>VZRV01004953.1:608718-820498 GCA_013398115.1 Falcunculus frontatus | reverse complement strand
TTTTTTTTTTTTAATATTCTTTACGATCAAAACAGGAGCTGTTTAGGAACCTTCCATCACGCAGCTCTTGGGTGGGGTGGGATCGGACGGCTCCCCCTCGCGGCATGGTTGGTCTGTCCCGCCGAGCCCCGCGCGTGCGCCCTGCATGCTCGTTCCTTCCCCCCTCTCCTCACTTCCCCCCCCGCCCCCCCCCAAGTCTGCGGTGTGTGATGGCGGCGGTGGCGGCTGCGCGGGAGCTGGCGAAGCGCTGGCTGCGCCCGGCCGCGGCTTCCCGGGCGGTGAGTCCCTGTTCCTGCTCTTGCTCCTGTCCCTGCTCCTGCCCTTGTCCCTGCTCCTGCCCTTGTCCCTGTCCATGCCCTTGTCCCTGCCCTTGCCCTTGGTCTTGCCCTGTTTTCCCGCCGGCGGCGGCCCGGCTCCGCTCTCTCCTCCTTGACCTTGACCCGCCCGGTGATCTCCCCACGCCCGGCAGGTTCGGTCCCTCCGGTGCTATTTTAGAGCGGCACCGACCTCGCTACTCGTGTCCCGGGGGCGGGTTCCTGGGAGTAGGTGGCTGTGGGCATGGCTGGGCCTCGCCTCCCGGCTCGGAAAGCGAGCGCCGTAGCCTGAGGCCCTGAACAGGTCCCGACGGACTGAGGGAGGTAGCGGGAATGGGATGTGCTGGGGAAAGGCCCTGGAGGAGCCTGACAGGTGCGGCCCCAGCAGCGGGATAGAAAGCTCGCCGCAGACTCATTCTGTATCATCAACAGCGTGTACAGCAGGACCAGGGTTGTGGTTGTGTTCCTGTACTCGGCCCTTCCGGGGCCGTACCTCGAGTGCTGCGTTCAGTTCTGGGCTTCTCAGTTCAGGAAGGACATTGAGGTGCTGGAGCGAGTCCAAAGAAGGGCAGTGAAGCTGGTGAAGGGTCTGAGCACAAATCCTGTGAGGAGTGGCTGAGGGAGCTGGGAGTGCTAAGCCTGGAGGAAAGGAGGCTTAGGGGGGAGTTTATCACTCTCTACAACTGCATGAGGAGAGGTTGTAGCAAGATGGGGGTTAGTCTCTTCTCCCACGCAGCTAGTGACAGGATGAGAGGAAATGGCCTCAAATTACACCATGGGACGTTCAGGTTGGACATCAGGAACAACTTTTTCACAGCAAGGGTGATTAGATGTTGGAATGGGCTGCCAGGGGAGGTGGTGAAGTTACCATTCCTGAAAGTGTTTAAGGAAAGACGGGACGTGGCACTTAGTGCTGTGGTCTAGTTGACACTGTGGTGTTTGGTCATTGGTTGGACTCTGTGGTCTCAGTGGCCTTTTCCAACCTAATGGATTCTGTGATTCTGGACCTGTGTGTGAAGCCAGTATATATCTGAGTTGCTTGAAGCTGGCTGGTGATTGTGCCCGGAAAGGGCTGCTGAGGCGTCTGGTTGGTTTGTGTTACCTGGGCTGTAAGTCCTGAATGAAGGCTTGTTGTTCTCCATGGTGAGATGGGAGTTTTCAGTTTCTTCCCAGTGTTCTCATCCTGCATGCCCATAAAAAGCTTGGGATTACAAAAATGAGTTGTTGTTGTACTTGTGTTACAAAGCAAGTGCAGAAAAGACAACTACAGAGAGAGGGAAAGGCTTAGAGTGTCTCTATGTTTTAGATGGCAGTGAGCTGGCCCTGATTTCACCTTAAGTTTCACAAGGGCCACGGTCTTCCTCGTAGCTTAACAATTCAGGATCACTGCAATCAGTGTTTCTTTCAGAAAAGTGTAACATCTTTTTCTGCTTTGTGGAGTTTTGTTCGGACTCAAAGCCTGGTAACACAGCAGTGTGGAACAGAGAAAGTAGCTGCCTGGAGCAGAGTACTGGTAGAACACTCTATGAATAGGTGTTGAGACTAATCTCATTCCAAGATGACAGTAGAAACCAGAAACATGTTAGCAGGTATAATGACACAGTAGATTTGCTGTTATGCAAGAAGATAATTTAAGGAAGCTGGTATGAGAAATGATAAAACTAGGTTGAGGAATGTGTACTGTAGTTCACTTCAGAGATGATGGAAGAGGTGCACATTTGGACGTAATGGGCAAGGCAGAGCTGCTTGTCAGCATATTTGTAGGGTGATGGAACCATGAATGTAACAGCTACTGGAAAAGGCAGATATCACTCCAGTGAATTTTAGGGTATATTTCAAATAGGGAAGTGCTGATGTCACTGGACAGGTCACACTCGTGGCTTTGTGTTGCTGTTCTCAGCAATCATACATGCTGAGTTAGGCTTTTTTTTTCTGAACTGTGTAAAGAAGGAATACCAGGTTCTGATACATTGGAGAGATGGAGACTAAAATTCTTATTGTTCTAATCTATCAAAGCAAAGATTGCAAACTGAGTAGGTTTGGGTGCAGTGCTTGTTATTTTCATTTGGTTTTGGACGTGTTGGTGGGAGGGAGTGACATTGCGGAAGGGTACAACTTGCACCACAAAACTTACTTAGTTTATGTAATAATAAATGGTTCCAAATTGGTCACTAATTCCATAAAGAATAAGAGAACTATCTCTGACTTTTGAAGCAATGCTGGAAGAAGCTGGAAGAGCATTCCCTACAACCTTTTTTAATTTTCAGTACTGTGACCACCTGAAATAATTCCAATTCTGAGGATTACTTGACAGGAGAGTAATTTTCCATTACTTCCATGGTTCCCACAAAACTGTCTTCATCTTTGCTTAATTCTGAAAAAACTACAAGAATACTACAGTGTTAATTGCAAACATACTCTTCCATCAGCACAGCTTCAGACAGGTCTGAGAGGCTGGTCACTGTTAGTGAAGTAAATAATGCATAGTCTGGGATGCCCTGTTAACTGCAGGCTATTCTCTCATCAGTCAAACTTTTTTTAATTATATGACATGATTATAGGAAAGCCAGAAGTTCATTGCAGGTAGCTCTAAAATACATTAATATTTTTGTATGTGTGCTACCAGTGGTAAGTGAAGATTTGTTATAAATGTAGGGTAGCTGAGAATGCTGAAAGTCTGTCCTGTGGAAACATTTGTTTCATAATAGTTGTCTTGGCTTCTTTCCGTAGTGGCCAGCAGCATGCCAGGCTCCCGCACGGAACTTACACTTCACAGTCTATGGAAAGAAAAATGCCTCCACAAAGGTTTCTGACTCGGTATGTTTGTACTTTTTGTATTGTGATTCAGTAATGCACTAAATGCTTGACAGACATGAAACGTCAGGCTTTTAGTGGAGTGTTGTCTTTAAGTATTTTGTGAGACTGAGTTGCTGAAATGCCTGGTTCTTTTTAATGACAGTTTCCAACCAAGAGGGAATAACAGATGTAGCAACTGCTGCAAAAGTTTATTGAGAATATTGTACCTATTCTGCTTGTGTTTTTACAAAAATTGTTTGACCTATCTCGAACTGTTTGTGATCATAACAAACTGATTTGTTTTTCCAGATTTCTACCCAATACCCAGTAGTGGACCATGAGTTTGATGCAGTTGTTGTGGGTGCAGGAGGAGCAGGCTTGCGGGCTGCCTTTGGTTTGTCAGAAGCTGGGTTTAACACAGCCTGTGTTACCAAGCTGTTTCCCACCCGCTCTCATACTGTTGCTGCACAGGTGAGAAATGAGGCAGAGCAAATGTTTAAAAAATGCCTGCTGTCAGAAAGCTGATTTGGATGTAGAATGATCATCGAATGGTTTGAGTTGGAAGGGGCCTTAAAGGTTACCCAGTTCCAATGCACCTGACGTGGGCAGGGGTTCCACCCATTAGATTAGATTGCTCAGGACCCCATCCATCCTGGCCTTGAACACTTCTAGGAGTGGGGCCCTTGAACATGTTGTTTCAAGGCCATGCTCCTTTTTATAAATATTGCATGTTCAGTTGAAACTTTTTTGGAGGGTAATATATCATAGAATCACAGGATCATTAAGTTTGGGAAAGACTTTAAGATCACAAGAGTTCAACCATTAACCTATCACTGCCAAACTTTATATTAAATAACAGGTACATTTCATTTTGCTTCCAAGCTAATGATGTTGCAAGACACATTTTTTTAATCTCACTTCCAGTTGTTCTTAAAATCCTTATTTCCCCTTATATTTTCATTTCATTATACTGCCTCTTTTTTCTTCCCCTTTTTTAAACATTATTAAAATGCAGTGCTGCTTGTCTTCCTTGAGTGTAACTGTGATTCACTGTTTTACACAAAATAGCAGGACAAGACATTGTGAAACTGAGGAATTTCACAGGTTTTTCACAGCCACATTAAATCTGGGTTTACTTTATTTCTTGTACACAGATGCATAACTGGTGTGTGATTTTTAATAGAAATAAGGTAAACCTACTAAAGCTGTGCTTGAGTAATGTAATTCCAGGAAAATGGATTTTCATTTTCAGGGAGGGATCAATGCTGCTCTGGGGAACATGGAGGATGATAACTGGAGGTGGCATTTCTATGACACAGTGAAAGGGTCGGACTGGCTGGGTGACCAGGATGCCATACACTACATGACTGAGCAAGCCCCAGCTGCGGTGATAGAGGTGAGACCCATGGGATTTGATGTCAGCTGTAGTTATAAATAACACAGGCTAGCTTCCAAGGAGATCTCCTTAAAATAACTCATTGTATTGTGATGCACAAGAATTTCTGATGGTTGTATTTGGGTTAAACAGCTGGAAAATTACGGGATGCCGTTCAGCAGAACTGAAGAAGGAAAAATCTATCAGCGTGCATTCGGTGGACAGAGTCTTCAGTTTGGAAAAGGAGGACAGGCCCACAGATGCTGTTGTGTTGCAGACAGGACTGGACATTCACTCTTACATACTCTGTATGGCAGGGTAAGGAGTTGTGAAGTAAACTTGGTCTGGGTTTTTGCATTTGCATTTACTGATTTTTTTTCCTTTCCCCCCCAGGGGTTGAAAAAAAAAATCAAACCCAGAGCAAACAAGCATGTAGCTGTTCACATATGAATTAGGAATCCAGGGGAATGGCTTATAGTAGTTCTGGGTTACCTTCCTTCCTGAGGCAATGTGGAAGGATGAAGACAATGGATGCTATTTAATGTACATTAATTAGTGTCAGCTTTGTGGTTTGGACTAGTTGTGCGCTGTTAGTACTTTTGTGCCTGTTAACTAGACCCAAAGAGAATTTATGTAAACTTTGCCCCAAAAGCCCTTTTTTTTTCCAAAAATTTGACACAGCAGCATTGGGGAACTCTGAAAAGAAGTACAAACCAGCATTTTTTCTCACTCAAACTGGGTGGAGGGGGAAACAAGGTGTAAATGAATTAAGGCCTACTGTGCATTCCTGAGCTTGTTCTATGGCAAGTAAGTGACTAGTGTTCCAGCATGTCTGCCTATTAATTCTGAAAACTGTAATTGAAGGAAATTCTGGATGTTTGAAAATGGTAGTGAGCTACTTGAAACCAGAAATCCAAGTACCTGGTAGCTACTGTTTTTTATTTACTTGGTAGCCAGCTAATTGCTCTCCTCCAGGTTCACACTGTGTGTGCTGCTGCAATACAAATTCTCGGTGCTGCCAAACACTGCTCTGGTCCCTGAGGGCATGAAAGAATGTTTGACTCGGTGCCTGCTGCTCCTGCTGGTTTCTTGGGCTCCTGGAGGTGTTTTCCATTTCTCTGCGAGAGCTTAAGTGCAACGTGCTTGTACATGTATGGAGCACTGCAGCTGGCTAATGTGTTGCTGAATGTAGAGTGAAATGACAAGTCCTGCTGACTAGCTCATGACTTCTCAGAATTAAGTGCTTTTGTCGCTACTTGCATCCTTTAAAGCAAGAATAGATTAATTAGCAAATTCTGTAATAAATAGTTATGAGGAAACAGTCTTCCATGAGAGTTAGTGGGGATGTTTTTTTTTCTGATGCAGCCCATGTGCCTTGACAGTTTTGAAGAGAGGTTACTTCAGTAAAATTTCCTTTTCTAATTTTCCTCCAGTCTCTACGATACGATACAAGCTACTTTGTTGAATATTTTGCCTTGGACCTACTTATGGAGAATGGAGAATGCCGTGGTGTTATTGCCCTCTGCATTGAAGATGGAACCATACATCGTTTTAGGGCAAAAAACACAGTCATTGCCACTGGGTAATGTAACATTTGGGATGAAGGACCAAAACTTGGGAGTGTTACCAGTTGGAAGTTTGTGTGCTCATATGTGTATTCAGATCCACAGTGTGGAGAAGATACATTGATTGACAAAACATAAGTTAATCCCTCCCCCCCCGCCCAAAGGAATGTAACTGAATTCTGTCATTCCCTCTGAAAGAAGGCACATGCTCATTTTCTGGCCAGGTATAAATTTCGTATGGGGTCTAACTCTGAATTCTAGAACAATGACATTAAGTAAGAATGTCTAAGAGTAATATATATGATGCAGATGGTCTTCGATTTTTAAAACGTGGTGTTTAAAACAGACATTGTTGCAATGCTACAAACGTGTCTATCTGTAGAGTTCTAAATTTCCTGTAGGAAACAGCTTTTGTCAAAATTCCAGAGAATCTATTTCATTAAGATCTTTCCACTGTAATTCTAACTGTTCTAGGATGAAATTATCATAATATGAGTGTAACTTAACATTACTTGGTTGCAAAGTTTGTATACGTTTATTATAATGCTATTTGCAGTAGTCTTTTACTGCTTATGGCTGTCTCCTATCTATTTCAATATGAAAAATATTTATTAATGTATCTGTAAAAGATACACTTATAAATAAATTTATAAAAGGTTGCCTACATAATTTGTCTTTCTGATGCATTTTTCGTGCTTGTGTACTTTGAGGTATGTAGATATCTACATTGCTATTTCTTCTGAGAGTTTGTCCTGAAATTGGGCCGATTGGTTGTTCTCATTAATGTTGGAGGCTAACCTAGATGTTTGCAGCATAGTAATTCATGTTTAATACCTGGACAGCTAAGTTTTTAAATCTAAGAATATAAAACCAGGACCATCTAAGGATATAAAACCTGGGGGATCTAAACCATCGTTATATGCTATTTTTTATAAAACTGCTAGTGATAGTTAAAGTGAAGTTGAATGGTATGGATCAAGAGAACTTTCTGAAACAACTTTTTTCTGGCAGAAAGGCTTCTGATATTAACCTACCTATCCTGCTTTGGAATTAGTATTCTTTTTCTTGGAGCTTGTCACCAGCCATTTTTCAAATGTGGTTGAGCATAACTGCTAAACCAGTTTTGTTTTCTTTTGACTGAACTAGTACAGGAGATGGTAAAACTTCTGCACTTTTCTTATTAACCCTTTTCTCTACTTCCACAGTTGTGCAAACAGCATAGTTTGGTGCTATGTTCTACTGATGTTTTAGCTTTTCTTCCCGCTAATTCTGTTAACTTTTGTATTCTGTAGTGGGTACGGCCGCACTTACTTCAGCTGCACATCTGCTCATACCAGTACCGGTGACGGCACTGCCATGGTCACACGAGCTGGGCTTCCTTGCCAGGACTTGGAATTTGTGCAGTTTCACCCTACAGGTACAGAATATGAAATAGTACTTACAACATTATTTTTAATGAGTTGATCAGATTTTTGTGTTGTTTTAAAATGTCACAGAATCACAGAATATGCTGAGTTGGAAGGGGCACATCAGGTTCATCAAGTCTAACTCCTGGCCCTGCACAGGACAACCCAAGAGTCACACCATGTGCCTGAGAGCAGTGTCCAAATGCTTTTGGAACTTTATCTGGCTTGGTGCTGTGACCACTCCCCTGGGGAGCCCATTCCAGTGCCCAGTCACCCTCTGGGTGAAGAACCTTTTTCTGATATCCAACCTAAACCTCCCCTGACGCAGCTTCAGGCCATTCCCTCGGGTCCTGTCACTGGTGACTACAGAGAAGAGATCAGTGTCTGCTTGTTCTCTTCACCTCACAAGGAAGTTTTAGACTGCAGTAGGGTCTCCCCTAAGTCTCCAGGGGTGAACAGACCAAGTGAACTCAGCTGCTCCTCATTCAGCTTCCCTTCAAGGCCCTTCACCATCCTTGTGGCTCTCCTTTGGATGCTCTCCAACAGCTTAATGTCTTTTTTATATTGTGGCACCCCAAACTGCCCTCAGCACTCGAGGTGAGGCCACCCCAGTGCAGAGCAGAGCGGGACAATCCCCTCCCTTGCCCGGCTGGCGATGCTGTGCCTGATGCCCCCCAGGACACACTTGGTCCTCCTGGCTCCAGGGCACTGCTAACTCACGGTCAACTTGCCATTGACCAGGACCCCAGGTCCCTTTCCATGTCACTGATTTCCAGCATCTCCTTCCCCAGTCTGTCTGTACATCCAGGGTTGTCTCCATCCCAGGTGCAGAATCTGGCACTTGTTGAACTTCATACAGTTGGTGATTGCCCAGCCCTCTTAATTTGTTGAGGTCTCTCTGCAGGGCCTCCCTGCCTTGGAGGGAATCAACAGCTCCTCCTGGTGTTGTACCATCTCCAGACTTGCTCAGTATCCCTTACAGTCGCGTGTCCAATCATTTATGAAGATGTTGAAGAGTACAGGGCTTAAGACAGAATCTGGAATCCCACTAGTGACAGGTCACCAGCCTGATGTCACCCCAAGCATGGTGTGCTCAAGTCAGTTTGCACTTTTCTGCAGCACTTGAGTAGTTGCTTGTGATGTGTTTAGACTTGTCTGCAACTGTTGTTGAATGTAAATTTGAGAGTAAGACATACAATGTGAGAAGGGTCTCTGCTGTTCTAATTTAAAGAGCAGCGTTAAATATTTTGAGGTGCTGTCTTTACAATGCTAACAGGTTTTATGAATTACAAGCTGAAACCACCTCTGTGCTGGTTTGGGCCAAATTCAGGGAAATGTCCAAAAGTATCGTCTCCTCAAAGGAAGGCAGGTTATAGCCGCCCCTCCCCCACCAGCTTCAGGAAAGAAATATTCCTCGGCGGAATGTAAAAGAGAAAATAAAAACTATTTATTTAACAAACACACAGGAAAAGAATAATAACGCTAAATAATGAAATCTCTCACTGTGGAGAGAAAACCTGCAAGATTTTAGAGTCCTTCTGTGGGTGTGGTCTCTCTCGTCCTCCCTGGGGCTGGGTCGGTGCGGAGCCCCCCTCCAGGCCGGTGGAAGGTCCCCCAGTGGGGTTCTGATGTTCTGGTGTTCTGAACAAGTCCAGAAGAGATGAAAAAAAAAGAACCCAAAGTCCCAGAAAAACTCTACCTCTCTCTGAAGAAACACAGCCGAAAAAGCTGGCTGAAAAGCAGGAAGGGCGCTTCCTCCGCTCTTCTCCCCACAGCAGAGGAACACAGAGGAGTAGAGACATTGGAGCACAGACTGCTTTGAAAAAGTTCGTCTGGCCCTTTTTTGTTTCTCTCCCCTCTCTCGGGCTCAGTTTAAAGGCACAGAAAGGCACAGGAATCATGTCTGGGCATAGAGCGATGATAGGGGATACACATCATAAAGTCACCCCAAGACACACCTCTTAAACTTGTATTTCCATTGTCCTTAATATATTAAGGGGTTTGATATTAGATACAAGAGCAATGGGATAGGACAGGTGCAAATATTAGGGAATTATATATTAAGTGGGGTAGTTGAAGTCCACGTATATATTTAGAACTGTGGTTTTATAGCACATGATCAGTATCTAAACTATGAATAATAATGATCACAAACTAGATTTGTAGCTAATTAAATGCTTCAGTTTAACTTGTGATGTGTTTTTTTGTAAATGGTTTGCATAATTTTACGATGTTATTGTTGTATCATAGAGATCCAATATTCACTTGACTTAGTTAAGGTTTTTCTAGTTAAAGCTTCATTGCTTAGATGACAATTCTGTAGCTTTTAAGATAATTATCAAGTGCATGAGGTAGTTTGCATTTTTGTTTTCTGGGATGACCAGTGCTGTAGGATAACAAGTAGGCCTTCCTTCTCTAAAGGAAAAGAAAACTGAGTAAGCTTTTACATTCCATAGGATTTGAAGCCATCCTGTACTGCTTTAGCATAGGAGAAGAGAGAACAAAAATGAGCAAATGGACCTTGAGATTATCAACTTCTGGTTTATTAAAAGTCCTAAAATAATTGCTGAAGGTCTCCAAGGTCTTTATAAAATTCTCCTGATGTATTGGTGGGGGCAGATCACTTCCAGTTTTAATACTTGAAATACTACGGGTGTTCCAGATCAACTTGCTTGCCTTTTGGAAAGAGTGTTTAAAAGGACTAAACAACACTTTTTTCTATGTAGTCTTGAGGGACAGTTCCTGGTGGAATGATTAGGGTGGAATAAAATCTGCCCCTCTGATCTGCTTGCATTATTTTCAGAAGACCTTGTTTATTCAGTGTTCATCATCCCGATGAACACTTGTGAAGTTGTGTAGAGAAATCTCCTTTGATGGCATTTTCTTTCTTGGACAGGTATCTATGGGGCTGGCTGCCTTATCACAGAAGGATGTCGTGGAGAGGGAGGTATTCTAATCAACAGTCAAGGTGAAAGATTCATGGAGAGATATGCACCTGTTGCCAAGGATCTGGCTTCCAGGGATGTAGTGTCTCGCTCTATGACCATAGAAATCCGTGAAGGAAGGTTAGTTAAATGCTCTTAACAAAGCTGCAGAATAAATACTTGATCATACTAGACTGTAGGAAGTGCAATCCTTCATTTGATAAGCACATGGTAATTCATGAGAGTGAGCTTTAATGACTGTTAAGCTGATCTCTGTGTGTAAGGCAGAAATCTTTCTTGTTAATTCCTAATGATACTGACAGAGAGCAGATGATGTTAAGAGTCTCCTGTTTGAATTCAGTGTGTCTAGAGACAGTTGCTCAAACAAGTTTAATGTATATACTCTTACTACAAACAATTAAAATAATTTTGTGCTCTGTTCTCTTGACTAATGATCCAGTTTTTACATATTTCTGCAGAGATGTAATCGTTTAAAGTCTTAAATAATGTGAATTATTGTGAAAAGAAAGCTGGGAGTTGGGAAACGGCCTCAATTCACCCAAGTGCCACAGTCTTATTAAATATGCTAGATATTCATTTTTGTCAGATAACATTTGAAAGACAACTTATTTATTTTCACAAATGAAACAAATTGGATTAGAAATGCTACTAGTATTTGTAAATTCCTGTCATGTATTCCTATGTTGCTTTTTTTTTGCTAGGGGCTGTGGTCCTGAAAAAGATCATGTGTACCTGCAGTTACACCACTTGCCACCCCAGCAGCTGGCAACCCGTCTCCCAGGGATTTCTGAAACAGCCATGATATTTGCTGGAGTTGATGTCACTAAAGAGCCTATCCCTGTTCTGCCTACTGTGCATTATAATATGGGAGGTATTCCTACTAACTACAAGGGACAGGTAAGGAATACCTTTGGGCTGTATTTTCATCATCATACTAGGAAATTATTTTCCAAATAGAAAAGCATTAAGAATATTTTTCATAAATGTAAGGATGATGAATACCATTTTTAATAATAATATAATAATGATGTCAGAGTACTTAAAGCACACTTTTTTTTTGTTGTTTTTTAAGTAACTTGATAACCATGTTCCAGTCCATCTGGACATGGGAGTTCTAAAAACATCTGAAATGAAGTTACTGTCATGTCTGACAACAATTCTCTGTTTATCAAGCTGAGGATAATACAGTTGAACAGAGATCAAAGTAGGGCTCTGTTCATTCTGTAACATGAGTTAATGTGTATTATTCTTCTGTAGTTTATGTAATTTAAACACTAAAGCAGATCCTCCAGCTGACACTAGCTGGAAGTCAATGTGGTGGTATCAACTGAATTCTTCTCTTTGTATTCTGTACTTGTTAAATTCCAATGTAAAATTTTGCCTTGGAAGCATGTGCAGATCAGAGTTTATTCCTGTGCATTTCTGACTTGTGCACAGTTGTGGTAAAATGGAACCATGTACTCTTCATAAGCATACGTAAGGAAATCTTGGGGTTTAGTCCCATCTGTATTTACATACTGCATACATTACTACTTGCCCTTTAGAACTAACGTAATTCTGGGTTTAGAGTTGGAAAAAACTTCAGATTGTTGTGTTCCATCCTTACATCCACATGGCCTCTGCAAATAAGGAGGTTTGCACTGTTACAGAGTGTTTAAAAAAGCTGAGTATTAATGGAGTGTGTGCAATGTCAGGTGATCACACACGTGAATGGTGAGGATAAGGTGGTGCCTGGGTTATACGCCTGCGGGGAAGCGGCCTCTGCATCCGTCCATGGCGCAAATCGGCTTGGAGCAAACTCCCTTCTGGATCTGGTGGTCTTCGGTCGTGCTTGTGCCCTGACTATTGCAAATACATGCAAGCCTGGTGAGCCTCACTTTTCTAGAGACATTTGCCTTTATGATGTCATTTCTGCCCAACGAAGAGTTGTTGCTACCTGATTCAAATTTAAAATGATAGTTGTAGGCTCTTATTTGTTAGAAAAGGAAGAAATCGGTGTTTATGCTTTTTGTAGGCGTGTTCTTTGCCATGCAAATGTTTTGACATTACTGTTTGCTTTGTAATTGATCCTTTTAGAACTAGAATTGGGTCAGTGCTATTGGCATGAACAGTTAGGATTTTTGACAAGTTAACACAGAATATTGAATGTGAAGACTGACTTCTCTACATTCTGCACCATCTTCTACGTCAAAATGTAATCTGTCTTACACTTGGCACTTTTTGTAGTGGAATTTGCTGCCACCTTGCTGATTTATTTATAAGAAGGACTGACATGCAAGTGACAGGAGATAGATACTAAAAATTGCAATATCTCATTTCCTGGATTCTCATTGCTGAATACTATATATTTTTAAATAATCTGGTTCAGCAACCTGAGAAACAAAGAAGAAAGCTCTCCCTTCCAACACCCAACAAAATACTGGAAGTGCCAGTTACATTGCCAGAGCAGCTAGAGTCCAGAAGTAGTTGTCTGTTTTTTATTGCTTAATGTCCAAACTGCACCACCTGCAGAGACTGATTATTCCTCATGGAATCAGCCTAGATCTTATGGTCTGGCTTTGTGCCAACATTTTTTCGAATCCTTCTGTGGCTCTTTGGAGTTTGAAATTGTAGAAGGGGGGTTATTAATCTGAATGCAAAGCTACATTTGAGATGAACTGTGCTGGTAAGATGCTGTGTTTGCTTTGTTTCCCAGTAACACACGGCTTCCTGTATTAGAGGCAAGATGCAGGGCTCATGTCTAACTGCCAAGCTTATTGACTTGTCCTGGTCCCTTACACAGCCAAGAAAAGGTGGGATGGGAGGTTTGGGAGTGAGGAGACAAGGAAAGCATAGCAGAAGGTTATTCCATAGGCTTATTCCATAGTTTAGAAGAATTTTCATCAAGTGCTGCTTCAAAGGAATGAACAGCAGAATTTTGCCAAACCTATAAAATCTTTATTAATTGTTATAGGAAAGAATGGGATTCATATTCCACTGAGAACTTTAAATACGTGGATACAGTTGGTGGGACTTGAGGAAAGTTATGCTTACTGTGTACCTCAGAGGAAGGAAACAGATTATGTTTTAGTCAGATCTGATTTTTAGTAATTGCTAGTCTATGAAACTGCCAGAAACCAAACCCAAGCCTGACTACCAAACTTACTGAAATTTTCTTATTAGGAGAGCCAGTTCCCCCCATTAAACCAAATGCCGGTGAAGAGTCAGTTGCTAATCTTGACAAGTTAAGGTTTGCTGACGGAAGCATCAGGACTTCAGAAGTGCGACTTAGCATGCAGAAGGTAAGCCTGGGGAAGCTCTCAGGGACAGGGTGGGACAAGCTGCAAGCAACAGTGGGGTTTGGTGACTTGGCAAAGTGCACTTCAGGATTTGCCATGCAGAAGTAAAAAGTGTGTGAGGAGATTGTGCAGCAGCAGTTGTATCACTTTTGTTAATTCCTTCTTCCCTTCATGGTTATTCCTCTTGTGTAGTTTACCTGCTGTATAATAGAGTGGGGTTTCAGTTGTTTGGGGTGAATGGAAGAATGAGGGGTGTTTCAGGCTGCAGACAAGTTGGAACTCAGAACAACTGTATCAAGCTCTGCTGGAGCTAAGGAAGTAATCTGCTTTCGTATGCTGCATATCAAACTGATTTTGTTTTACTGTGTTGCAGGCAATGCAAAACCATGCTGCTGTATTTCGTACTGGTCCTGTACTCCAAGAAGGCTGTGAAAAACTTAGCCAAATTTATGGTGATCTGGCTCATTTAAAGACTTTTGACAGAGGTAATTTGATAGCAAAGAACACATCTTGCCCAGAGTACTCTGGGAAGGGTATTGGTGGTTGTGGTTTTCTTTTTTTTCTGTAAACCTCATGTGTTTCTTGAATGGTCGGCTGAAGATTTTGAATCTTTAAAAATATTTTGTAGAGCCCTACTTATTAAACATGGTAATCAGGTAAAATACTTGACCTTACGAGTCATTTTCTGGTTGCATAAACTTTCAAAGAAGCAGAGACTGAAATTGGGTTTAAATGTGTAAGGTACAAACTGCTCTCAGAACATGATGTGAAGTTGTCCAAATACCAAGGTGAATGATGAACTTAGTCAGTATCTTCTGAAAAGGCCGGGGAGTTGCAAAAAGGTGGCAAGACTGTTCATAGGCTGAACACTCAGTTTTCATTCTTCAGCTGAGCAGATCATGATGCAGACAGATACTGCCATGTCTCGTGGTATATCTTACGAGAACTTGGTTATTTACGTGCAACTCATGACGCACCTTTGGTTCACTCACGTGTATTTCTCTTGTTTGTAGACCATCTTCCATTGTATTTTAATATTTTACCAGGTATTGTGTGGAACACTGACTTGGTGGAGACCCTCGAACTGCAGAACCTGATGCTTTGTGCTCTACAAACCATTTATGGTGCTGAGGCTCGCAAAGAGTCCCGGGGTGCCCATGCCAGAGAGGATTATAAGGTATAAATATTTTCTGGGACCTGCACGTAGGATTGAATCTCCTTGTTATGTGTCCTCAGATGGATTATTTTAGATTTGTAACTTCTTCAAAGTATAGTCTTCAGTGTTAAGATTAGTGTAGTATTTGTTTGGGGTCCTATCTGTTCTGCTTTATCTATTCTTATTTGTTATTTATAGAAGGACCAATACATGGAACACTGGAAATGATCTTGAGAAGAGTCATTCCATGTGCACATCTGAGTGATTAGAGACCTCTAAAGCAGGACTGTAGTAATAATATCATGGATGCATAAACAGAATAATTGTCTTATGCAAGGAAAGTTACCTTAGAGCTCTTGTTAAGCCTGAGCATTTCAGATTGGACACAGGCAGTGTTAAGAGAAAGCTTGGTGTCTGTCCAGAGACACGCTGGGTTACAGGTGTAATTGGAAGGCAGCTAATCTTGTGGTTGTAAAGTGATTTGCAGATACAGCTTCTGGTCTGTACTAATCTTATTTTCTCCCTAGTTACGGGTAGATGAGTTTGACTACTCTAAGCCACTCCAAGGCCAACAGCGGAAGCCATTTGAGGAGCACTGGAGAAAGCACACCCTTTCCTACGTGGATATCCCAACTGGGAAGGTACTTTGAGCTTGGTGCTTGAGGGTCTTTTTTGCTGTTTCTAATAAACAGCCTTGGAAATGGTGATAATCCTGCAAATGATTGTCACAAAATCAAACACATTCTGTTGCTGAGCAGTAGGCATAACTCAGAGAAGTTACTGCTGATCTTTGGGAAGTGACTTTGCTATTTGAGCTGGAATTGTGTTTCCCCTTGTGGCTAGTTCAAAACCTTTTTTCTAATGGTGACAAAACCTGTTGTTGGGTGTTTAGTAGAACAGCTTTATGGTATTTCAAAGGTAGAACTGAATTCTGACCCTATAAAAATCTTAACTGTTGGTGTTTTTTGGATCTCATTCTCTGAATCCTGTTGTCCTAAAGTCTTTGTTCCCTCTTACTTTAGGTTACCTTGAAGTACAGACCAGTGATTGACAGAACTTTGAACGAGCAGGATTGCCAGACCGTCCCACCAGCCATCCGCTCGTACTAGCAGCTTCCATCTCGCTTGAAGCCCTCTCCCAGAGGGGTCAGTGTACATAAGCATAGCACAAGCAAACCAAAATAGTGTTGGGACTTAACAAAATGAATGGAAAATGCTGACAAAACTTTTCTCCAGCTTGTATTCTGTTGTGGCTTACTGTACATTTATTAAAAGTGGAATGCAGAACAGCTTGTGTTCTTTCACCCATCTGTCAAAACTGACAGTGAAAACACAAAATGTGTCTAAATAAAGTCATTACAAGTCTTGTATTTGTTTGAATATGCTGATCTGTATATAATTACAATGCTCTTACTATGAATGTATAGTTATTTCCATATTTAAGAGCAAGACAGGCCGTGCCCAGTGACAGGACAAGGGACAATGGGCACATACTGAAACACAGGAACTTCCATCTGACTGAGGAAGATGATCTTTACTTTGAGAGGGGTGGAGCACTGGAACAGGCTGCCCAGAAAGGTTGTGGAATCTCCTTCTCTGGAGATACTAAAAGCCTGCCTGGATGCAATCCTGTGCAATCTGCTCCAGGTGAACCTGCTCTAGCATGGAGGTTGGACTAGATGAGCTCCAGAGATCCCTTCCAACCCCAGCTATTCATTGCAGCGGTTTTAGACAAGATGGATGAAATAAACGAGCCTGCCAGTCACCTTTGGAACTGGTTAACTGGTTTTAATAAAAGTAGCGAACCAGGGAAATTAGGGAAGGGAGTAGCCCTTCTCTTCCACTGAGACAGAGGTACTCTCCCTGCAACAGTTCCCACAGGAGAGGACGAAGTCTGGTCCCGGTGCCTTCCCTTTATGCCCTCACCAACCCTTCCCATTGGTCTCCCTCCCAAGACCACTGTCCATTTGTCGCTTTTTCCCGCCACTAGGCTCCGGATTCGCTCGTTGTCCAGGTTCACCTGCCTCACGGGGTGTCGAAGGATTGGTTGTTACCATGGCTTGGTCTCAAGAGATGGTTGGTCCGCAAGGCCGTCAGTTCAGAGGGGGTACAGTGCCCCCCCCTTCCCTCCTCTTTTGAGTCCCTTTCCAAACCCAAACTGTGCAACTCGAACTCTGAAAACCGGAACCCAAATCCGTACAACCCGAACCGAAGAACCTTGAACTCAAATCTGTACAACCCGAACCGAAAAACCCCAAACCCAAACCTGTGTGGCCCAAACCGAGAAAAACCGCTCATTTATAACAATGGAGATGCTGAATTTTGTGATGTGGGGACTTAAACATCTTAGTTGCTGACTGAAATACTGAAGAAAATAAGATGATGCAGTAGTAGTTATAACTGTATTATCATACTGTTTTATTGAATGAAAAAGGAGACTTCCACTTCCTTGGATATAGAATAATATATATAATACACAATATAATATTATTACCTGGTCTTTACTGTTTCTGGACCTTCTGAAGCTGTTTTAGTGGCAGGCCCTGCCACTAAATTTCCTAGACTGTATTTTCTCACAGGAGCCAAGGGGCAGAACACTTTCTTAAATATCAAAAGCTTACAAGACTCGAATTCAATGTGCACTTAGTGCCAAGGTGTAACTTGTAAGGCATCAGTAGAGCAGTTTCTGGCAGCATTTCTGTGAATAACACAGTTCTTGTAGGACTGAAGTGTACCTATGCAGATTGTAACGGAATGAAGCATTCTCCATGTGTGACAAAAATACTGTTTTCTTAACGGCTGAATGTTGGCAGCTCTTGGAGAAAAAACAATGTTGGAAAACCTGAAGGGTTAGAAGTGGAAAAATGGAATATGCCTTCTTTCACTCTTGAAGGGTTTCTGCACTTTTCACCAGGGAGAGATGTAGCACGTTGGAGCACTGTGCCTTCTTGGGCAGGAAATGAAGAGGGGGCTGCACCTTGACTTGGCTTTTTTAATAAAAGGAGCTTTGACTGTCGTTAGGAGGGAGGGAATAACGTTTTATACATCTTTGAAGAGGCTACATTAAGGCAGAACAAGTTCATACCTTTTTTCCCCTCGTGAGAAAATCGCTGCTGCAGCGCTTTTCCCGCCGCCCTTCGCCCGGGGCGGGCGCCTTTTCCCGGATTTTCCCAGGCCGGGCGTACCCGCCCCGGGGCCGCACTCAGCGCCCGCCGCTGCTCCAGCGCCCGCCCGGCCNGGGCGCCGCCGGCACCGTGACGCTCGTCCGGGGCGGTCCCGCCGCATCTCCCGCCTCCGCGGTGCTCCCGGCCCCCCGCCACCATGCACCGCTCACTCCGCGCCTGCCGCCGCCTCGGCCGCTCCGCCGGCTTCCTCCTCTCCTGGCCGCCGCCCCCGCTGCCTCCCGCCACCCCCGGCCGCTGGATCCCGGCGCCGCCCCGCGCCGCCATGGTGAGCCCCGGGCGGGGAACGGGGAGCTGTGACCTCTAAGTGCCACCGCCGGCCACCGCCGCCCTCGCTCCGCCCCGCCCCGCAGGGAACGGGGAGCGGGCGCTGACAGGGGGAACGGCGGCCTCCGGCAGGGCCGGGGCTTTAATCCCGTGTGTTGCTCCGTCGGGACCGCGCCGGCACCGGGAAGACGAGTCCGCCATCCCTTGCCGGGTTTTTGCGGCCGTTTCTCGCATCCTTCCGGCGGCGGCGCCGGGCCCGGCTCGGCCCCGCTCGGCAGCCGCTGCCGGGCAGACCGGGATGTGCAGCGCGCAGCTCTCCCGTGGCGCTGCCTGGGATGAGATTCACGCCCGAGCGCGGCCCTGAGCTGTCGCGGTGTGGCCGGCTGGGCGGGCATCCTGCCGGGCAGGAAAGGTGTTGCTGCAGGACCTGCTTCACAGAGCTGTGCTGTGGGAAGCTACTTCCAGCAGGAGTTTTAGGCGGTTTCTTGGAGCTGTTGAGGTGCAAATAACAAAAAGCTGTATCCTCACAGGAATGGGAATATTCGTCAGTGGAATAGCTTTGGGGCTTCCTGAAAACTGTGGAGCTTTCAGCTGAGAACTGCCTGGTATTTGTAGCAGGCATCAGTAGATATTCATGTATAATCAGTTGATTGTCGGGCTCGGACGCGAGTATGACTTGATTGTTGCGTGAGGTTCTACATAGAAACAGAAACACTATTTGGATAAGGAACTTCAAATCTCAGTTCTAGCACGTAGGATGTTGCATGGAAGCCTTAGTCTTAGGTGCATCTTTGTGAGTTCACTCCTTAAAACAAGGAGGTAATTTAGACTGTCAGAAGAATTTCAGCAGAAAGTGGTGTGTTCGGGATTTTATCAATTCCTTACTTTACTAAATTAGTTAATAAATTTATCTAGAACATTAGTTCCCAATCTGTAATACTGATTTATAAAGTATTGACTTTAAAAAGTAGCGTTTAAAAGAACAAGGTTCCCAACGAGTGAAAAAACTTCATGGTGGGTGAAACTTACCTGCGTAAGAAAACTGGTGTCAGAGCAGAATATGTAACTCAAACCATTGGCCTGTTGGATGGTTCCCTTTTTTATTTTGCCATGTGGCATCATCTGAGAGAAACCTTACAGATCATGGCCTTCATTCCTTTGCTGAAAACCTGGTATTTATGAATCTGATCTGCAGTCTTACAAGAAAGAGGGATGTTTTGCTCTTTGCAGGTCAGAAATGTGACCAGTTCTGCGTGTATTGTGAGTTCCTTGAGTTTAAGTAACAGCACTAGCTAAAACATCCCCCAGTGAATTTGGAAGTCAAGCAGCTGTTGAATTCTTACAGGAAAAGCTCTGTATATTGTTAAGTAAAAGAGGAGCCACCAAAACATGTACTAACCAGTATTTAAATTTAAAAAACCAGCCACCCAACAAACCCAAGCCATGACTTTTTGATGTTTGTAGAGATTTTTTCGGTAGCTAAAGTTGTTCTAAAACACGCTCTGTAGATCCAACCAAACGTTTATGCTGTCCTGGTATATTTATTGTGTTGCCTTAACAGCTAAATTGCATAAGATGTTTTAAATGGAGTTGTTATAAAGGTCCTTCTGTAGCTGAACATTGCGAAATATTTGGGTTTGGGTTCTAAAAGGTGAATTTCAGAATTTGTGACTCAAATTATGTTAAAAAAGAGAAATGATGCTTAAAAGTGGAGACATTCTTCATCTGCTAAAGGAGAGCAGTTGATCAGAAATTAACATGTTCTGGTGGCCTCGGAAGACTGCTTTTGACATGCTAAAAATGATGGTTCTTTGAATTGAAATACTTAAGTCCAGAAGTTGCTGCATCCATAAATCAGAATGTAATTTTCCACAGGAAGCATTATTGCAACAGTTCTGCCATTTGAGTATCTCTGGTGTGTTATGGTGCAATCAGTTCTGATCAGTTCCCTGCAACAAGGCAAAGGTACAGTTCTATTTGCCTAACTCTGTAAGCTTTGTACTGTGTTTGGGTTCTAGGGATTTTGGAGGGCTGAGCACACTTTGTCTGGCCTCCTAAGGAAGAAAAAAGTTTTGTAAACGTGAGGAGCAGTAGTTGTGAGCAGAGCCTTGCTTGTAGCTAGGATAGAAACTAGGTGAGCACAGGAGATCGCCTTGGCTTGTGGCAGTTTCCAAGTCTCCTTCTGGCTTCTCCTGAGGCCCGGGGATGGGAGAGTAGGAGGTTGATGATAGTGTGCTACTGATGCACCATTTTACAGCTGCTCCTCTGGGTCGGGGGGTGGCTGCAGAAACCAGACCCAGGAGAACTGGGACCTTCAGCTCGTAAAGCCACTCAGGAGGTTGAATTCTGGCTGAGGAGTGAGGGAATCATGTTTGTTACGTTCACATTCAGGCAGTGGCTGCTGCGGGCTGCTACAGCGGTCTGAGAGTAATGCTGCAGCTCAGTTACTTCAGTCTGCATGAAAAATATCACTTTGCTTTTTTACCTAATGCCACCTGTTACACTGGGAATCAGCAAATGACATGCTTCTTAAAGTACCTCACCCTGTTAACTTCACTGGAATTTATGAATGTGGAATTGGCTAGGAAAGTGGGGTTTTTTTAATAACGATTTCATTGTTGAAAGGTATTTGTACTTGGATGTAGTGATCCTATTTATCTTTGTTTCACCATTGTTGACATTGGAATTATTTAAGTTCGAGAAATCAGTTGTGCAACTGGTAGCTTTTTTGTCTAAAAGGTTACAGGTAGTTTAACTTTTTATATTGCTTGAGGGTGAATACTTTTGATGATTAAACCACTGATGATATCGAGAGCTGGGCTTGGAGCTAAATGGGTTCTGCTTATCCAGCTCTGTGAAAGCCTGGCGTTGTGTGCTTTTACAAGGTGTCTGAATGTCAGAAGCAGGGATTTCGAAGACTGTGAGGCAGTTATCCCAGCTGTTGGAATATTAATGTGTGCACATGTACAGTAAGACCCACAAGCATCCCAATTAAACATTTTTGGTAGTAATATACTATAAGGGATTTACAATGTTCTGGGTTTTGTTAGCATGTAAATGAACACTAAGGGACTCAAGCAGGACAAAGAGGATTAGAGAACGTAGGAATTACGTACTGTTCCACACTAAGCTTTCTGTTCTTGGGGAGTCAGTGGCTGGGAGAGCATCAGCCAAAACACAAGATGTGGGGAGCAGGACAGCCGTGGGAGAGCTAACCCTTGTTGTGGGCTGGGCTGCAGTTTCTTCCCACTCACAGGCACCACCTTCTCTGGAGTACTCAAAGTGAGCAGGACTGGTGTCTCTGGTATGTGACTGGTGGTACCTGATGGCAGAGTGTCTCCATCTGGCTGGGAATGACGCTTAGGACAGTAAAAAAGGTGGGACACTTTCTCCTCCCTGCCTGCAGCTTGCCATCCATGGTGATGCAAACCTGGGCAGGCAGAAGGTCAGGGCTGCTGGAGAGGGTGTTCTGGCCCATACCCAGCTGTTCTTCTGTCCAAGAACACAGACCCACTAAAGAAGGAGCAAGTAAAATAAACCAAGAAGAGAGAGGAACAGTTTGACTTCAGAAATGGACTCTAGGGAAGAGTAAGAACTGTATGAACAAAGATGATGCTTTCCCCCTTTTCTGACCCAAACTCTTTATGTACTTGGCACTGGTGAGACCACACCTCAAATCCTGTGTCCAGTTCTGGGCCTCTCAGTTCAGGAAAGATATTGAGATGCTGGAGTGAGTCCAGAGAAGGGCAATGAAGCTGGTGAAGCATCTGAAGCACAAGTCCTGTGAGGAGCAGCTGAGGGAGCTGGGGGTGTTTAGCCTGAAGAAAAGGAGGCTTTCGGGAACCTTATTACTCTCTACAACCAACTGAAAGGAGGGTGGAACCAGCTGGGGGTTGGCCTCTTCTCCCAAGCAACTAATGACAGGACAAGAGGAAATGGCCTCAGGCTTCGCCAGGGAAGGTTCATGTTGGACATCAGGAAGGAAGTGGTGGACTCACCATCCCTGGAAATGTTTATGAAATGACTGGATGTGGCACTTAGTGCTATGGTTGAGTTGGCATGGTGATGTTTGGTCATTGGTTGGACTTAATGATCTTGAAGGACTTTTCCCACCTTAATGATTCTATGATTTTCACATCAGGAGATTTCCTGAGTCTGTGGTTTGTCTTTGTAATAACCCAGTTTAGGTCTTTCTTCTGGGGGCTTATATCATCTTCCCTGAAGTCTTGTGGACTTCTTGCATCCTCAGCATCAGCTGGCAAGGAGTTTTGTCAGTCTGTGACTTTTGTGAAGAGCTGCTCCCCTTCCCTTGCTTTGAACCTGACTCCTACAATCATATTAGGGCTCCTGTGTCTTGTATTGGAAGAGACAGTGAGCAGCTGATGCTGGTTATACCTCAGTTTTCCTTCAATCCTCAGGTT
Source organism: Falcunculus frontatus (assembly GCA_013398115.1). Classification (NCBI taxonomy): domain Eukaryota; kingdom Metazoa; phylum Chordata; class Aves; order Passeriformes; genus Falcunculus; species Falcunculus frontatus. Next base: position 797,794 of record VZRV01004953.1, on the reverse strand, counting down.
TTTTTCTGAACAAAAAAGTCATTGTCTTAAAGCTCTTCCCTACCTTTTATTACCTTATTGCCTTTGAACTGTTCCCAGCAATACACGTTTTGGGGATGAAAGAACCAAATCCGCACAAAGACCTCGCACTGTCGATGAACCGTGGTGGCACAGCAGTGTTTCTGTTTGTATCCTCTGCTTTTCTTGATAGCTCCTCGCGTCTGATTTTTTTCTTTCACTGCACTGCAACACTGACTTGACTCTGTTAATAACAGGTTTGTTTCCCAAGGTCTCACGCCTGAGGGCTGTGGTTAGGTCAGGAACCCAGCATTGTATATGTATATACCCTGCCTACAGGGCTGGGATTGTTTTACTTTTGTCCATGATAAAGACATTAAAAAGACTTCTCCCCCTTCCTGAAGACCCTGAAAGAAGATAATCTCCTGTTGTGGGAAAGGATGAATACTTTTCTCACAGAAAATTGCGACTTTGCTGACCAAGGTATAGGAAGAGGAAGAGTAAACTACTCTTGCTTCCTGTCCAGTTCCATAATCTTTGTAGAGCTGCTTGTGATGTGATCACATCATCATAAATGAATAGGCTGTTCTACAAAAAGTAAAGAATTACTTTTTTGGGGGAATGTCCATTAAAATTAATTTACTTATGCCTGTGTTAGATAATAACAGATGCTAGGTGGACACATGACACAGAAATATTTCCATACATAAATATTGCACAAAATATACCTAGATATAGTTCCTTTGTGTTGCACAGGTAGAGAGCAACTGTGTTCCTGGTTTATTAGGCTAGAAAGGATAATTAATGGTCAGTAACTTGGTACTGGATTAGTTAGTTAGTCCCTTCCAGTATTAAGTGTCCTGTGCAGTGTGGATTTCAAAGAGGAATTGTATTACCCATGTGTTGATCGGGCGGATGCTGCCGGAATTCTTACCATGCTACTTCTTCAGTTGGGTTTTAACAAAACACCGTTCAGTAAATTGTAAACGAAGTTACTAATTCTTTGAAAAAGAGAAACAGAGTCTTTCATCAGGATGAGGTTTCATGCAGTGGGCACCCGAGGTCTTAAGCCACAGGTGCTGCCTGTCACCATGGGTCAGCTATGGTACACAGTTTGTAGTTGTGGCTTTTAGTGAGACAGGTGCTCAAACTAGAAAAATGTCTCAACTTTGACATCTAATTAGAAAAATACCTGTGACTAGCTGCATGTCTTGGCTTTGTATTTTTTTCCCTCTTCTTGAACATCTTTTACTTGACAACCTGCTTTCAAAAAGAATATCCTGATTGCCAGTGTTTGAATTTTTTTTTCCTTTCCCATAGTCTTCTCAAGAGGCTTTTAGGATAGAATATGATACCTTCGGTGAACTGAAGGTCCCAAGTGACAAATACTATGGTGCCCAGACTGTTAGATCTACAATGAACTTCAAAATTGGAGGTGTTTCAGAAAGGATGCCAGTAAGTATTTCAAATCTGTATTCTCTTCTTCTCTAAAGTATGTTTTGGATGTGAAAGTGAATACCTTCTTCTTAGGCTTATGCTGGAAGTGTGAGCAACTTTGAATTTTAATTAAAGGTAGAAATTTCATGGCAAAATATTACTCTGGTAGAAATATTTCTTGTTGCATTTAAATAAATTGAAAATTGCTTTTGAATAATTTTATGGTGTTGCTTTATTTTTTTAGTAACCAGGATGAATAGAAATCTGTCTTTCATCTTTACAAAGATGAAAAAGCAAATGGAATAATTTGTCCGATGTAGCATTTATATAGTTTGTTATTGAAGTTGTCTAGCATAACATGAGTTGATATCAACTTATGATGTGTAGCTGTGCATAGCCCATTAATGTGGACGTGCTTTGTCATAGACTGACTTTCCATGTACTGGAACGTGTGTTTTCCCTCAGAAGGCTGTTTTAGAAATGGAACCAGTTCATTTCTAATACATGTAACTTTTGACACACAGAGCATACCTGGGCTTACAAAAACAGCTGTGTACTGCCCTCTGGACTGCTTGGATGAATGTTACTGTTAGTAGGAGCATAGGTCAGATGGCCTGACTGCTCTTGGGTTTGGTTGATGGACTACTGCTGGATTTAAGAGCAGAAAGAGTTTGGTTTAGAAGTAGACATGCGCTATAAATTGCTAACATGTCCTTTGGGGGAAAGAATTTGTGTATTTAAACTTACCCTTGTGTCTCAGGTACAAGTTATAAGGGCTTTTGGCATCTTGAAGAGAGCAGCTGCTGAAGTAAATCAAGACTATGGTCTCGACCCAAAGATTGCTAAAGCCATTGTACAGGCGGCAAACGAGGTAGGAACCAGCTGTTCAAAATACTGGAACTGCCACTGTATTTTTGTTAAGCTTTTCACAGGACTTTGGGGATTGCATTTCTCAGATTGTTAGAGGAAAGCATTTCCTGTTAGTAAATCTTGTTTTCCAGAGATCATTTACTTAATATAATATTTACTGTTTTCTTTCTTGTATGTAAAGAAATGATAGAACATTCAAATGCATGTTGATAAATGCCACCCAAGTACTGAGAGTTTTGAGTGACCATTATTTGAGGTGTGATAATACCAGGTGTTTTGCTTTGTATAAATCAACAGATTTGTTTATCTAGAAGCATTTTTAACAGAGTCTTCTTGTCCTGACTAGCTTAAAAACATTTCAGTGTTGGCAGAAGCCGTATCCTCTTCCTTCCAGCTGTAGCACCTTAAGTCCCAAGACTCAATAGCTTTGGAGAACTCCAGAATATGTCCACACTCTTCTTGTGGTTTCCAGGGTTCTCCTAGTTAAAGGTGGATTAGAAGTTTTGGTGGACTAAGGCTCCTTAGTTTAGAGTCATAAATTCTGAAAGTTGTTTGTGGCTATTTTTGTTGTGTTTTAAAAACACCCCTGCTATGATATCCTTTCCCTCACCTCCAAAATAATTTTCTAATACAACTTAAATAGAAAGAGGAATCAAGTTACTCTTGGAGGTGGGAATGTTGCCCCTGTATAAGATGGGAAATACAGAAGATCCTCTCTTGAAAAGCATGATTCCAGGAGGACTGATATATCCTGATAATCTGGTTATCTAGCCTCAGAGTTGTGAGAGCAGATTCTTTGTTTTTCTGAGGCTAATATGCGTGGGGGTGATACTTCTGAGCACAGATTTTGACACTATCACAAACGCATCTTTAGAAACTCTCTGAATGTGTCTGACATTCAACAGGCTTCAAAAAATGTTGATCAAACAGGAGACTGCCTTACAGGAAGGAGGTGTTGGATTCTAACAGCCGTCTGCTGGCTTTGTTGATGCAATATGTAATGACTACAGGTGGAAGAGGTCTGGAACTTCCCTGTATGAAATTTATTGAGAAACATCAGAGTCCAATTACAAAGAGAGAAGATGTAACCTAAAGCATCTTTTAAAAATATCTTCTATATCTGTAGAACATGAAATCAAATTCTATATATCTCTGTATTTCACAATTCAGTGTCTTCAAAAAGCATAGCTAGCAAATTTTTTTCCCTTTTAATATCTGGTATTACATAAAAATGTCTCAATTATTCTAGTGTAAATTCACTGATGTTATATGTAGATTTAAAAATGTAATGGAGAGCATAATTTTATTTATGCAATAAAATTTTCAGGTTTAATGCTTTTACTTTTTTTTTCTTGTGGAACAACTTTTCTTTCTTTTTTCTATTATAGGTAGCTGAAGGAAAATTAAATGATCACTTCCCTTTGGTGGTGTGGCAGACTGGGTCTGGAACTCAAACCAATATGAATGTCAATGAAGTCATCAGCAACAGAGCTATTGAGATAATGGGGGGCACATTGGGAAGCAAAAAGCCGGTGCATCCGAATGATCACGTTAACAAAAGCCAGGTTGTTACACTTGTTTTATACTACTTTTAATTTCAAAAGTTTTGTGTCTTTGAATTGTGAATTTTGAGTTTTCTTGTATCCACTGTTTAGTTAAAAAAAAAAAAGTTTTGTGGACAACTTTGGCAACAATTTTCTGTTTTTTTCAGTTTAAATTAACTTTAAGATGTTTGTCAGTAACAAGATGATTAAAAACTGAACTCATTCACCATAGCTAAAGTCACACATGATTAGACAGAGGTGGCCTTGTGACAACCACTGCTACAGTCTTAAAGATGTTAAATACAGGTCCAATTTCTAAAAGTTGGATCATGGTAGACATTTTTACTATACTTCTCTTTTAAACTTCACCTACCTTGAAGGAAAGATTAAGCCACTGACTTGGTTGTGTTCCTTCCTGATCCTTTGTGCTTACTCAGTATTCTGTGAACTATGGATTTAACATTATCAAAGCAACACATGCGTGTTTTAAAGTCACCTACAATTCCTTTAAAATCATCTGTCCATTCATGAGCCATCTCTCATAAATACTGTAGTAATTAATTCCTTTTCTTTTTTTTTGTCCCAATGTTGTTGTGAACAATCTGTTAAATTTAACTTTCTATGGGTGTAGTCATAAAAAGTTGATTTTTCAATAAGAAACTGACCTTGTGGAACACCCCTAAGTTGCTTACTCTTAGTTTAGTTTCTAATTGTTTATGAGATAAAGAGAATAAAGCCACACATGTACATCTTACAGCAGTAATGGTGAGAAAAGCTTGTAAATTAATTTCTTGCATTTTCTCCACAGAGTTCAAATGACACTTTCCCAACAGCAATGCATATTGCTGCTGCTCAGGAGGTTCATGAGGTCTTGTTACCTGGACTAAAGAAGCTACAGAATGCACTCGAAGGGAAATCCAAAGAGTTTTCCCAAATCATAAAAATAGGGCGCACTCATACACAAGATGCTGTTCCACTTACACTTGGACAGGTAAAAAAACCCCTATGCATTTCTTTGGAAAATTCTTGTAAATGTGGCTTAAGGATGCCTAAATTAAGTTGATGGTTTAAGATAAAACATAGGAAAATGGCCGAATCTCAGCCTGAGTATTTTCAGTCTGTACTGGAATTTGCTGGGTATGCTGTACTCCAATACATGTGTCATAATTTTTCCTAATTTTTTTTCCATATGTATTTTGCTTCTAAAAGTAGTAAAATATAAATTATTTTTAAATGATGTTACATTACCAGATAGCCCAGCACACTTTTTCTGTTACACTGGCATTGCAGGGAAGAGGTAGTAGTAGTCTGTAATCTGTAAATTTATATAAGTTACGTTTGGCCAACACACAAAACTACTAAGTATTTTGAATGAAAATCTTTTATACATGATCTTGTGTGTGTGTATGTATGTATGTAAGTGTATATATATATATATATGAAAGATGGCAAATCTTATCATATTGTCAGGAATGGCTTATATTACAGTAATTTAGTAATGAATTAAACTAAATTGATAGAAATCCAGGTAGAATTTGTGGAGTTTTTCCAAGAATGCACAGGTGGGGGTTTTTACTAACTAAAATTAAGTGAACAAAGGCCAAGATCGATTTCTTTATTTGTACTTTGAGAACATTAGTGTAATCTCAGAGCTGATTTACTATGGGATCAGATCCTGCTAAGTACACAACTGAGATAAAAGGCAAGAGAAAGATGTATTATGTGTACATTTTTATATATTCAGGTTGTTTTTACGTATAATTGTAGCGTGGGAGCAGTCTTTTAATAGATGTATACTTTCCCTCTTAATGAAACATGCTTAGATTGGGTGCTCTCAGGTTTTTAAAGAAATTAGTCAAATCATGTTAAAAATCTAAAGTAATCTAGATGCTTGTTCTTGGTTGTTGTCTCTGTTCCTTAACTTTGTCCTCCTTTCTTTTAAAGGAATTTAGCGGCTATGTGCAACAAATTAAATATGGTGTGGCTAGGATTGAATCCACCATGCCAAGGGTGTATCAGCTGGCAGCTGGCGGGACTGCAGTTGGCACGGGATTGAATACAAGAATTGGCTTTGCTGAGAAAGTTGCTGCTAAAGTGGCTGAACTGACGGGTGAGGAATGATACTCGGGAGTCAGTTATCAGTAAAGCAGTGTATGTAACATACAGTCAAATTCCAACTAAATCTTTCCAGCTCCCATACTTCTCATAAGCTTAAATTGTATTTATATTACAACGTGAAACTTTTGTTAATGCCATATGTTATATGCCTTCTACTTCGGGTTTTTTGTGCAGCGTATTTTGATAATTATACTCGGTGCATTGAAAGTGACTGAAATGATGGTGTTTATCCGATCAAAGCTCTTTGGATATGGATACAGTTTCAGACTTCTATTATTAGCCCAACTATAATGCTTCTGTCTTGATCTTTGCTCCTCTGGCTCTCTTAATTTACAGTGACTTGGCACAAAAAAAGGAAGAAAACACATCGAAAGCCACTCTGTTTTTTTCATATGAAAAAGTTAACTGTCTGATTTTTTTGATTCTGTCTTTATAGATCTTAAAACTTAATTTACAGTGCAATTGAGTTTTTTGATCTGTAAACCAGATCTTTTGTGTCACAGTATCTGTTTTCAAAATGCCCCCCAAACAAATACGTACATCTGTCATTTACATTTGCTGTAAAATCTGAAATTGCTTAGTGACAGTACTTTTGTTTTAATGGATCTATTATTCACTGACTTTCAGAGGGTCAAGACTTTCTTGTACCCTGAGAGAGAAGTAACTTGCTGTAAACAACAGCTGCCAGGAGCGGTACAGAGTGTGTTTTGGTGGTGTTAGGAAGCTTTCCCATGTCAATGGAATGTTTTGTGTCCTGTATGGGCAAGTTGTATGAATAGGGCAGACTGCTGAAGTTCCTCATGCTCTAATAGAGAGTGGTTATTGGTGAGGACAAAAGGAAGAGTTTGGGTGGATCTCTGTAGCTGAGAAGCCAGCTGTGCAGTTCACAAACCCATGCAAATTGGGTGGGATTTGGTGTTTGTTTGGAAGTGCAAAACACTCGAAGTTACAGGAATTATACTGCTCTCCTTTGAACTGGTACTGAAAGCTCAGATCAGTGGTTCTGCAGGGCAGAAGTCCAGCCCACAGTCAGTCCCTAGTGATGTCTGTAATTTTTTACAGTCCCGTTCTGCTGGGACTGTACTTCAAGGGCAAAGTCCTGAAGTAATGTTTTTCATCATGGAACCTAGGCTTACATCTCAGGCATTTCATTAACATAAACAGAGCTGTTTCCTCCATTGCTCTTGTGCTCTTGCTGTTGGCAGGCATGCTCCTAAGTCTGAACCACCTTTCCCATGTTCTGGCTGGTTTATTGTTCCCTTCCAGTGCTGATACTGAGATAGTTTTTTCTCTAAGTAGCTAATTCCATTGTGATTACTTCTTACTTACCCTAATGCCTGCACTGTGCTGCAAAAACGTCTATTTTTATAACTGAAAGTATCACAGCAATTAACAATCTAAAATATCTAACTCGATTTAATGCAAGAAATACCTAAGTTGGGCTAACTTCTGAAAGATTATTGACATTCACAAAATACTGTGGTGCAGAAGCAATGCTTAGAATGCAACACACTATGAAAGCTTGTAATTTGCACCTTTGTTGTAGGTAGATGCTCAAATTTATATTCTCCTATATTTTAGTGACTTTTATTGTGTCTTTTTGTATTTAATTCAATTTGATTAAGAAATACATTTGTGAAGAAAGCTCTAGAGGAAAGATACGATCTTAAAGTGTTAATAATTTTTAATTTTTATTAAGCTAGTTATGTGTTTGATTGTCTGGTTTATGTCTGCAAGGAAGTGCTTCGCTGGTTTAATGTTTATACCCTCTCCCTGTAGGTTTGCCTTTTGTCACTGCTCCAAATAAGTTTGAAGCTCTTGCAGCTCATGATGCTTTAGTGGAGCTCAGTGGAGCCATGAACACGGTGGCGTGCAGTCTGATGAAAATAGCTAATGACATTCGCTTCCTGGGCTCTGGACCACGCTCTGGACTGGGAGAACTCATCCTGCCTGAGAATGAACCAGGGAGCAGCATCATGCCAGGTACAGAGAAAACATACAGAGAAAAATAACCTGTTTCTTTTTTCTTTGGACCACTGTCTCTTAACAGATACTTACCAAACACCATCACAAATGTCAGTAAGTCCATGATTCTCTCATGCAAGATCCCTACAATTGTAGGTAAAGGCTTTTCTGAAATAATGTGTGAATTGTAGCAATACCGTCATGTAACTTAACTTCTGTCTTTACTTCCTAGCATGATTAGTGTTACGCACTCACATTTTTCCTTCTGCAGTGATCCCATTGTATGGGAGGATGAGAAAGGAATAATACTAGTAATCATTCCTTTCCTCTCCTAAAAAAGTATGTATGTGTGAGTATTGTATATCCAAAACTAGATTGTTCCTCCTGTGTGGTAAATTATAAAAGAAGCAGGTCAATGAGCATATCTGGCTCTAAAAAAAGCAAACAATGAATGTTCTTACTAGGAGTATATCTAAAAATTAATTCATAAAACAAACTTGTTGAGAGGCCACTCTAACTTGGTGTGTTTGTTGGGTTTGGCGGGGGGTTGTTTTTTTTGATTTTTCTGTTTTGCTTTTTTTTCTGACAAACTGTACTAACTTTATCACAAAGTAATTCTAACAAATCAGTAATACTTTCCTTGAGCTGAGTGAGATTTGTTAGTGATCTCCCAGAAATGCCAACTTGCACATGTAAAGACAGGTTATAATCTCTTGACTGTTAAGAACTGTGGTAATGAAGAGCTGCTTAGCTCATGCCCATGTGATCTAGCTCTGAGTCTTGGGAGACTGCTGAAGCAGCCATAGCTGTTTTACAAATCCTAGCTGAAAATACTGGAATAGTACAGTCATTTTAATATCATTTGTGGAAATGATATTTATTTTCTGTGGTGCACAGATACAGATGAGTAAGACAAGTTTCCTCCTACAAAACATTTTCTATTGAATGTGATTAGGTAAACGGCTGCTTCAATCACTGCAATCAAACGGCAGTGATTGGTTGGTTGGTTGGTTTGTTGGTTTGTTTTTCCCCTTCCTTCTGCCTTGGTAACCTTTTTCTCTCCCTTTCACAACCAGGAAAAGTGAATCCTACCCAGTGTGAAGCTGTGACTATGGTGGCAGCCCAAGTTATGGGAAATCATGTTGCTGTTACCGTAGGAGGAAGCAATGGACACTTTGAACTGAATGTCTTTAAGCCCATGATGGTAAGTTCATAAAGTTTTACATATCTAGGACTTTATATGTAATTGTTTGTACAGTCAGATTATTTATGGGCAGAAACCCCCTCAGTGAATACTTGAATACTGGCAGGGTTGGACATCTGCAACATCCGTGGGCAACCTATTCCAGCATCTCACCACCCTCACAGTAAAGAATTTCTTCCTGATACCAAACCAAAATTTCCCCTCTTTCAGTCTGCACCCAGTGCTCCTTGTCCCATCACTGCAGTTGCTGACAGAGTCCCACTCTGCCTTTTCTGTAGGCCCCCTTCAAATACTGGAAGGAAAACAGCCTGTTAAATAAGTTGATATTACCAGCAGGGCACTGGTTATGAACAAAGGCGCCAGAATGTGCAACCAGTAATATCTCAATTAAATAATTGGTATTTCTTTCTTTGTCTTGTTAGATTAAAAATGTTTTAAACTCTGCAAGACTTCTAGGAGATGTGTGTGTTTCTTTCACTGACAACTGTGTAGTTGGAATCCAAGCCAATACGGACAGGATCAACAAACTGATGAATGAATCTCTGATGTTGGTAACAGCACTGAACCCACATATAGGTAGGTTTAAGGCTCAAAAACTTCTCAGAACATACTGAAATATTTTATGGTAACATTATTTTGTACACTTTATTTGTATTGTCACAATGCTTGTGAGGCCAAGTCAGGTCAAAAGTTATTTTACTTCAATATCACCAATTGCTGTTGTAAAACTTGTGTTCTCCTTGCAGTGGCCATGCCCCAGGCCGTGAAAATAACTGATTAGAGTCAAAAGGAGACTGGGAGAATTTATGTACCCGTTTTCCTAAATTCACCTCTAATAATGATGAGTGGAAGATTACAGTATGAGATTTTTTTAAAGGAGAAGGTCCCATAAATCTTTGATCTAAGTAAATTAGGACCAGAATAACAAAATTTACTTGCACTTTAAGTAAGGAGTTGGTGTAAACGTTTGGTGTTCATTTCCTGCAAATTGAGTTAAGCAGTAAGAGTAATGCCTAGCAAATAATTTTCCAAAACCGTGTCCCACTTTTCTCTCACCTCTAATGAATCATCTGAAATTGCAAATGGATAACTTGTTGGTTTTGTTTTGTAACAGGATATGATAAAGCAGCCAAGATTGCCAAAACTGCGCACAAAGAGGGGACAACGTTAAAAGAAGCTGCTATAAAGCTGGGGTTCCTTACATCAGACCAGTTTGATCAGTGGGTGAAGCCTAAAGATATGTTAGGTCCTCAGTAACTTCTGTACAAAAAAAAAGTGTTCTTAATATAAAAAAATAAATAAATATGATGTCATAGAATCGATTCGTTGGAAAAGGCCTCTGAGATCATTGAGCCCAACCTCTGACCGAACACCACCGTGTCGACTAGACCATGGCAGTAAGTGCCATGTTCAGTTCTTCCTTAAACACCTCCATGGACAGTGACTCCACCACCTCCCTGGGCAGTCCGTTCTCCTGTCTATTCACCTTTCCTGTTAAGAAATTATTTTAATGTCCAGCCTAAACCTTCCTTGTGCACCTTAAGATTCTTGTCCTGTCACTTCTTACCTGGGAGAAGAGACCCACCCCCACCTGGCTACAGCCTCCTTTCAGGGGGTTGTAGAGAGCAATAAGGTCTCTCCTGAGCCTCCTCCAGGTTGAACACCCCCAGCCCCCTCAGCTGCTCATGGGACGTGTGCTCCAGACCCTTCACCAGCTTCATTGTCCCTTTCTGGGCTTGCTCCAGCACCTCCATGTCCTTCCTGAATTGAGCGGCCCAGAACTGGGCACAGCACTCGAGGTGTGGCCTCAGCAGTGCCGAGTACAGGAGGAAAACTACTCCCCTTATCCTACTGGTCACGCTATTCTTGATTCATAGCGCAGTTTTGGTACAGCTTACATGTTTTCCTGCTATTTTTGACGCATCAGCTGAGCTGCTGTTATGGGAGTGATTCTACACTGCGAGCAGGCGCTGCAGGCCCAGCAGTGGCTACACAGGGTGTGCTGAAGGAGAAGAGCGTGCCCGTGTGTGGGGGCTGCTGTGACTCCGTGCTGCCTGAGGGACCAGTGCCCCTCACCGCCAGCCAGCGAGGGTGTGGGCTCAGGGCTCCGCCGCCGGACAGCGCTTCCTGCTTCCCGTGGCCCTGCCTCCGCGGGGCGGGGCCGGCCGTGGGGTTCCGGGTCGGCCGGGCGCGCTGCCGCCGCTGCCGGGGCCGGGAGCGACTCCGAGGTGCCGCCGCCATGAACCGCTTCTTCGGCAAGGCGAAGCCCAAGGCGCCTCCGCCCAGCCTCACCGACTGCATCGGGACGGTGAGTGCCCGCCCTGGGGCGCCTGGGCCCGCGGAGCGCTGCGCGGCCCGGCCGCCGCCTCGGCAGGGGCGGGAGTGTCGGGGCGGCCCCAGGGACGCGTACCTGTGCATAGGTGTGAGTGTGTGTGTGGGGACACTGCGGGGACACTGCGGTGCGTGGGCACAGTGTGTGTCCGTGTGTGGGTATGTACATCACAGAACCACGGAATGGCTTGGGATCGAGGGGATCTTAATGATCACCCAGCTCCAACCCCCCTGCTGTGGGCAGGGACACCTTCCACTCGAGCAGGTTGCTCAGAGCCACACCCGGCCTGGCCTTGAGCTCTGTGATGTGAAGGGATCCGCCGTGTGTTTTGGTGCAGCGTGTTTGTGTGTCCGCACACGTACGCTTGGATGTACCTTTGTATGTCCGTACACCCAAACCTGCGTTTGTGTCCTGTGCCTAGGAGCGCATCCCATAAATGAGTGCACACAATGAGCATGGAAGGCATGGCTCTCCTTACTTTCTCATGAGGAAAAAACTTTACTGACTTACTTTTCTGACTGCACTAGCTGACTCCTGCCATGGCAAGTTGTGGCAAGGCGGGGGCAGGAGCAAGAAAATCAGTCTCCCTGTCCAGTACAGAAGAGTGTTTTGTCTCTTAGGGGTGAGTAGGGTTGCTTGTAGGGTTGATGCCAAGGGTGTGTGCAGATGGACAGATAAGCAAGCTCAGACCAAGTAAGAATGCTCAGGAAACACGTGGCAAAACACTTGACAACTGTTGTCGTGTTGGCCTGCCTGCAAAGAGGGTTAAGAAAAAGTGTTAAGATTTATCTTGTAATTTCATAGTCTTTTTTTGACTTTAACGTTTATGGGGAAAACTGTAGCATGGTTTTGCAGGTCCTTCTGTTGTAAGCTAATTTTAAGAAGTGAAGAAAGAACACGCAGTTTCTTGAGTATTTGTGTCAGTAAACAAAGGTCAGTAATGGTTGTGGTATAAATGTAGGTTAACTAAGCTTTGTCACTGGAACCTGACAACAAAAAGTTTCCATGGAAAAATCACATTTTTCCTCCCAGAAGATTTATTTTGCTACCCAGTGAAGAGACTCTCTAAATTAAATACCTAATATTTGTCAGTGCTACCTCCATAAAACTACACAATCTCTTGTGTATGCCACTGGCTGGTATGGGGAGAGAGAGAAGTGGTCATAATGTTTGTCCTGGTGCTTTATCTGACTGACAAAGAATCTGTATTGCTTTTTAGCAGTATTAAGCCCAGCCATAACTCTAAATATATTTAGTTAGAACAGTGAATAAAGCACCTGATTGAAAATCAGGATTAGCTTTGCCGTTGTTGCCAGTAAACACTTTGGTGGATGACTTGAACTCCAAAATCCATGTGAGATACTGTTATAAGTACTTAAATTTGCTATTTTGGCAACATAAGTGAAAGAGCAGGAAGCCTTGTGTCCCCCACAACAACCGACTCCATATTAGTCTGTTGGATTTTTCATGCTGCTTTGCCAGTTCCCAGTTAATGTCCATTTTCTAATGTCGAGGTAAATCAAAAGAAAATTTAGATAGGTCAGCAGTCTGTCTTCTGCTAAGAGCTTGTTCAATCCTAGAGGAGTTTTGGGGTACATAAAAGTGTAATTTAAACAGCTGTTTTGATTTGCGACACCAGGAATTTAGGATTTTTTTTTCTAAAAAATCCTGCTGAGTGCAGTTTTAATCCTCTTGTAGTTGTTTGTAATTGCACTGTCTGAAAGTTTGACTATTCAAGACAGCAGATTAAGCAAAAAGCAGAATTTCAGGTTTATTTTATGCATGTGATGACTTTGGCAGCCAGTGATGAGTTACAGCATGGTTTTTACAACATGAAATCAAGAGCCTGTGCTGGTCAGCTGTTGAGAAACGAAGGGTTGGTTGCAAGCACACCCCTTAAAGGTGGGTCATCACAGGAAATGTATAAACCACCCTGTTCTGATGTCCTTCCATTTCTGTGGGAGGGTTTAAAATTTAAGACATTTCTGTATACTTGTAAGCATGGGGAGAAACACTTCCTTTTAGTAGTTTGAAGTTTATGAGTTAACTTATTGTGCCAAGTTATGTGCCATCTGATTTGTGAAAGACTTGCTATCTTTTCACAACAGTGGAGTCTCTAGGATAGGTTGTACTAAAACTACAGACAGGATTAGATTTTTTATCTTAAAATACATATGAATTATTATTGAAGAGAGCTGTGTGAGATATTAAAAAACTTGTATTATTTCTTTATAATGTTAAATCCAGCAGTTTGGAGGCTCAACTGCTGTTGCTTCCATGGTGCTTTCTGTCTTAGATACATTTTACTCTACCTTTTGAAAGAGTCAAATTGCTTTGTAAGATCTCTTACCATATTAGTTCAGTGGTAGTTAGCCATTAAATGGCAGTTAGGAAACGTATTTGGTGAGCAGTGATTAATGTAACATTTGTTAAAAACATAGACAACTCTTAGGCAGTAATCATGCCTATGTTTTGGGTGTTCTTTCATGTGTAGGCACGTTTAGTTATCTAAAATTCATTGCACTTAAAGACAGGGTTTTTTATGCTTGCTGGCAGAGCACAGTCAGATGAGTCAAAGCTGTCACGAGGCCGGTAGGAGGAAGGATGCACCAGGAAGTAAAGCATTAATAGTGTTTTTACTTTTTCTTCTTTCTAAACTTAAGATTTTTCTTAGTAGTAAATAGGAAACATAGGAAACAAAAGGCTAATAGTTGTGACAATGGTGTTAAAATTCAGGTTCCTTTTCTTTTGTGTAAATTGGGGCCCTTCTGTAGCAATGAAATGTTCCTCAGTGTGCCTTATTTGTGAGTAATAGACGGAAGCTCTTCAAGTCCTAATACACAGTCTAGTTTTCTGGATAAATTGGATTCATTCTCCCCTCTTCTGTTCAGTCTCATTTTTAAAAGCTGAGGTCCTGTCTCATGTGCGTGTGAAATTTTTACGTAGTTAATTGATATGGAAGGCTCTGTCTCCACTTCCTGCTAGTACTGCTTGAAAGAATCATTATATAAACAAACCAAATCAGTGTTTTTCCCCGTGGAGTCTGACCTCAAAGATGCAGTTAGATGATGAAGATCTTGAGGAGGTGCCATGCTTTGAACTTACAGGAGTACTAAAATCCCAATTTTTTCTCTTTCTTGCTATTAGTAAATATTTGGCATAATAGCTTAATGCAAATTTTTCAATGCCAGCTGTGCCCAGGCACTTTAATGTCTTGTGTGGAATGTTCATATCAGATGTTCTGCTCAGGATGCCTCTGGCAAATGCATGTTGCAGTCATAGAGTGGGGTTTTAAAAGGGTCATTAAAACCCTGAAGTGAAAATCCACATAATTGTACATGCTTAGCCACACCATGAGCAAGGCGGAATTGTAAATTTGCACTGATCTGTCTTATGCTGTAATTGGAATGTCATTATAATCTAATCCCTACAGAGGCTCTTTGGAATGAGAAGTTAATAAGCTTTATTTTGTTGTTTCCAGAGAAATGCTGGAGTAGTCAGTTCATGTTAAAAAGGCCTTCTATGAATTTGTGTATGCTGTTAGAACTACCTCTACCCATGCTTGGTTATGTAATTCTAATTTTTAACCCTCTTATGGTGAAGGGTTAAATTATATCCCAAATGAGAGCTCTGTGGAATGCCAGCAGGGTACACCTAGAAGTTTTCCATTCCACTTTAGTTCGTGGCACTGTGTGTTGCCAGAAATTCCTGAATGGAGACCTGACCTGAGTGGGTTTGCAAGGGAGCATCTCAAAATGATGAGAACATGTTACAATGGCAGAGCTTCCTTCAACATCTCAGAGCATTGTTTCTTTTGCTCCTTGTAGAAGTTGTTTCACTTGATTCTGGTTTTGGATTCTCTGCAAAATTTAAACTGTTAATAAAAACAATTCGGTTAGAAACACAACAAAACGGAGGCTGTTCTTTTTATTGTCCCATACCTGAATAAAACCTTAATGAATGTTGTTTTCTTTGTTTTCCCCCTCATGTATTAAAGGTGGATAGCAGAGCTGAGTCAATTGACAAGAAAATTGCTAGGCTTGATGCAGAACTAGTGAAGTATAAGGATCAGATGAAGAAAATGAGAGAGGGACCTGCAAAGGTAAGAATCTTCTGTGGAATTTAAGCAATGAGAGGATGTGACTCAAACTTCTTGTCATGTGATTTAGCCAGTTCATCAGGTTCTTAAAACCGCATCTTGCCCTACAGATGAGATATAAGATCCTGCAGGATTATTTTTATTAGACGTGCATCTTTGAACAGTGTTTTCATTGGTTTTTATTTGTTCCAGAGTGTAATGTAATTCCTCCGTGAGAAGTAACTTGTTTCCCTTCTTCCTTGTTACCTGAATTACATCTGGTAGAGAGGCTGTTTTGTTTGTCATCCAAAATAAAAAGCTCTACACTATGCCTAAACGGAGCAGGGCAACCCATTTTTTAAGGGGATGAACTTAGAATATAAAATGTATCTGAAAATAAACGTATCTGATATAAACAGTATTGTTAAAGTACCTGCTGCAGTATTACTTGATGCTGACCATTAAAATGTGTTCAAGAAAGCTAGTTCTGATGGACTAAGTTTGACATTTTATTCTCCTTACTGAAAACAGAAATCAGAAGCTAGAAACTGAAAGTATTTTCTACTAGAAGTTTTGTGTACTCTCCTGTTTTGTTAATCATTAATGCAGGCCAAATGCTGAATGTAACTGTTGTTAAACTCTTGTCACTAGTAGCTGAGGAATCTGTTGGAAAACTTAAATCCGATGCGTTAGGTTTACACAGCATAATCAAGTGTAAAGTCATATTTTTACCTAATGTAACACTCTTGTGTCTTTCAGAATACAGTAAAGCAGAAAGCATTGAGAGTGTTAAAGCAGAAGCGAATGTAAGTTGAAACCTTTCTCAGTTTGTGGTTAATAAAAGGTTGCTTTCTTTAGGGGGTGGTGGCACACTTTCATTTCTCTTTCCAGTACTCTCCTGAGCATTCTTTAAAGAAAAATGCTGAACAAGCCTTTCAGAAGCATCTCCTTACAGATTTTGCATCAGCATATTTATGATTTATATGTCAGTATATAAATTTGGATTGGTATAAGGTGACCTAAATCTGCTCATTATTACAAATATGTTTGGCTCCTAAACTTTCTGAGAGATTGCCTCATTTTGTATTATTAATTGATTACTGTAAGTTGTGTATTTGATGATCTTGCTCTGGAATTTTACCTGTTCTCTATGGACACCCTTAAGGACGTGAGCAGATGTAGTGCAGGTAATTGTGTCTATGCAGAAATCCCCAAATGGACAGGATAGATGGTCCTATGGTCTGGTCTTGTCTAGTCTACTGTCTTGGAAGTGTCCAGCAACAGATCCAAAGGAAAGAATATCAGAACATGGCAAGCGTTCAGGAATGTTTCATTGGAATATCTCATAGTCCATGAACTGCAAATCTTAGAAGCTGTCTGAGCCAAAGCTCCCATCATTTTGTATTTCATATCCATCGGATGAATTATACCTTTATGGACTCACTTAATTACTTGTTAAGTATTAGTGAACTCTTACCATCCAAAATATCATATGGCAAGGAATACAGTACTTTAGTTAGATGTTGGGAAGAGGACTGCTTGATTCTGGAGTTTAGGGGTTTTTTTCCTGGTTTTTGACTATGCTGCCTGCTCATCTTCCTTGGTGGGAATACTGGGGCCCTCACAATAGGCTATTGTCATATCCCTCAGTCATTTCTTTCTGATCTTGTGGAACAGTAATATATGCAGTCGTTAGTTGTCCAGAAGGTTTTGCATGTGGATCCTCCTTGTCTATCAGACCTCCTGCTTTGCATGTTAGAAGGACTCATGGTTCATTTTTATGTTTTCGTTCTTTTGTTTAACTTGACATAGTTTACATTTTTGATTTGATACAAGTTTAGGTTTGAGAAGGATGATTTCTTAATTTTTAAAGTCTCTTTTTTTCTCTGTGGTTAGCCTTAAAGGCTTCCTTTTGGTACCCTATCCTCCCCCTCCTCCCTGCCCTGGAAAACTCCATTGTGGAGCCACTGTGGTTTGGGTAACCTGCCAACTCTTCCCTTCTCCTTACAGCATTAGTGAGCATGGCATGCATGTCTACCTTATGGTGATTAAGCTTTTGCTGTATCCTCACCTACTTTGTCAGTCTAGGCAAATGTGGTGTTGGTGTCAGTTAAAACAAAACTTAGTTCAGGAATAGCTTTGTCAGCTTCAAGTACACAGAAATGCATAATGGCCAGATTTTTATGAAGCTGTTTATTCTGCAATTGTGTATAATAAGTGAAACCCCCGCCCCCCCAAATCTGTTCCTGTCTTTAGACTACTGCTGCTGCTTTTTCAACTCTTAAAAAATTAGGAGTGTTTGTGGTAATAAATAGTGTGGTGTTTTAAAGCCATTATTTGCCTTTTTTTAAACAGGTATGAACAACAGAGGGATAATCTGTCACAGCAGTCTTTTAATATGGAGCAAGCTAATTACACTATTCAGGCACTGAAGGATACAAAGACAACGGTACCAGTTTATTAATCTCACGCTTGTTTAATTTGCTTAATCAGTGCTACATTAGATACAAGTATGATGTTTGGCTCCTCTAGGTGGATGCAATGAAACTCGGGGTGAAAGAAATGAAGAAAGCTTACAAGCAAGTCAAGATTGATCAAATTGAGGTGAGCTTTTATAGTTTAAATGATTAAAGAACAAAAATAATGTACTGAAATAGTGGTGAGTGGGCTATGTAACTTGAAGGTAAGATGACTATTTTAGTTCACATGAGTTTGCCTGCCTTATTTATGGGATCACCATCCTTATTCCTTCCTGATTTTTCTGGTACTGCATAATCAGTTGTTTGCCTTACTGTACTGATTATTGTTTCCTTGCTGAGCTAATCTTTAATCTCTCCTCTCCTTTCCTTGCACTTCAGCATAAATGTTAGTGGATACTTCCTGCTATGGCTTTTTTTGTCCTTTTTTGTTTCCCTATACTAGTAATGTGCAGATTAGTACTGTACTGATTCCAGTTCAAGGTAGTGCCCGATGAAAAGGAACAAAACCCAGAACCAAAGAAACACTAACCAAATGTCAGCAAGGCCTGGCCCTGACTTCCGAAAATGCATAAAACGCCCCCCCATAAGATCTCTAAATATAATTTCAAGTACGCTGCACTTAAACTCTTACCCAGTGCCAGTGCTGAATTCCTTTAAGTTCTCCTTCCTATTTTGTTTTTTATATATGGCCTGCATTGTAAACCTTTAGGCAAGTGTTGTTTCTTTACTTGTACTCAAGTACAGTGCCAATAAATATGCTAATGTATCTTCTAAATTCTGCTGTGGCACCACTCAGGTTAGTGCTTATTTTCCAGATGGTAGATTTAATTTGTCTAAATTTCATACCTTTTCTGTTTTTTAAGTACTCTTGTCCTGAATGTGTGTGTCTTGACCTGTATTATTGCTGCTTCAAAAACATGGTTTATTAAAATATTTGAGTGCTTTGTATTTTGGAAATACTAAACTGAATTTGAGTAAATATGGACCAATTTAAAATGATTCTTGCTTCAGGACATACAAGATCAGTTGGAAGATATGATGGAAGAAGCCAATGAAGTCCAGGAGGCACTGAGTCGCAGCTATGGAACACCAGAGATTGATGAAGATGATTTGGAAGCAGGTTAGGAAGGGGGAGGATGGTTTTTTTATATTACTGAATATAAAAATCATCATACTGTCATACAGTGATATTTTATTTCATTGCTCAAATACTTTAAATGTGTTTTAAAAAGCTTTAACAGCTTTTTTTAAACATTAAAGCTGCATTTGCTTTAAGAGAAGTAACAAGACCATGAGACAAACATGAGATATCAATGGAATACTCCAAGGCAAGGAAGAAGGTTCTCTCCTCTGTGTGTGTGTGTGTGTGTGTGTATTTCTGACTGATGAATGATGCTAAATGAGTCTGAATGTAAGCATTCAGTAGGAATCCTGAGTCTCTCTAAGAGCAGCTTTTCTCTTGCAAAAGGAACTTCTTGCAAAATTTTTCAACCAACATAATTCAATTTCAGAACTGGATGCATTAGGTGATGAGCTTTTAGCTGATGAAGACAATTCCTACTTAGATGAAGCTGCATCCGCTCCAGCGATCCCGGAGGTCACTCCTACGGACACAAAAAACAAAGTGAGTCCTTTGCTTTTGAACAGCAAAATACATTTTTGTTTGTTTTGGATTAATCACATTTGTGTTGGTTGCTGAATATCTGAGATACTTAATATTTTGAACAAAAAAATGTGCTTAATGTTTTATGTATGCTATTTATGTATTATATGTATGGATGCTAAATACAGAGAATTTGAGAATACGGTGTACTGAATGCTTTTAATTATGTTTAAAAGCACTAGAATGGCATTTTGTCACTGCTATCAAACACTGCCAGTAGAATCCAAGTGTACCATTACAGCTCTAGTCTTAAAACTATAAGAAAGGCTTCTGTATGTTTGCTTTTTGGGGCCTTATTAGAGCTTTGTAGTGAGGAAGAACACTGATGCTCTTGTTTTGATTCCGGCTGTCACAAGTGGCAATTGCAGATACAGACACTTTATAGAAGTAGTCAGAAAGCTTCTGTGAAATGTTCTGGTTGGTGGAGAGTCATTAACCTATCACTTCTTCTTCTTTCCTACAGGATGGCGTATTGGTGGATGAGTTTGGGTTGCCAAAGATCCCTGCAACATAAATGTTTCAAAAGCACAATGGATATAATGAACTATACTTTTTGAATTGTATTAAGAATCTTTTTTTTTTTTTTAAATTCTGGAGAACTTGTCCTTCCAGTGTAACCTTAATATCACTACATCCTAGAATGCAATATGAGTGGCTGGTAGTGTTCTTTCTTTGGAGAAAGTTGTTCTACTACTGACTTTTCTGTTAATGGAAAATTCCTCACAGTTCCCTTCAGTGGAAGCAGTCAGTCTGATAGGTTTTGATTTCCGTATCTTATGGACAAAGTAAAACGTGAAGACTAGTGGTGGCTGTCGATAGCTGAGGTTTATTTTGACTTTGTATTGTTTCTCTTTCTTGAGACTAAGACTGTACGTTGCTGCTTACTCTCTGTAAAATAGCTCCCTTATTACTACGCCTGTTTGATAAAAGAACTGAAAGCAATTTTTAAACTACCGCAGTCCTGAGACTTTTATGCGATTGTACTTGTAACCTTCTTGAAAACTGCTCGGGTTATCATTAACTTTATGTATTCTATGGAGACATAAAATCACGTAGATTAGCAGATCCCTTTGTGTGGCGTTTTTGGTGATTAATTTGGTCCGAAGAACGGGGCGGGGGGTAGGTTATCAGCGTCACTTGCACAGGGTTCGCCAGAGGCGGGGCCTGGTTTGGGATGGGGAAGAAAAGGTCCCGTTTAGGCCAGGCCCGCTTCGGCCGCGTCCCTGGTGCTGGCGGGAGCTGCTCGGCGGTGCCGCCGTGAGAGCAGACCGGGAAAGCGGCATTCCCGTGTTCCTGCTCCGGAAGTGACGCGCCCCGGCAGCGCCGCGGACGGTTCCCTGTGGCGGGGCGAGATGGCGGCGCCCGGAGCCCCGGTGACCGTCACCGTCACTTACAGTAAGCGCCCGGGGCAGGGGCAGCGGGCGGGGGGCGCATCTCCGGCCGCGGGGGCTGCTCCCGGCCCTTCCCCGCTCCGCTGCCCGCGATCCTCACCCGGCCCGGAGCGGCACCGGGCGAGGCGGGCAGGCCGCGGCCGCTCCGGCGGCNGGGGGCGAGCGGGGGGCGGCCGCGGCCTCGGCGGGGCACGGCCCGGCCCCGCTCAGCCTGGGCTCCATCCCAGCTGCTGCCGTGAGGCTTCGCTCTTACTGGCCACGGGTTCCCCGTGTCTCCTCCAGCTGGATCGCAGGCGTAGGTGTGCTGCAAGGGTGATAGTGGGAACAGGTGACAGGGCGGACTTTGCCAGAGGGCGCAGAGCAGAGGTCGTCTGGGGGCGACGAGGATCGTGGAGGGGACTGGAGCATCTTTCTTAAAAGGAAGAGCTGAGGGAGCTGGGCCTGTTCAGCCTCGAGAGGAGATGGAAGAGGGGACCTCACTGATGTGAAGGAATATCTGAAGGGGGGATGCCAAGAACATGGAGTCAGGCTCTTCTCAATGGTGCAGAGCAATAGGACAAGAGATGCAGAAACTGATGCACAGGGAGTTCGACCTGAATATGAGGAAGAACTTATTTACTGTGGGGGTGACTGTGCTCTGGTGCCCGGAGAGGTTGTGGAGTCTCCCTCACTGGAGATACTCAAGAACTGTCTGGACACAATCCTGTGCCATGTGCTCTGGGATGACCCTGCTTGAGCAGGGAAGTTGGACCAGATGCCACACTGTGGTCCCTTCAACCTGACCCATTCTGTGAGTCTGTTGTTTTGGTAATCTCCACTTAGATGAAATATATTGCTGAAGTCAGCACTGCATGTTAAATGCAGGTGCTATGCAGTAGGCTTTCTTCTGGTTTGTTGAAGAAGCTTGGATGTTTGCAGCTAGTGAGCTGCAAGACTGCAACAGAGAGTGGTTTCTTTAGTAGGACAGGTGGGTGCTGACCTGATGGAATGGGTCACTCAAAGGCCAGCTGACACAGTTGGGCTTTTTTTTCCCTTTAGAAAGAAAAACAAGAGGAGGGAGAAAAAGGTGGAGGCAAAGATGGGCTTGTATCTATAAATAAATATAAAATGTTTCTGTAAAAGGGTGAGAATAGCTTGGACTCCACAGTTCTTAAAAATAAGATGGGAAACATGGTTAACTGTTGAAGTGGATCTAAATGAGACAGTAGGAAGAATGAAGAAGATAGTAAAACATTAAATCAGCAAGGTATTCTGCTGATTTTTGTTAGCAAAACTTAGTAATTTTTTTATTGGATTTTTTAAATTATTGAATAATAAATTCTGCCTTTTTTCCTTTTGCAGTATGTTGATCATGCTCTTTCCATCTCTAGAGCTTATTGTTTATTTCTGCTTGCTCATTCGTGTTTTCAAATTGTGTTTCACATTGCTTTGTTAAAATGTTTCCTTTATCACCTGGTAGTTTTATTTAAGAGTCTTTGGTGAGGAATTTTGTAGAATAATCTGTTTGAATCATCATGATTCTTGTGCTCACTGGTGCCTTCAGAGAGCTCCGTTTGATCTGAGGGGTTCTCATGTTGCAAAGATGTCTGTAATTTAATGATATTAACATTTATAATTCCAATATCTTGGTGTTTGCCAACAGCCTGCTTGTCTGAGGATGTTTTTGTCTTTCCAATTGTTTTCTTACCTGATAATTACTTTGTCATTAATAGACAGCAAATAGAAGCCTTTGTTCAGCTTGGGCTTCATCTCTCTGATTTACACCTGCAGCCGCCAGATGCTGCTTGACCACTTCGCACAAAATATTTTTAGTAAAGTTTTGTGTGCATGAGTCGAGGTGGGGAAAGGTGGAAATTAGGGCTGAGGAATAGAACAACAGTAGACCCACGTGTGTGAATTGACAGTCTGCAAGTGTGGTGGGCAGACCCTGGCTGGACATGAGATGCCCACCAAAGCCACTCTGTCACTCCCCTCCTCAGCTGCACAGGGGCCAGAAAATACAGCAAAAGGCTCCTGGGTTGAGAGATGGGCAGGGAGAGAACACTCACCAGGTCATGGGCAAAACAGACTGGACTTGGGGAAATGTAGTTTAATAACATTCGAATCGGAGTAGAACAATGAGAACTAAAAGAGAAAAAATGACTTTCCCCTGGGCTTAACTTTCCTCCTGAATTCTCTTCCTCCTGCCTGAGCGGTGCAGGGGAATGGAGGCTGCAGTCAGTTCATCACACTTTGTCTCTGCTGCTCCTTCCTCCTCAGGAGGAGGGCTCCTCACACTCTTCCCCTGCTCCAGCGTGGGTTCCTCTCATGGATTGCAGTCCTTCAGGAACAGAATGCTCCAGTGTGAGTCCCCCACAGGGTGACAAATCGTGTCAGCAAACCTGCTCCAGCCTGGGCTCCTTTCTCCATGGGTCTACAAGTCCCTGCAAGGAGCCTGCTCCAGCACAGGCTTCCCACAGGGTCACAGCCTCCTCTCAGGCATCCACCTGCTCTGGGATGGGATCCTCCACAGGCTGCAGGTGGATCTCTGCTTCCATAAGCTGCAGGGGCACAGCTGCTTCACCGTGGTCTTCACCATGGGCTTCACCATGGGCTGCAGGGGAATCTCAGCTCCGGCGCCTGGAGCACTTCCTGCTCTTTTTTTCTGTGCTGACCTTGGTGTCTGCAGGCTGCTTCTCTCACACATTCTCACTCCTCTCTGTGGCTGCAGTTGCTGATGCACAAGTTTGTTTTACCCCCTCTTGTTAACTACGTTATTGCAGAGGTGCTTCCATCGTCACTGATGGGTCCGTCCTGGAGCCAGCTGGCGTTGGCTCTGTTGGACATAGGGAAAACTTCCAGCAGCTTCTCACAGAAACCACCCCTGTAGCCCCCGGTACCAAAACCTTGCCATGCAAACCCAATACAGCAAGAAAATGAATTGACCTGTTTCTTAAAATATATTTAGACTTTGTAAAAAAGAAGTATTTTGGAATTTTGCAGTAGTGGTTACTTCAAATTAGTGTTATAATTTACTGACGCAAGCTGATAAGCTGTGATACCAGTTTTAACCCATGAGTTGTTTTTTACGGTGATTTCACTCTGCTGTGAATTTACGGTAAAATTTGTTTACAATCTGCCCAAAGTGGTACTCATAATTTGTAATTAAACTGGTTCTATTGTTAGACAAACTTGATCTATTTCTTTCCTCATTTAATGTTTGTTTTTTTCTCTCAACTGCTCACTGGCAGAGCCCTTATACAAAGAAGTTGATATATCAAAATGACCTTTTAACATACACTGAGGTTGTGTTTTGTGGTTTGTTTTTTTTTTTTTTTCCCAAAACAAACTGGTAAGAAGGGTGTTTTTGGAAAATGCTTGGGTGAGAGTGGCATAATGTGATTTTAAGCTTAAAATTGTCTTGGAATAACAAATTTTGTTAGAGCTTTAAAATTTTTGGGGCTACAATGTCATTTTTCATGTGACTGTGGGAGGCTGGAGCATTTTAAAATCAATTTTTCTAGCACTCTCCTTTGTAAAAGATATGTGCACTTTAAATTAGTGGCGTGAGAATAGTTTTCCTTCTGGTATGTGTTAAGTTCTGTCTTCCTGCCGAGTAAAAAATCCCTGTTTTGATTTCCCTTGCAGCCAGGGGTGGTTGATTCCTGTGGGTGCTTTGAGACTGACAGACCTCAAGTGTGTGGGAGCAGAGGGTTGTAGAAAGGGTCTGTTGCAAAGCAGAGATTAATAGCATGCTCTTTTTTTTTCCCTAAGAACTACCTCCTGTTTGCATGCAAGTAATCTCTGGGAGTCTGAATAGGATGCTCCGTAAGTGGAAGGTGACAGATAAGCTGGGACTTCTCCAAGTGGTTATGTTTGCTTGTCAGCAGTGTATGAGGAGAAATAGTTTTTGTACTCTGAGAATTCTCTCTGGTTGGTGGTGGAGATGAAACAGGATAGACAATGACTGCTTGTTTCTCGTGTTTGAGGAGGAGGGAGCAAAGGAAGTGATAAATTGTCTCAGATACCAAAGACTCATGACATCAGAAGTTCCTACAAGTAGGAAATGGGATACATCAGGAAGGTGTGGGCTTTCATGCTTTAGCTTGTGGGGTGTCTGGACACCATCTGTACTCTTAGAAAGAGGTAGGGAATAATATTTAGCAGGAGCTAAATTATGGCAGTAAAATACACCCAATCGAATTCTTCAGGTTATTCCAATGCAAACCAAAATTTTTCAGCTGAGGTCAGTCACTTCAAGAGGAAGGAAGTGCAGTAGAATAATTTGATTGAAAATTATGATTCTACATGAGAACCTGTGATTTGAGAACTTTCTGCATTAATAGTAATAAATATTAAATATGAATTCTCTGTAATATTTTCTAGGTTACAATAAGTATTACTGTTACTGTTTTTCTACTAGGTAATGAAAAACACAGTATTCAAGTTGCTTCTCAACAAGAAGATGGTGAACCTACACTACAAGACATGGCTGTACTTATTGAACAAGTCACTGGAGTTCCAGTTCCTTTTCAGAAACTGATATACAAAGGTAACTTATAAATCTGCCTTATTTCTTATAGACGATCAGCTTTCATCTTAGTCACTTTCAGGTGTCCGTATTTTGAATGTCTTCAGAAAGACAATCTTGTGCTACAAACTGTACTTTAACTGGTTTTTTCCTCTCTCCTTCTTCATTTAGGAAAGTCTCTGAAAGAATTGGAACAACCATTATCAGCACTTGGTGTTAAAAATGGTTGCAAAGTCATGTTGATTGGGAAAAGGGTGAGCATTGCCTTTGGACCTTTCTTCCCCCTTAAACTATCGTCATTTTTGTCAGTAAGTCAGCTGCTGAACACAGAAACAAGCTGTAGCATTAACCTAATTTCGTATACCTATCCACAGAGTTGAGTTCAATCTCATGTTACACTGCAAATAATTGCAGTTTGGACTTTTCTGAAATTACATTATTGAAAAGACTCTGCCTAATTTGTGGTCAGTGCTCATGAACCTTCTGTGCACTGATGACCTTATCTACTCATGTTATTTTTCTGGTTTAAAAAAAACTTCCTCAACTGTAGCTACTGAATCTTGATCATTTGGATTATTTCTGGTGAAATGATTTGCGGCTGGCTTTGCAAGTCGAGGATGAGGTAATAATCTCGTGATGTAAATGTTGCCTATACTTTAGAAATGATAAGTTGACAAAAAGAAAAAAAAAATTGCACTTTTCCCTTCAAATTAATCTCATTAAATTTGTTTATATACATTGCTGATTTAAGTATGTTTGTAAATAAGCTTTGGAAGAAGCTTATTTGGTAGGTATTGAAATACGGAAAGAATAGCCACAGTGTAGTGTGTATTCTAAACCATTAGAGGTCTTTATGTCTGTATCAGCACTGCTGCTGCTTTTTAGTTGCATTTTATCTTTATTTGTTCCTTAGTTGTGAATGTTGTACTTTTGAATACACAGAATAGTCCAGAAGAAGAGGCTGAATTAAAGAAGTTAAAAGATTTGGAGAAGTCAGTGGAGCAAATAGCTAATAAGTTAGAGGAAGTTAATAAAGAGTTCACAAGTATCCAGAAGGTATGCCAGTTTTGTATCACTTTATATGTTTGCAAAACAGTTTCATAGGTATATCTGTTTAAAAAACCCCAAACAAAACAGTTGGAAGGTTTTGAGTAGTCAGTAACAGGCTGCCCCCCTAAATGTCCAAGAGTCAGTAACAATTCTTAGTGAATTCCAAATGCCATTTATGAGTTTGCAAAATAGAGACATGGCACTGCTCAGAAAAAGGTAAATATTGTTTCATATGGGATAAGTTATATTCTTTACATCTGGAAAAGCATAAAGAGTTCTCTCAAAGTCCAAAGAAGGTCTATTACTTGTTTATCATTTAAGTAAACCTAACAGATCTTACATTTACCATGTCAAGAATTGATAAAATACAGAAGAATACAGATTAAGATTAGAGTCCCTATTATGCTTGAAAATACAGAAATAGTAAAAGATATTTTCTGCTGTTGTGGATTGACAGATTTTCTAAGGTGAGTATTGTATAGGGTATGGGATAATTTTGTTTTTTCTTCTTTAGGGGTTTTTAGCAAAGGATCTGCAAGCAGAAGCACTAAAACAGCTGGACAAGAGGATAAAAGGAACTGCAGAGCAGTTCATGAAGACCCTTGAACAGATTGATGCCATTGTAAGTAACTAACCACAGAAGAGGGTCAAATCCCAAAAGAAACTTATTTGATGTTTTAATGTACTAAAAATTTTATTTTGGCTTTGAAAATTAGTTAATCCCTTTGCTCATTTTTTTCTTTAATATACAATACTTGACCCTGTATGTGTGCAAAAGACTCCCTGGCAGCCTCTCTTTCTAAATGGTGCCACTAATGCCTGTATATGAATTCCCATTCTACAGAAGAGCTTCAACTGGGGCAGCAGCCCATGAAGACTACGTAAAATGGGTATCCTTTGCTCAAGCTTTGTCTTTTTTTTGCTTCTTGGCAAACTTTTGTGGTAGCAGTAAAGGTCTGGGAAAAAAAACATTCAATGAGATACACTTCGTATTTTATACCACAGAGGAATGAGGAGGTCCTACAGACTGAAGGATTTGCTGGTCAGTCACATATGGACTGACAGTACTTTCGTCTGAGATACCTGCATACTGAGGACTGGGTTCTTTCAAAAAAGAATGTACTGTGGTATATCCAAGTGCTTCACAGTCATTAGTGGATCATAACTTTACATTACATTTCCAGAGTATAATATACATCTTTCTGTATGCTGTAGTAGCTGAGAGCTAGATGAGAATAAGGGTCTTGGACAGAGATAAAGAGAAGATTGCCACAACCACGGTATTTCCTTACTCTGTTTCTCTGTCTGCTGGTCGTTCTCTGTAAGCTTCATTATATAATTATGTTGCATATCAAGGATATCATAATATCCTGCTCTGAAGGGAAAATGCTGCTTTTCTCTGGTAGTCGTGTCTTTGGATCTCCTCCTTGGTACAGTGACCTTTCATTGGATTTTTTTTTCAGAAAGATGCCATGCAAATACCTATAACTGGTGAAATAAATGTAGTGTAATTGATAGGCACTTTGTAAAAGTTCAGCAGTAGACTAAATCAAAGAGTAATAATTTGAATTGGCCATCATCAAATGCTATGTAATATGGATGTGTTCCTAGGAATAGTGGAAAGCTTACTAATTTCCTGCTTCTGTGTTGTGAGCCTATGATCATAACCTAGTCTTTGCTGTTTGTTAGAGCCAACAGTTCTAAATACTTTTTTTAAAAATTGCTGTATTCTGAGTATTTTGAAGTCTTCAAATTTCTCTTTGCTTTTGTGCCTCATATAAAGGAGAATATTATGCTGACAGTTATTGAATGCTGTTAGACATAAAGACTTCATGTAACTGATTTCCTGTATGAAGTGGCAGATTTGCTACGTGTTGTCGTGGAAATATCAATAAGGTGACAGCTGTCTCAATTGGATGGGATTAAAGCTTGTTTCTGACCCCTTCAATTTTTTATACGAAATCCTATTTAGAAAAGAAACTCAGTACTTGTACTCTGGTGTGCAGTTCTGGAACCCAGCAGGCAGCCTTGTAAAACTGTTTCACTGCTTCTTGATTAATCCAAACTCAATTTCCCAAGTTTACTTTTAATTCTGTTACTTTTTGTGTGGTTTAAACAGCAAGCATGCTGTGATGTATCTCCTTATCCAAAATACTCTAAATAGTACTGGACAAGGGATTTTAGGCCTAGTACAATGTTTTAGAAGACTTACAGTCAGTGGCTTGGTGTTTAGATTTGGGGAATAATGGAGTCCCTGTGCTTTGTTTCTTGAAGTTTTGTTTCTTGAGGAAGTGGAGCAGCCAGAGCTAATACTAATTATAATTAATGTCTTTCAAAATCTGTAATAATTGTTTGTTAGTTTATTGGGTAAGAGCCTATGACATTGAAAAGT
This sequence comes from Falcunculus frontatus, assembly GCA_013398115.1. Classification (NCBI taxonomy): domain Eukaryota; kingdom Metazoa; phylum Chordata; class Aves; order Passeriformes; genus Falcunculus; species Falcunculus frontatus. The sequence goes on along the minus strand of VZRV01004953.1, from coordinate 768,763 downwards.
TGGGTTTTTTTTAAATAAGTGAGGGTTTGGATTACTGGTGATTGCAGTTACATTGCACATATGTTTCTTTTAATATACAAAATTGACTGTGAGATTTGTCATGACAACTGGATTTCTGTGAAATCTTGCAGATGAACTACATGTAGGTGGAATCTTTACGTAAAATGGGGGAGTTCAGTGTGCTGGTATTACACCAGGTCAGATGAACAGGCCACCAACTTACTGAGGCAGTACTCAGCTGTGCTGTGGTTGCACAGTATTTGGAGGCAGCGGGACAGAATGGTAATGGGGGGTGTGTATGAACAATGAATGGGTTCCACTGGAGTAAAAAATGGCAAATAGAAATGCAAATCACTGAAGTATTTTATGTGTATCGTAGAATTGGTTTATACAAGTATTTAGCATTCTTTTTGGTAGCCAAGTAAAAAGCTAGTTCTGACACATCTGTTAAATGCTATTGAATACATAGAGGTTCTGTTGATTCTGTCAACAGCATGTTAAAAAATTCAGAGGGGAAAAATGTGACTGACTGAGACGAATGGATGATGCATTGTAGAAGTGGAACATACCAGCAAGCTTACACTATAAATGTTCTAGTTTTTTTTTCTTTGGCAGAATTGTCAAAGCTCATTAAAGTGTCTCAGCTGCTGTGTGTTATTTGGATCACTCAAAACTATACAGCTTGATACAAAATGAGATTTGGTTGGTTATGGAGAGCTAAGGGTGAGGAAGTCTGCATATTGTTTTCTCTCTGTTCTAGGAATATCACTCTCTTACTGGTAGCAGACAAACTCATTAATTAGAGGAACTGAGTTTGGAACTAAATACTTTTACTAGACACCATGTATTCAACAATTATGAATTTAAAAGGCAGGATTTGGAAGGTGGAGAAGTAAGTTTATAGTCATACAGTAGTGGGGTGTGAGAGAAAAAATACACTGTTGTCACTGCCAGAGGTGTGAAAGAAAAGTCTTGAAGGGATGCTTTTGGGTAGAGCATCTGTAACTTAAGCATTTTAACATAAATGTGTTTAAACAGCTACTGCTTTCACTGCTCCTGAGATTGTAAGATTTTAGGAGCATCTTACAAATTTTTGATGTTGCAACACAGTGAGACATTGCCATACGCCACAGATCTTAGAAGTTTTCTTCAAGAAGAATGCAGTTGAGTCTTGTTCAACACTTGAAGATTTATGTGTGTGCATTAGGAGAAGTTGATACTTCATCAGGTAAAACATTTGGTCCTGGAGTAGAAGTCAAAATACACTACTTATTACAAATCTCAGTGAGAAGAACACAGGAAATGCCTTACTTGGTCGTCTGGCTCAGGTTTTTAAATATCTGAAAAGCTTTTTCGAGAAAAAAGGGGAAGTTTTTCTGACAGCAGTAGGAAGATTTAAACCCACAGTCATGACAGAATGTACTCGTGAACCAGCTCTAGTTTACATGAACGCTTTCACCGGTATTGCAGTGTGAGCACTCACTGTCCTCAAGATGGTCTCCTATTAAATGGCAGATTTTTTAATCTAGAAAGACAGTATTGCAGAGAACAGATTGTTCTAATGACTGAAAAGAGCTTTCTCTTCTGAAATACAAGTCATTGATTTTGTAAACATAAGTTCATGAAAAATCTGTCAAATTGCATCTATCGGTATTGAGGACATCAATGGCATTACTGTCTCATAATTATGCTCTGTTGGCCCATCCTCCTTTCCTGAGGATTTTTTAAAATTCTAGTTCCTCTGTAGAACTTACTTAAATCACCATGCTGTTCTGATGAAATGTAACTGTCTCCTTGTCTCTGCTATACTTGTGATTGGGTAAATCAATACCAAATTAACATTTCAAGGATTAAAAGAAAGTAGTATTCTGTAAAAAACCCATCATTGTGCCTGTGACAAACATTTCCCAGATGTCTGGGAAGTTTTTCCACTTAAAATAAGATGAGAACCTATTACTAAACTTCCTGATTTTATCTGGATCAATGAAAACGTAATAAGCATTTCTCACTATAATTCTTTAATCTGTTAGCATCAGTTGTAAACATGAAATCAGAGCTTCAGAGGAAGGTATTTCTAAAGCTCAAGGAGCACTGCCATGTGAAAGGAGATGTTTTCTCCAACCCTTCCTGTTTGATTTGTGTGTCAGTGCCCCAGGTTAGCTGAGACCCTTGTGCCCCACCAGTCTGTCAGCATCCTGTTATGGGGACCCTTCCCTGAACAGTCCATTTGATCTGCGGGTGGTTCAGCTGACTTGCTTGGGGTCCCATGCAAACAGAGAGGCCCCCTCCTGGGCCTCCACACCTTTAATTGCTCTGTTCGTGCCCCAGGCAAGATTCAGGGACAAATGCCAACAGCATAAGAGGGACCCCCTCCTGGATATCCACAGTCAAATATTTACCTGCTGGCAGTGACTGTAAGTGCCATTGAAGGACTCACTCTAACAGTTTATGGAATAGCACTCTTTTATTAATACAATAGAAAACTGTGACAGGATTGCTGGTGATAGTATCTGGCTGCAAAAACGTACTTAAAGCAATATACTAACCAGTGCTAATCCCCAATAACAGACTCTCCCCTATTTTTACACCATTTTAAACTTACTTTTAGACTATTTTTACGTTTAGATGGAGCTAGAGTGACTCTAGTAATGCATCACGTTCAGTGAGGGGTGGTTGTACTTTGGAGGTGGGTAATGTCAGCATTGCATCTGAGGTGACCTTTGGGGCTGCAGCTATACATTAGTATTGCATCTGAGGGAAACTTTGGGATGGAGGTGGGCATCTGTGATCTTGCCGTGGTTGCTGGTTCAGCAGCAGGAAATCTTCCTTCCTTGGGTGCCAGCTGTTAACGTGGCTTATGAGCTTCAAGGTACCACCACGTTCCCCCTCTTGCAAGGATTTGGACAGACCTTGGCCATGCCGTCTCCAGTCCACCCTCTCTCTAGGCCCCCTTGGCATGTATTGTGTGTGGGAAGTTGGGCATGCTGACTGCATTCCATCCAGGGAGTAGCGACCACATTTTCTCCCTATAATTTTCCATATTGTTATAACTGGGTTGGTAACTTTCCACCCTGCTGCATCCTCCTTTTCATCTCCCCTTAGGCTGTATGCTGACTACAGTTTTTGTAACTTTTCAATTTTCTTTAATTTTACCCTGGGAATTTTCCCTACAAGCATAAAAATACTGTCATCCCTCAGTGAGGGTAGAATTCTTAGTTACCACTTCTGCATTAAGAAAGCCCATTGACAAGTGCTGCCGTTTAATAATTGTTTTTGAAGCAACTAGTCTACTTACCCAGTTTACCAATTAGTTTAAGAAGGGCTGGTAGTCAAGAAAACCTGCACAATAAAATACTATTTGTTCATTTGGATTTTTGAATGAACCTAATGAAAAAGCTTTTTGTTAGATGGATGGAGTGTCAATAAAAATCCTTTTTTGCAGCTGATTAGAGTTGATGCCACGTGTAGCAGAGTGGTTTTTTTTTTAAGAAACTATTTGATACCAATCCCAAAATATTTTTAGCTGTTACTGCTTGTGACATCCATTGTGGAAGACTGCCTGTGTTAATAATAGTGTCCCTTTGGTTCTGATAAGATAGCCATAAATAATAAATTTTACTAGCTTTCTTTTGTTTATTGATTGACTACACTGCTCTACAGTAGGTTCAGGCATCAGATACTATGTACTGGGATCTGTGGTTTAGGAACCAAAAGAGGAGAACAAAAAGACATGGTGGCAACACTAAACTTAAAAATTGTTACTGGAAGCAGTCCCAGAACAAATGGAACTTGAGCAGAGCTTAAGGTGGTGTTCTGTGGCAAGGGAGGTGGTTTTATTAAGAGATCAGCTGGGAGAGGGGACAGAAATTACAAGAGAGTCTGTATTCCGTAAGAAGCAGTGCTCAGAGAGGAATGCTGGGTTCTTAGTTAAAAGAACACTCAAGAACAGAGAGGATCTACAGGCAGGAAAATGTAGACTTTTTTTACTGTGTAAATGGTGATTGATTTGAGGATTTTTGTATAAAACATGAGTGTTGTGCATAGAAGAGATGAATGTTTGGGGCTGTAATGTGTGAGAGCCTCAGTGCATCTTGCCAGTTTATGTTAGAATATAATCATAGAATAGTTAGGGTTGGAAGGGACCTTTAATGGTCATCTTGTCCAACCTTCTGGCAATGCCATGCCATCCCATGACTCCAGTGATGGATTTGTCCTACCAAGTTTCAGTAATGGAACTAGGTTGTAGCTGTCTACTCCAGCTATCATGCTGTTAGGAACCAAGAGGGAAACACCAGTGAAATACCTCTGAGGAGTTAAGGAGTTCAGCCTCACACCAGCACACGCAGCATGGGCGACAAACAGGAGGAGTAGAAACCATTTGTCTCAAGAATAAAAGAAAAGAGCACCGGTTTTTGATTGTTACAAAAGTTTATGTATCTAAACCCCCCAGCTGGGCTCACATTGTGGCTGAAATGAAACAGATTAGGTTAGGGAAACCTCTGTTCTTGATCTGGAGTTAGGGTGGAAAATAAAAGGTAAACTAGTGTGAAACTCACAAGATTTTTATGCATCTTCACCAGTGAGAATACAGAGTTTCTAAGAATGCTAACATAAACTTTATATAATGATAATCATCTCTACAGATGTTTTACCTGTTAAAAAAAAAAAAATCATAAACCTGAGCACCATTCCCCAGCAACCCCCCTATTTCACATAGCTTGAAAAGGACAAAGCATGTAACACTTGCCAGGATGACATACATGAACATAATGGGTGGTAGGAGTACAGAAAATTATGCAGTTTGAATTAAATTAAAAGCCAACATTGTCTAACACTTCTTATCTATTGCCTTCCATGATTACATTGCAGAGATGATCAGATGTACAGATTAGACTGGCAATGGCTGCATTACTAATGATACATTCTAATGATGGCAAGTGATCGAGTTAATGTATTTGTAAGAAATTTGCTCATGTTATAATCTCTGAAAAAAACCCTGAAGATGAAGCTCAGCCGAACAGTTAACACACCCCAGTTGAAAAAGCAGTGTGTGTAGTCTGTTGCTGTATATTCCCTAAAGGCACATGGTAGATTTGCTAGCTTGGTTCTTTGCAGTCACCATGCTGCATCCCTGACTTTTTAATGACTTTTTCTTATATATTCTTTCCTGTGTAATCATCCTCACTGAGCAGGCATGGCATTTCCAGGATGCCTATTCAGAGGATTCTTTGGTAATCCCAGTTTTTGCTGTACGTTTAATATGTTAATTTCAGCATTAAGCTGCATCAACCTATTTGCTTATTTTACTGCAGAATCTGCCAGAGAATTTCAGTGACTGCAAACTGAAAAAGAAGGGGTTGGTGAAGAGGGTCCAGGTGAGTTTTCTTGGTTTGTTTTTGGTGGGTTTTTTTCCTTTTTTGTCCTCCATAAATGTTGGGCATGTGTATACCAAGAATTTGTGAAAATGAGCTGTTTAGATTTTTTCAGTGTTTGTTCTTACATTGGTATTTTGTATGACCTCCCTTTGAGAGGTATTTAATAGCTTTATAAAACAGCACTCAAAAATACAGATTTTCATAGTTCATGCTGTTTTCAGATAATGTTTGTCATTTACATTAGTGGTTACATTATGGCTGCCTGACGATGTGAAGTAATTCTGATAACTTGCAGAGATACCAGGATTGATCATTCCTTCTTTTTTGGATCTTGGTGGACTGGAGTAATGACTGAGGTCTGGGCACAAGGATGCAGCCAGCTGTAACTCCTGCTGACCTACTCCTGACCTTGCCAGAGGTGTTCTTTGGAAAATTTAGCTTCTATTGCAATGCACAAACTTGCTTTGGAGAGTAGGTCTTTAAGATCTGTACGGAAGAGCAGCTGTGCTGGGGATGGAGGGTTTAATTGCTTTTCTGTTGTATGATGCTTGTAAATTCCTAGGCATTGTTTCCTTAGAGACCTTGAATTAAAGGTTTGTTAATAAATACTGGAACTCACACCCTGACACTCAAACTTACATAAATGAATGGTAATGTTACTTGTTCTACTGCATTTATTTGTATTGTGCTAGCTGTAGTCCCAGGTTGGGCTCCTAAAAATTGTTTGTGGAAGTATCTTGCATTCATATATAGAGTTGAAAGATTTTGCCTTTTATTTTAACCTTATTAAATACTGCCCACTGATGTTTCACAAGTTTTTTAGAATAGCCAAATACTTTAGAGGAAGGCCCACCAAGAAGTACTTTGTAGGAGAAATGGTTTTAGTTACAGCTATAGGGACAAAGCACTTTGTACTCAGTTACTGAGATAAGTTCAGATAATGCAAATGGAAACAAAGGTAGGTGCTGGCGTAGCTGTGTTTTGTGGGGTTCTGAACACACACTTGATTCCATGTGCCTAACCAAGGCAGCAAAACTTGTAATAGACTGGTGGCTGTTATCAACTTTGTTGAAGCTACTGGATCTCCACTCCTGGATGAAGTTACAGCAGAAGTAAGTGAGGCTTTGTATAAGAACTGCTGTTAAAGCAAGAAACAGACTCTGTTGAGCAGAGATCAGAATTATTTTTGTGCTTTTATAGGCACAGCATTATGCAGCTATGGGTTATGAACCCTTTGAGGACTTCAGAAGAATCCTAAGGGGTTTCAGACCAGAGCTGTCAACAACAGTTTTTTTTCCAGAGCAAGAACAAGAAAAGTGGCAAGTTATGCTTATTATTCTTAAATATCCATGAAAGCAAGGGGGAGCCATTAACTGCCTTCTGCTGCTGGCAATCACACATCTTCCAGGGTGGGGAGATAAATAGAAAACAGTAGCAGCCAGCAACTGCAGTTGTTACCACCTTCACTTTTTCAACACTCAAGTTCTTATAGATGTGAGATAGTGCCAGCTCAAGGGATTGGTTGGAAACAGATGATTCAAAGCAGTGTGGTAGTTGAGGAACATTCACGTGGCACAACAGTTTGCTGCTTTAGAAGGAAAGTGGTTTCTTAGTGTTATTTAAATGTAAATAACATGAAATAACTGGTTTAACTGTCAGAGTCTGGTGCAGACATAGCAAAAACAAGGGCAAGATATGAATAGCTGATAGGAGAATCCTACTCAGAAAGTGCAGTGTACTTACATACCTTGGGATTGGCCTAAAAGAATTTATTGACTTAAAGTGCTGGTGTGTTGTGCTGTGTACAGGATGAGCAAAGTGACCAGGGGCTGCTGGCTCCTAATTGCTCTCTGTGTGTTGCTTGACTTGTGAGAACTCGTGGGCAGGTTCTAAGAAATCTTAAGGTGCTGTGGACTGTCCTTTTTGGAAAGGAGACTTCTGTGTTTTGAGGAACTCCAGCTACTTACTGATAAAGATGAGGGTTCAATGGTGCCTTTTAGTCTTAAGAAATAGAAAAGGTCTTGGTTTAATGAAAGCTTGTTTTAAATTTGACTGAGCAGGTTTGTCCCTACGTGTTTTAGGAAGGCGCTTAAAAGTCATATTCCGAACTGAATGAAGCACTAACTTGTCTGAACCTTTATGTTTCTTATTGTTGTTTATAAACTTTGGATCAACTGAAAATACCTCAGCATCAGGACTGGTGATGATGGGTAGCCATGCTATTGCCCTATCCAATGTCATGTTTCTATTGGGCTCTGGATAAATGCAGATGTGGATAAACTATTACCAAACCAACTGGAAAGTGGTTGTTGAATTGACATCTTCAAATTCACAATGGAAACTGCAGTTTCAGTTCTTCAGAAGCACCTCCCACTGCCAAACTGTGTATCCAGTAACCTTTGTTTGTTTCTTATTCTCAGGTTTTTCTTGCCCAGTGTGATACCATTGAGGGGAATATTGGTCAAGAAATGGACAAGCTACAGTCAAAGAATTTGGCACTGGCAGAATGAGGCATCGCCTTACATGATTAGGAAACATAATTGCTCTATGAGCAAGAAGGAAAGTTTGCTCTGTTTTGGAGCACATACCCAGCTTCCTTTTTTTTTTTCCCCAAAGCCCAGTCTGTTAGACTGGTACCAGTCAATCATTTCTTGCTGGTTGTCTTGTTTGCCACTTGGTTAGAACTATTATTTTGAAAAGAAAATCCTTCCTGAAGAATGGCAGAACTAATCTTTGTGATGAATTGTGTATCTTATGGACGATAAGATAGTTTAGTTAACTAAGTTATGAACTTTTCAGTGGTGGGCAATTTTGTCTGATATATCTTTGAATTTATTTACAGCTCGAATCAAAGAAGGTCTATAATCGTACAAGTGCCGTAAGTTGCCGTTGTAGGACTTCAGCTTGATTGAAAAAGGCAAACAGACAACATCTGGGAAAGTTGAACATTCTAGTAGACAGTTCAGAGCAATAAAAAACCCTACGCATTTGTATGTACTTAATGTTTGTATGCATTTATAAATATAAGAAAGCTTGACTTTAAGGGAGTCGTACCTATTTTAGCCTTAAAATGTCATAATAAATGGAATGTACTGTAACATGTATGGTACTTAATTTTGAGTGGTGCTTTAAGTTGTTACTGAGCTCCTTGATACAGACATGTTTTTTACATAGATTTCTGATGTACTGTGGTTTTTATAGATTATTAGTATTTTTGTTATTTGTGTTCTGTCTTGAGTTATGTTGAGAAATGAAATGAGATTACTCATGCTGCTCAAGTACCAAGGGTTCAGTTCAAGCAAGGTATAACTAAGGAGCTGTTTTGAAAGGGGTTTTTTTATACTTTTTTCTGATTTTACTGAATTCATGATGCTATATTTAATGGGAAAATGCAGTGATTATTTCCAGTATGTTAAGGCATCATTTTATAATGTGTTGCAAAGAGACACAGCTTTATTTTAGCAATGCCATCTGTGTGAGGGTTATGACTGATTCTCTCAGTCAGATACGTGCCATGCTTAACCTTCTCTGTTAGGTGAGAAGTCAGCTTTTGCAGGAGACAGAAACTTTGAGTGGGTGCAGCCAACTTTGCAGTGGTTGCTCAGGGGCTCTGACCAGACTATGGAGCGTGTCAGCCTGTAGGTAACATAAATGTATCGTAGCTGCTTTTTCACTGATGCTCCTCCTTGGGAGGTCAGCAAGGACTGGTAAGGAGCAAAGCAAAAGGACTGGTAAAGAGCCTCTTTCTGTGCAAGAAATAAAGCTCTTTCATCCCAAATGAGTCAGACTGAGAATGTTTAGAATTGGCCCTTCGGTAGCGAGCCGTTATCCATATGTTTTAAAGTTAGCTGTCCTTTCAAGATAAAAATAGGAAATGTATGTAAAGAGATCTTAACTTCTAATAAGTTACAAAGCTTAAATAATACTTAAAGTGTTATTATTACAGTATTGTCTTTGATGTTCGTACTTGGAGGAACTTTTTTTTTTTAGCGAAAAATGCCATTGAACAAATGAAGTGATAGCCGTGCATTAGAAGGGGTCACTTGTATTCTAAAAATGCTGGTTGACCATACGAAGATTTGAATTACCATGTTTTTTGCTGTTAACCAGTTACTCCAAGCTTATATTTTTTCCTTATGAAATTCTCTTATCAGCATCTGTGGAGGATTTCATGGCCTAAACTCCTAGGAACCTTATCTGTCGTGTTAGTATATGGTATGGTAGGACCATGGAAGTTTTTTCCTAGGCTAACTGGTCTGGTCATGCTGCATTTTCCCAGCACTTTAAGGTTAAGAGGAGGAAGCATTGGTTGTAATCGTTTTTCTGAAGCCCTGCCTAGCCTGTGGCTGCTTCTGGACCAGATTCAGCTGACTCTTAAACCACCAGCAACACTTGCCTAATTCAGGGAATGCAAAATCAACCACTTTCCTGTGCTGGAAAGGATCCTCACCCTCCTAAATATGTGTTCTCTAATGCATTGAGCTTTCACAGGTGCACATACAATAAGCAAGTATCCTCCTGTGCCCATGGAGAGAATTGGGAGCTGGTCGTGGCTAGGACTGTGGCCATTCCTGCTGTCCTGTGTAGTTCTCTCTCTTGGGTGAGAACACTTACAGGCAGACATCGTCTTCCCAGCACTCTTTCTCGGAAATTGCTGCTTCCTTAGATGTGCTTGTGTGAGTACATCCTCAGCCTGTCTCAGAGCAAGGTGGATTAACTTTAGGATGTTCCGTAGCAGATCTTTTGATGATCTGGTACTTTGAGGCAAAGAGAATGATGGTGAACCTCTCCCACCAGCACATCTGTATTCAGCGGAGGGTGGATGTCCTGAGCCAAACCTACCTTGCAGTGCTAAGCTGTTTGGTTTCTAGGACAGAAGTATGTGTATGAAGACCATCTTCTGCAGTGTAAATTTTTTTGTCTTCCAAAAATAAAAATGAGTTGATTTGTTTTGGAAAACAGATGGTTGTATTTAGAGTAATCCAAGACATTCTAGAGTGAATTGACTTTTATACTTAGTTTTGGAGAGGAGAGTGGTAAACATTCTTTTGTCATAATAGCCTTAAATTCAGTAAAAGCAAGCGTCTGTGCTTTTGAAAAATGCAGCAGACTGCAATTGTGGGAGAAAGGGGAAGGAAGAGGAAATTTTAAATATTCAGAATTTGTAAATACAAATAATCAAGCTTAAGCTATAGTCTCACTGATTCTGTAGCCCAGGTGTACTGTGATACCTGTTTTGCTACTGAATCATTCCCTCAGCCCAACCATCTGCCGTGGTCATGTCAAAACAGAAGTTACTCCCTTTTGCCTTAGTTGCACTTACCCCATTGTCTTCCTCCAGTTGCTGTGTTGCTCTGGCTGTGTTTACACACCTTGGACTTGCCATCCTGGCAAAATATACCACAGGATTCGTCTTTTATCAAAATGGAAATTGAATTGCACACGCCCTTGGCCCATTTTCTCTCCCAGATCCTGTGGGCTGGTGTGAGATGAACCAAACCCGACATTCAGGGAACTGTGGAGTCTGGAGCCATGGGATAGGTTGCTCTCCGGAAACAGCACAAAATTATAGTGGCATCCTCTGCGACCAAGTCCTCTGGAAGGTAATGTCACTGTAAGCCTGGAGCAACACTTTTTTGACTTCTAATGGACACTCGTGGTTTGGAGTGGAGCACTTGACACCGTCGAAGTTGGCACTAGATTATTTTTTTGTTGTTGTTAACTTACATTATTGTACTATGATAAACGGAAAGATAAAAATAAAACACAGGAAACTGTCTGCTGTCCTTGGTCATGTTGTAGTCACTACATTCTGTATGTGGGCCGTATTTTAGCGGGGAAGGTGCCCGCTGCTCTCGCCGGTGCTGCCGTGTGCGCTGTGCAGGGCAGCGGGAGGCTCTGGGAGCACCCGCTGGGCGAGCGGGGTCTCCCGAAGGGCACCGTGATTTGGGGCCTCCAGCATTTCCTGAATTGGCAACGAGACAGAGCTTTAAAAAAGCTGGGTTGGTGTTTTTTTTGAAGAGCACTCTACACAGTTGTGTTGCGCATCGTGCACTGGAACAGGTTGCCCAGAGAGGGTGTGGAGTCTTCCTCACTGGAGATACTAAAGAACCGTGTGGGCACAACCCTGTGCCATGTGCTGTAGGGTGACCTTGCCTGAGCAGGGAGGTTGGACCAGATGACCACTTCCAACCTGACCCANGGGGCGGGCGCGGGGCGGAAGCAGGTGCGGCAGGAGGAGCTGCGCCGCCTCATGCGGGAGAAGCAGCGCCAGAACGCGGGCAAGAAGCGCATCGACTCGCCCTTCGCCAAATATCCTCGGCACCGGGCTCCCTAGAGCTCGGCGGGGAGGGAGGGANGTGCGCTGTGCAGGGCAGCGGGAGGCTCTGGGAGCACCCGCTGGGCGAGCGGGGTCTCCCGAAGGGCACCGTGATTTGGGGCCTCCAGCATTTCCTGAATTGGCAACGAGACAGAGCTTTAAAAAAGCTGGGTTGGTGTTTTTTTTTGAAGAGCACTCTACACGGTTGTGTTGCGCATCGTGCACTGGAACAGGTTGCCCAGAGAGGGTGTGGAGTCTTCCTCACTGGAGATACTAAAGAACCGTGTGGGCACAACCCTGTGCCATGTGCTGTAGGGTGACCTTGCCTGAGCAGGGAGGTTGGACCAGATGACCACTTCCAACCTGACCCACTCTGTGATTCTGTGGTTTCTGGATGTGGATGTATGGGATGTACTGTTTATTATTTTTTACTTATTTATGTGGTTTGGCGTGAGGGCTGGGGTTTCAGGCGGTTCATTCAGAGACGTGTCCCACAGCTGGACTGATGTGTCTGCGGAGCGCTGTTGGTGCTCCAAAGGCTTAGCGAAGAAACATCCCGACGAAAGCGCCGGATCCACTTCTCCTCCTGTCCCTCCCTTCCCGGCGCGCTCCCGGCCGCGTNGGCACGTACAACAGCCTGGGCCACCTGAGCTGCTCCCTGTGCAACGCGCCCGTGAAGGGCGAGCTGCTGTGGCAGACCCACGTCCTGGGCAAGCAGCACCGCGAGGTGAGCGGCGGTACGGAGGGCGCGGGTCTCGGCCGGGCTTTGTTGTTCGGGAGCACCGAGACAGCATTTGGAAAGGGGAGGGACTGGGGAGAGGCCACAGCGCCGGAACGGGGGCCTGGGGTTCGCTGCTCCTGGCTCTGTGCTGTGATGGGAGCGACGGAGCGCCCGCAGGGGTGAGGGGGGAGTGTGGGAACAAGCCTGGCTGTTCGTCTGCGTTCTGTTCTCTTAAAGCCTGTGCGGGGATTGAAAAGCCAGCGCTTAAAACAGGGTCCCGTGTCTTTCAGGGGCCCGCTCCTCAGGTGAAGCAGTTCTCACAGCTTTTGGCTGTCACTTGTCTGCAGCTTGGACTTGGAAACCTCCCCGGCCTTGCTCTGGGACCTGTGAGCTGTCAAGTGACAGCTTATGAGGGGTTAAGAAAATATGCTTTTTTTTTCTTTGTAGTGTAGCAGTAAAGATGAAGAACTTGTAAAGCAGGTCAGGGAGTTTGTAACTTGGATGTGACTCTAATTTATTTTTTTTAATTCCTTTTAAGTTCTGCTGCTGCTTCTTAGAAAAAACTGAGAGATTATGTTTAATTTTACAAGTACTGAGGAAAAGACCAAAGGAACGGAGGGGCCTGCATTCAGACAAGATGACTGTGGCAAGGCATGATGACATGTCTTCCATGCTGTTAAAGTGCCGCGTTTTAATTTTAAAACACTTAATATTCCAGGACCTTAGAATGAATCCAGCCTTCCTGCTCTTTTCTCCAGTGCCTTACTGCTGTCAGTGTCACTGCTCTTAGTCTTTCCTTTCTTACTGGTACAGCCTCCCTTTGTATGAGTGTCGGTTCCTCTTCCTCCATGTCACATCTTTCCAGAGGCTGACAGAAACACTGGTCTTTGTTTTGGTACCTGTGGTGTCTGTTTCAGTGATGTTGTTCTAAAAAGGTGTTAGCTCACTTTGATGAGCTATTGTAAAAGCGCTGTGTTTTAAGCTGCAATCCAGAAGTTACTGCTAGGAACGTGTCCTGAATTTTTATTTCTTTACAGAGGGTTGCAGAATTAAAAGGCACTAAGCAGACGGCCACTGGCTCAGCTGCTGGCACATCGTCTCATCCTGTCAAGAGAAAAACAGTTGAGACAGAAAATACAGACCTAAAGAGAGTAAAAGGTAATGAGAGAGAAATGCTTGCCAGAATCCATCCATTTTACATCTTGAATGTTTTTGGTTTGTTTTGTTCCTGTGGAAGTGAGTATGAATACACCAGACTTGAGTTAATGTCAGCCTGTTGCTGCTGCTAAGGGAAAAAGTTTGCTTGCTCTTTCTTTGTGAGTTCCATGTCAGGAGAATACTGTTCTTTTGGAAGTTTACCTGGTTTTCTTCTGGGTTATTGGGTTAAATTATTGGTCATGGAACTGTGGGCTTGGCCCAAATAGAGCGAGAAGCAGTGTAAATTAAGCACTAGGAGCACTTGCCCAGGAGTGGTGTTATTCCGTTTCAGTGGGATCAAGCCACTGGTTTACCTCAAACCATGCACCAGAGTTCTTGCCAAAGGAAAGACAGTTAATTTTTTTTCTTAGTGCTATCAGACATTTAAATATATGAGATATGTTAAATGTATATATTTGGGAACTTGGTGCTGTCATAGAAGTCTGAGGGATATTTCTTTAAAAAGTGTGGATTTAAGGAGTGACTCTTGGCTGTTGTACAGGTACAGATGAAAAGCCACACACGTCTTCGTCTGGGTAAGTAGACCTTGTTATTACATATGAATTTTTTCTGACTACAAATGGCTACATTCTTGCCCAGCTCTTCCTTGTCTCTGCTTCCTAGACAAGGGCAAAGGTTCACAGAGTCAGCAGGTCCCTACTTCTGCCCATTTTCTAACAGAGTTGTATATTCCTAAACATGGCAGCATCTTTCTGGGTGAGGATAATTGTATCAACTCTTAAGAGTCTCTGAGAAACCAGAGACTCTTACTGTCGCTGACAGACTTTAAAGGATTGACATGTGGTGCTATTACACAGTTTGAACATAACTAGACTGTAGCATGTACTCTAATAATTGCTGACATACTACAGAAGAGGTGGCAGTCTGAAATTAAGACAAATTTTGAATGTATAATTAAATGATATTTATTAACAAAAACTACTAACAAATGTCATTGAGAGATCTTCATTAGGATGGTTTTTGTCACTTAACATTCATGCAAGTGCATATCCTGCAGTTGAATTTTTACAAATATAGGACTGTATTTGACTTCAAGGGGTTGGGTTAAGCATCTCAACTGCCACTAAAAATTTCTGATGGTATTCAGACATCTTTGCAGGGTTGGCAGATGTCATGTGACACCTGTGGGTCTCCTCTGCACTTCACAGGATAAATTATTATCTTGCATAGGTGCCACGTGCTGTTTCCTTGTAGGAATTTGAGTTTGTGTGCAAAATTAACACTTGAGAGGTTTGTCCATTTTTGAACTTGTTGCTATGATTAGTTTAAAATATAATGTGGAAAAATGTTTGGGTTGGAGGCTGAAGCTATTCCCAGCAAATCTATGTTTTCTCATTGCTGAGCCTGTGGGGCTGTTCTAAATTGCAGTCCTGGACAGCAGTAGGTACCCAAAATAAATAGCAAATTACTTAGTAGGTGGAAAAAGAATTACTTTAACCACCATTCCAGTTGGTTACGGGTTATTTTTATTAATGTTTCTGACAGTGAATATCCAGATAGAAAAATGGATCTCAAATGTGTTTTTAGAATTAACCTGGGCATTTCTGGAGAACTTAAAATGAGAGCCCCAGGTGTGTGGTGCCTCCAGACAGTGGCTGTGTCGGCAGCTGTGCAGTTCAGGGCGTTGCTCAGTCTCTCACAGAGGGACTGGGCTGCTGGTGGTGGACTCGCTGGTGTGAAGTTTCAAACAGTTGTGTTGTGGGCTCTTTGCCAGGCTGCCAGCAGATTTTTTTGATGAAGCGGAGCAAGGCAGCGCCAAGGCACAGCTTTCCAAGGGCCCAGGTCCCAGTTTATTGTCAGGGAATTACGACGATGACGATGAAGAGGAGGAACAAGAACAATCAAGCAAATCTTCTGTTGTCCATAAAACTGAAATTCCACCTCCAGCTCAAGAAGCGATAGCTAATTCTCTGCCTGCAGGTAATGCTGACTGAAATAGTGAGTGATTCAGTGAGGAGAACCTGTGATTTAAATGATGATGAAAAGTTTTTATTTTGTTTTTCTAATTATTGCCATTAGGTGGTAGGTAATTAGGTGAGGGTGAGTAATACTGGAAGTAGAGAAAAACTAGCAAAGAATCTCCTATTACTGTGTGGTGGTTGCTTATTGATTTTATGTTCTAATTGTTTGAAGTTGTCAAGGGAAGTAATGTCTGGCTGTTCTTCCCTTGATTCAGTGAGGTACTAACTGAAATTCCCGAATAGTAGGAATTTTAGAAAATGCCTGAACAACTGCTCTTTTTGTCATAGACTTCTGTCCTTTCCTATAGACTTTTTTGACACCAAAACTCCAGCTGCTCCTATAGTTTCCCATTCAGGATCCATACAGAAAGCAGAGATACAAGAGAAGGTAGTCGAAAGGTAAGCAGTCAAATCAGATAACCTTAGGAATTGTAAATAAACATTTATCTTCCAGGAAATAGAGCCTGTGATCACTTAGAAATCTTAACTTATTGTTAAGTTGCATTCAGAATAGTTTGTGTATATGTCAGCCTCAGGCATTATTTCAGACAGGAATCTTGCACCCCAGGGACAGGAGAAGAGATGGAGCAATGTCATATAGAGTCTGTTAGACATCTCTGTTTCCAAATTTTAACACAGGGTACTGTGTGAGCTTAATGTCAGCCACTGCTTTCCACTGTTTAAAGAAAACTGCTTGTTCTGTAGAGAGGGTTCAGCTCACTTGAGCACTCTCTTACAGTGGTTTAGTCTTTCAGGAGTAGCAACTGTGCTGTTAAAGTCTTTGGGTGTTCAGCACAATGGAAAGAATAATGTAAGAAGCATAAACTACAGCTCTTGTTTTAACAGTGACATTTAAACCTTTCTGTGCAGTTCCTTCAAAGTGAGGAAAGACCAGGCTGAAGGAGGAAGTTTTGATGGTTGTAGATAAAACTAAGGGCTTAAAAAACTTGCTGTGTTTCTGCATACTTACACAAAGGATTATGAATTTCATTCTTGACTATTTTTAACTCTGCAGTAAAGCAGATTTTAAAGTGTTAACTTGGGCTAATAGTAGTTAAATATTTCAGGAAAGAAAACACTGCTGAAGCTTTGCCAGAAGGTTTCTTTGATGATCCTGAAGTGGATGCAAAAGTAAGTGATCTACTCTTTTCATGCTACTGGATTTATTTCTGCCAGTTGTAATGATTTTCTGAGTAGTAAGGATGCTTTTCCAGGTAATCAGTCATACTGGAATATAAGAAAATGACTGAACTATTTAGACTAGAATAGACTACTTCAGTTGGAAGTGATCTATAAATAATCATCTAGTCCAACTAGCTGAAAACTTCGGGGCTGAACAGAGGTTAAAGCTTGTTATTAAGGGCATTGCCCAAATGCCTTTTGAACGCTGACAGGCTTGGGGCATCAGCAACCTTTCCAGGCAGCCTGTTCCAGTGTTTGCCCACCCTCTTGGTAAAGAAATGCTTCCTACTGTCCAGTCTGAACCTCCCCTGGTGCAGCTTTAAACATTCATTGTGTATGAATTAGAAGACATGAAAAGGATGGAGGTGGGCAGGAAGTGCTTGTTAAAATCATCTCTTGGATGGTATTTTTGATTTCTGTTCCTTTGTGGCTCTTAAAGAAATGTTATTTGTTGGTTGGAATATGCTGAACTGAGATTTGGACACACTCTCTACCTTTATTTCTGTGAGTCATCCCAGGAAAAGCATTTCCCCTAATTTGTATGTTCAATTTTGCTTCGGAACTGGGGATATGAGAACAGTTCTGTGACGTCCTTTGTGAGATCCTGCTGAAAAGTGTTAGGAGTTAGTGTGTGACTGACAGGATGCATCCTGTTGGAATGAAAATAGCTCCATTGTGGCACACGCTGTCATCTGTAGTACTGGTTACACCACAAGAGTGAACTTGGTCTTCAGCCCTCTTGTCTTTTACCACTTTGGGGTTTTTTGATGCTCAGAAAAGAAAAGAAATGTGGGTATTCAACTTGTTTATCAAAAAAAACCCCACAACTAAAAATCCTGAAATTGTGATCAAAAGCATTCATACTTCCTGCAACTTGCACAGTGCCAAATGATGACCAAAATGAACACTGATATTTGAAATACCAATCTTTTTTTGTTTTGTTGTGTTAAATTTGCCACAGATTTGATGGCTTTCTTGCTTTCCCTACTGAAATATAGTGTTGCAGGCTTAAGTCTTTTTTATTTTCCTTGAGTATATTTCCTTGTTCACACTGTGGAAGGCTGCTGGTGTATTTAAATTGCATTGTGAGACCAAGCCATGACATCTAATTTGGAGACATTCCAAATAATGCTTCTTTATGTTCAGTTAGTCCCACTGGCCCAGCTAACAAGCTTTGGTGCTTTATTTGCTCTGGCAAGATTCTTTTGGCACCACTCACGCCCACATGTTGCCATATATGAATAGTTTTGAATACTGAAAATTATTGAAATATGTAGCTGAAAAAGCCATGCTTTGGCTGTTTGTTGTGGTTTTTTTTGTTTGTTTTGTGTCTGACTAATTGAAGTATTACATTTTTTAAATACGTAGCTTCATCATGGGTTGGGAATGCAGGAATTCCTAGTGGGCAAAGGACAATCTGCTTGTATCTGTCAGGACACTAGTTAGTGACCTTTGTTCTGATTATTGCCTCCAATGATAAATTTACAAGTGGTTACTTGTTCCAGTAAGCTCTTCCTTTTAATCAGCCCTTTCTGAGTGTAACTAATACTCAGAGGAAGGAAAATGTTTGTGACATCCCTTATATTGAGGTGGCTGCAGTGGTTCTGTGTTGGAATCATACACAAAATAATTATTTTAAGAATTAACTGGGCATTTGAAAGGGAGATTGTGGGCGTAAAAACTGTTCGTTATTTGCATCAGGTATTTGTAAAGCATATAAATTCTGGATTAGATAAATATTTCAAGAAAAAATAATAACTTTAGTGTTTAAATTTATTGTAAGAAATACAAATAATTATGAATTACAAAAGACAACCACAATGCATAATAACACAGTACATACACATATGATAGAAATAATAACAGAAAAATGAAATGATGACTATTACTTCCCAGTACGAGTTTGCTTGGAAGCTTCTAATTTATTCTATAGACTTAATTTATACTACTTGATTTTGTGTAATCACTCAGGAACAAAACACACCAAACTGTTGTCTTTACTAAGGTGATGACTGATGTGTCACCAAAAGAGTAGAACGAATAAAGGAAAAATAAAACTAATGCAAAAAGATGGTGTCATGAATTATTATGTTCAAACTGCTTAGTTCTCCTAGCTATATAATTTCTACCCAGTCCTGAGTCAGGCATAATCTGTCCTCTAAAATACATTATATGCCACATCTTCCAGTCTTGAATTGTGGAAGTTTCAATTGCACAGGTAGACTACCTTGTTTATTTATTTGCATTAAAAGCACAATCTGGCTTTGATTACCTTGGCTGTAGATCTTAAAACACATTCTTACCACTACTACTTTTTCAGACTTCATGTCTTAGTACTTAATGCCATCTACCGCAGAATAAAAAGCTTTGCATATCATTAAAATTGGTTTGTAGCTGTACAGTTTCTTCTGTTAGCCAACAAAATTAGACTAGATTTGAAATACAGTCAGGCTACCTAACGCCAGCAGACTAGTGACTGAAAAGTTTGATACTTTACATTATGCCAGAGGCAAACAATTGACTGCTTTTTGGCTTGTGAAATGACTACTGTATGCCATTGTACAGAAAGCTTACAGAAGAATGTAATAGTTATCACCTGACACAGTGATATGACAGACCATCAAAGTCACTTCTGTTACTCCAGACATTCCACACCAGCCATTCTTAGTCAATAATTACTCTTTAATGCTGCAGTCATGGATATTGTTTTAATCCAGGAGTAGAGTCAGATTTTTCCTCCAAAACCGTTGTGCAGCTGCACTCTTTCACTCATATCCATTACTGAAACTGAAGTACATCAACCAGACTTTTCTGATGACACAGCATAATTTTTCCTATTTCTCCTGGGTTTTTTTTACAGTGCCCCAAAGAGTCATTAGACTTAAATTGTTAAATAATTATAAATTTTCATGTTCCTTAGGTGAGAAAAGTTGATGCTCCAAAGGATCAGATGGACAAAGAATGGGATGAATTTCAAAAGGCAATGCGACAGGTCAACACAGTAAGTAATGGAATCTATATTTATTGATTCTAAATACTATACACAATAAGGAAAACAACAGTTTCATGCAGCTCTGCAGAATGGCTGACATCTGCATTTGTCAGCTGTTTGTTTCAATGCAGTGTGTGGTTAAATGCACTTTATAAATGAGCAAAGGGTTCCTTGTATTAAAGGAAATTACCTTGAAAAACTTTTAATCAAGATCCAGTCATCATATGTAGCTAGTTATATTTGTTACCCTGTATTTTATTTAAATACTATTTAGCTAGTCTATACCTCCAGTCAGTGTCCTGTATCCAAACAGGACACAATTGTGGGCTCTTCTTTAGCTCTAGAGATAAATTCATATTTTAACTTTAAAAAACACAGAACAAAACACTACCCATCTGTCTGTCTTTTTTTTAAAGTATCTATAAAGTGTAGGTAACCTGGGTTTCATGTTTAATTTAAATGTACTGGAAAGGAACTCCAAAATCTGGGAAAGTGACAAAAGAGTATGTGTGTGAGACACGTAAATTGGCCACAGTTTTTCTGTACTTCCATTTTTCACTGTTTACCATTGCATGGAAAGTTTTCTTGCAGCAGGTGTTTATCTGCCCTTTCATACAATATAAAACTGTACTACAGATACCTGGTGTTCTCAGTCTTCCCCTAGAGTATTTGCTATATTTTAAATTATTTTAATTGTAAATAGTTACTCATGTGTCAACTGCTGAGAAAAGTGGTGCAGAAAAATGTATCGTTGCTCATTTTAAAGCAGTCAGCACTATAAACAGAGCGAATGTTCATACAAAAGCGGTGGTGGATACATTTTGCTAGCATAAGCCATTCAGATAATTCTTCAGCTTAGGAGGAATCTTCTCAGTTATGCGTGGACCATTGATTGCATAGCATCTCCCAGACATTCAGATTTGAGAAAGTATATGCTGAAAAAAATAACAGGTTAGAAACACTTCGGGATCTAGTGGGAATATTTAAACAGTATGTTCAATAAGTGTGCGTATTTAAGTCCCAAGCACTGGGACAGAGCTCCCGTTTCAACCTCAGACTGTGGGTGTGTGTAGATTGTTTATGCTCAGTTTCAAATCGTAGTGTATTGAAAATTTCCAAAGATTAACCCCAAAGCAGCCAAACTACTTTTGATTTTAAGAAAAAGCATTTCCATTTCAAATTAAACCAGACCTTTTTTTTTTTTTTCTGTATTTGCCCTTGTGGAGATGGGACTATACATAGAGGAGATTGACACTAACTTGAGGTAGAGGGGAGCAGGGGAGGACACAGACACTGTAAAGGAGTGGAAGTGGAATTCAGGATGAAGGTGAAGTTTCTCTGCTTTTCTGGTTTAGATTTCAGAAGCAATAGTGGCAGAAGATGATGAGGAGGGACGACTAGATCGCCAGATTGGAGAAATTGATGAACAGATGTAAGTAGATCAATTTTTCCTCAAATTCTCTGTTCTCCAGCAGCAAAGGATTGCTCTTTGACTAGAGTGATAAAAACACTTTTAATCTGCCATACTACCTTTCATTAATCACCTGAGTATCACACCTCATTATCCCTCAAACTGCAGAATGGTAACTAATAAAGATATGAATTTTTGGTACAAAGTTACATAACTTTCTCCAAAGAGAGAACGCACTGGAATCACTGAAACTACACAAGGCAAATTCTTGGAACAAACTGTCCCTCTTCCCCTGACAAATGTCTTAATTAGCATTTCCCTGGGAATTTTCACTGATGTATAATTTATGTGAACATTTTTAAGAAACATCTTCTGTACTGAAAATGTCCTGTGGCAAACCCTCTTTAATTCTAGTGGAAGTTTACCTAAAGGTTTTGTGGAATGATGCACTTCATTACATGAAGTGGTGTGTTTTGTTTTGGTTTGGTTTTGTTTTGTTTTGCTGAAACGGTGGGTGTGGTGATTGGATAGGCATTGGTTGAAACTCAAGTAACCTGAAATACAGCTCAGTGGAACAGTTTGTTATCATTATTGTGTAGCTCAGCACACTGATATTAGCAGTGATAATGGCAAGTGTAGCGACTGAAAAGAAAGAGATAAGACAAAAAGAAGACACTAGAAATTAAAGCAATGCTTAAACCATCTGGGCAGATTTACCTGCTACACATAATCAGTGTATGGTGACAGCACTGGGTTCAAACTGGACGTCACTATTACAGGAATGTCTTTTAACAATGTTCATGTCATTCTGGAGAGGGCTTGAGCTAAACCTGCCTCTCTTTGAGGATTCATGTTTCTCACTAGCTAAGGCTGCTATAGTACAAAGAACCAAATTTGGAAACTCATAGAGTATTTCACGTTCATTACCATAATTATTTTTCCCCAAAATAAAAATTCCAAATAGATTTTTAAAGACTTTCTGTAAATTTTGAGTTCAGAGTGTATTTAAATGCAGGCAATTTCAAATTAAGTTGAAAATTAAATAAATTCTTTGGCCTTCAAATCTTCAGCTATGACTGCCTGTAAGAATCATATTGGTGATATGCAAGGGGAAACAGGATCCAGATAGTAATCTTTCCATGTTGACTCTTCTGAGCAAGTAAGAATGAAAGGAGCAAAGATGAATTTAAATCAAGCTGGTACAACTTGACATTTTCAACAAAATACCCTGTTTAAAATGGCTAGAATAGTTATAAAACACAATTCAAGAACAGAACTTTTTAAGTAAATGGAAACCTGAAACTTTTCGATTGTGTTTACTTAAAATGTTCTGTTATAGCACAAAGGAAGCAGAGAAAGAATCTGAACACTTTGTGCTGCTTTTTTATTTTCAGAGATGCCACCACTAAGTTATCAAAATTGATAATTGATATCACACCTTTCTCTCGTGAAAACCATAAATGGAGCAAAGAATGGTGTTTCTTCTTGTGTGGAAGTGGGTATCAGTTCTGTGCTTTTCAAAAAATGGTTTGTGACTGTACTGCAGTTGTTGAATATTTGGATTTCTCATTGCTGGAGAACTGACCACACTTCTCTTCTCCTTGGTCTGTTTCCACTTGATGAACACTGAGAAGGTGCACTAACATCTTCAAAGCTTATTTCTTTTTCATTGATGGGAAGCTGTAAAGCTTCTTTATCCAAAGTCGTAGAAGCAAAATCCTGCACTGGAGATGATTAAATTAATGTGGAAAGGCCCCAAGTGTTAACGGGTGTTCCACTTTCCAACAGTGAATGCTACCGCCGTGTCGAGCTTTTGCGGAACCGCCAGGACGAGATGAAGGAGAAGTTAAAGGAAGCCATGAGATTAAGAGCAGCACAAGAGAAAGAGGAGGAGGATGTTGGTAGTGAAGATGAAGAAGAACTGCAGGATTTGCTGTCACAAGACTGGCGGGTGAAAGGGGCTTTGTTGTAGCATTTCTGCAACATGGTTGATGCTCTTTTTATCTGTGGTGTTCCTTCCATTGTTAGAATGGAGATTCTTTTGTTAAGTATTTATTTAAAGAGGATAGTGAGATAAAGAGCCAAGCTTATTAAAAAAAAACTTTGTAGATCTACGGTGGTGTATTACTTGTTGTAAAAACTGTATATTGCAAATATTTTACAATACTGAATGCACCTTTCCTATTAAAATGATTGGTTTCCTACCAGAAGTATTTTAATGGGATTAATAAATCTGTAAAGAATCTCTAAGCTTTTGGAAGCATTAGCTCAGTTTGGTAATTTTCAGACTTGGCTTATTGTCTGTAGAAGTAAAGGACTTGCATAGTCTACAAAGTTTTCCCAGACTGGGGGTTTAGGGAAATTAAAATATCATGCATTTATGTTTTCTTAAAATTTGTAAGTGCCCTTCTGTCCATTGCCCCAGCTCCCAATAAAATATGTACGTTTTTTTTCAAGGTCTGTTATAGTTTCTCAGTGTTTATAAGGACTAAGCTCAGAAATGCTGAGCTACAGTTTCTCCACAGTGTATATCCTGTGATGTGCCATAGCACTGCTGAATATTTTTCTTTATAGTCTCCTGATTTGCTTAGTGCAGCCATCATGCAGTATACCTCACATTTCTTGAACCAGAGGGATGAGAACACAGTGGTTACACATCTGCGTCACTAAAAGAAAGGGTGACAAAATGCCTGAGAAGAAGGTACTGCACTGGAAACTGAGGAGGTAAAATAAGAGCTGCAAATACTGGAAATTTTTTTAAAATACTATCTTAGGCACAGAAAGCATCTAAAATTGATTCTGTTCTGATAAACACAGATTAAGTAAAACCAAGAACCAACAAACTTGACAAGACTGGGACATGGAAAGCTGAACTACCTTTGGTAAGTGTCTAATTTTTTTTTTTTTTTACTTTTGCAAATCTTCAAATGTTTCAAATTTTCTGAGGACCTTTTAAAAATAGGAGAGATATGTGGCTTGATTGATACCAAAAAGTAAAGGTTAACCTTTTTTTTTTTTTAAGATTCTAGATTTAAAACTAGTGAGATTTTAAAGGGAGAAAACAAGCTTTGCTCTTATGAAATCATTCCATTTACTTGCCTCAGAGATGGTTATTAACCAAGCAATATAGATTAAAACTAAACTTAGATGTTTGATTTGCCTGTTTTGGGGGAAACATTTGATACAGCAGAAGCCCTTATAGTGAGATGCTTTTTTATCACTCCCAATTTCCATGATCCTTGGGTTCAGCTCTTCCTATTTATAAAGCTGTCAAAAATTCAAGCAATGGTCCTTAGTGGTTTATGGCATCCACACATCCCTGCACACCTGTGCTGGCTTATAGCCATTGGGTTTGGGCTGAGTTAGTAACAGCAAGTGTAAGTACCTGTTGCTTCTAAAATGTTTGATGTGACACTGCAGTCCTACATGAATTAGGACTGTCACTGAGATAGCAACATTCAGAGAATATTGAAATAAATAATGAATGTTTGGACAAGTTGGACAAAACTTAGTTGGACCAAAACTGAAATAAAATTTCTTTGTATAGCAGGAAACATTTGAATATCGATGTCTAAGGTGCCTGTTGTGCTGCAGTGAGAGATCTCTAGATCCATTTATCCCTGTAAAGAGAACTTCCAGCTGAGAGGGTGGTGCAGTATTAACAGGACAGTCTTTTTCAAAACAAACCGAAAGACTCTCCCCCAGTTTCCCCCTGAGAAGAGCTAAGTTTCTAATTGTTCTATTTATCTTTGCTCTTCACTGACCCCACTCACCAAAGCACACTGAACTTCAGAACCACTCTGCATTTGGCTTAGTATCAGAGAAACAGATATGATTAATGTCAGGTTACACTGAGCATCACGGACATACATGTTTTGACAGTATAAAAATGCTGATCTCTGAGTTTTACACTTCCATTTTGTACATTTTTCTGTAATTTTACTTTCATCTTGTACATAAATCTGCAAATCATTTTTTCAACTGTGGATGAGCAGGAAGTGAACTGAGCATTAGAACAGTTCAGCTGTTTAAGTCCAGTTGCCCTCATCTTTAGAGGTATCTTGTGGTAAGAAGCTACAGGCAGTGAGTTTAGTTATAGTGCAGGGAGCTTGGACATTCAAATCCAAGTGAGTGCAGCCCGTTGTTGTTAGGAGTAGATGGCAGGAATAAACACCAGATCACTCATCATTCTACTAGTTATCCTTGCATAACTTCCTGGAAGGGTGAAGATGGACCAGCAGTGGTGTGTGCATTGCTGGGGAAGTGACAGCATCCATCCTTCTTGGTTGTGTCTTGTTTAGGAGTTGGTGCTCTTTTCCTTGGAGGAATCTGAGATCTCCAAATAGTGTTGCATCCAAGTTTTTCACAGCTTACTGCATACAACTGAACCTTTCTTCAGCATTTGAAACAAAGCTTTTAGAGAGCTTTGTGAAGATAATGGGAGTGACTTCGTCCCTTGTGACCACTGATGTGCTGTTGTGTCAAGAGGGCAAGAAATCACCCTGCTTTTTAGCAGTGAAAGTAGCATGGCTATAAGGGAGAAGAGGGAAATATCCTAACCTCACTCAGTAGTCAAGCTAATTTTATCAAGGTAAGTGATCTCCTGTATCTTAGAAAAACATAGGGATAATTAGTTTGTAATCTTAAGTACGTCTTCAGTTTTAGAAAACAATTTTATGTACTTCTGGTGAGCTATTCAACTAGGTTATTAACCAGAGGAAATGATTGTTTTTAAAAATATGTACTTCCTTAATTTTTCTCACTTCTTAACTTTCTTGAATTTTTTAACAATGAGAAGATGAAAATAATCCTAATAACTAGCTCCATCAATAGCCACTATTAAAAATGAAATTGTAATTGGAATTAGGAAGACTGTTTTAATTCTCTGAGCTCCAGGACGTGCAGAAAACTGAAGTATCGGAGTTAGGGAGGAAGACGTTTGTAATCTTTATTTACCGATCCAATAATGGAAAGTGCTGTCCAGACTTAAGAACTGTGGAATTTCATGCCACCAAAACGCAGTTGAGATTCCCCAGCTCAGTGGTTTTTGGAGCTGGTAAGTGACTTCCAGGGGCAGAGTGTGTGGCACGTTTGAAATGGAGTTCCAGGGAGCAGCTCTGCAGGGAGCAGCTCACCACAGCTACAGCTGCTGGTAGTTAGCTCTCCTCTGGCAAGGCAGGCAGTCACAAATGGTAATTGCTGTGCTAACTTCTCTCCTGCCCTTGAAAAACTAAGCTGCTGCTGTCATGCCTTAGATGTGGAACAAGGTCTGTATTTGGTACAGAGGAACCCAGAAGTGACCGTACAAAACCAACAAATCCAAATAACAACAAACCAAACAATGTCCTCATTTGCTAACATGATTGTTTTTCCTGTACTACAGTATTTAATTTAAAAATTTGCTTCAAATTGCAAATACTGATCAAAAAGAACATTAACATTAGCTTCGGCCAGGCCCCCTGCCAATAAATTCAATTTGAGGAGAGAAAAATTTTGCTTATTACACGCCACTATAATTAGATTCTCTGCATTTTATCATCTTAAAAACACTGAGCTAGAAATGAGAAAAGCTGTATCACTAAAATATTTTCAGCACTTAAAAATACTTTTTTCTTATAATCCATAAAGGTTGCCCTAGAAAATCAGACATTCAGCCTGCATGAATCATGTCGGAGCTGTCATTACAAACCATAGTGTGAGTATGTAATGTTACAGAAATTCCCTTTTTTGTTAGGTACCGTCAAATGAATTTGACTCTTTAATTTCAGTTACTTTCTTAAGACACGTGCCAGTCTGCAGGATGACAGGACACAGGCATTGATGCAGAAACTGATTTAATCAAAATTACTGCATTCCTTCCTGGAACCAAGGAATTAAGTACACTGCAGTGCCAAGAAGGGCAGTGTGTACTTACATCCCTAGAAAGTGCTGCTCGGGCCAAGAGATGGAAATTTCAAGTGTGAAGCAGTTTTTCAGTATCTGCCTTCATCTGAGCTTCTGTTCATCAGTTCAGTCAGACTTATCCTGGCCTGATAGCTGGGAAAAGAAATGTGAGCAGTTCCTTTGTGTAGACATCTAAACCAGGTCTTTCTTCCAAAAATACAGTGGAGGCACTAATGCCCTACAGTACTGGTGGCTGCAGCAGTTACAGAGGATGGAAGAGATCTCTGTTCAGATCCCTCCTTTCGATGCTGTCCTTTGAACACACACTTCGTGTCACTCAGTTGAGCAGCCTGACAATGAGAGTCTTCCCTGCAGAAGCTGTGCCACTGTTGATCACTGGATCAGTGAGCACTGTGACTTTCCTTTAGATAATCATGACACTCACTCCAGAAGGGGAAGGTCCTGTCCCAAGAATACAAACAGTGCTGAAATACATTCAGCTGATATTAAGGCTTTGGAAGAAACTGGATTTTCAGACTGTCTTGTGAAACCTGACAAACAGCACCTTGCCTGTGCAGCCTTCTGAGGCTGAGGCACTTAGCAGGTGCCTCTGTTCATGGCACCAGTGAGACTGTGCTGCTTCCTAGGAGCTTGACTGGCACAAATGTGAACCTTGGGGCCCACAGATGCCCTCTGGCTATGCCTGAGAACAGAAAGCACTCTGTGTATTAGCAGAGGACTTTGTTTATTTTCCTTCTGGTTGACTGTTCCAGCCAGCATTCATGCTGTCAATGTTTTTTCACTTGAGAAACACAACAGAGCTGCTTGAATTCATTTGAGATGTTTCCAGAAACCTAATTTCAATTTGATGATGCAAAAGCTGTGGAACTTGTGCTGTCTTTCATCCGGAAACTCACAGTTGTGTGGGCAGTGACCTTTTCACAGTGAGTACATGCTTCCTCTTATCTACCTTTGGGCATGAATGATTTGCTTTTCTGTCTCAGTTAGTATTATTCTTTACCTTTTTCCCCCCTTTTTTCTTTACCACCTCTTGTTTTGTTTGTTTTGTATATTAAAGCTATTCAGGGGCTTTTTCTTGCCATTCAGAAATATTTTCCAACTAAAATAATGAAATTATAATAAGCTTGGATTTTATCACATTTCTGCCTGTATTTTTGCAAAAACCCTCTCAGAAGACTTCCTTCTTTGTCCATGGGGCTTTATTTTACCTCTCCCCATTCCTCACACAAACGTGCCCCTGCACTAGTTTGTTTAAATCATTCGATTCTGCCAGGCACACGCAAATTATTAATTAATAAGATATTATACACCCCAGAGCTGCTGCTGCCCTTTGCCTGGCAGCTTTACTGGGAGAGCAGTAAAGCTTTGACCTACTTAGTGTTGAACTGCAATAATGTTTGTTTTTTTTTTCATTTACACTGGCCAGGCTAGCCACAGAAATAGCTTTTGCTGTTGAAGAAGTGAAGACTTACGGACGTCTCTGCTGTGAAAGCAGCTTCAGCTCTCCTTTCAAGAATGAGAAGTTAAATACATTTTAACTAATACAAATATATTTTAAGTAATAATAACAGAGAATTCTTATCAAGGTTAGTACTACAGCCCATAGTTTTTCTAAGGGTTGGAATAGCTAATTGCCAACATTGGGTAAGGCCTCCTGGGTGCTGGGGTGCAGTGAGCTGTTCTGTAATGTCCCTTGGCACCCGTCATCAGCAGGAGTTGTTCTGTGGCTGCATTTGTATTGAAAAAGCTGTTGATTTCTACAGGTCTCCAAGCCTGTATGCATATCTCAGTCATGCCCTGATTCCAGGCTCAGACTCGAGAGCTGTCTGTACCCTGGAGACCATGGAGAATAATCGTGGTCGGCCCCAAAGCTCAGTGGGGACAGGGAGGGGAAGCAGGACCCCAAGCCAAATACCTGAAGGCAGGTAGAGACCTTTAACAGAGTACAGAGATGGAGGCTGTACACTCAGTCTTGGGCCATTAAGGATGCTACTCTTGCACTGCCAAAAAGCTGCTTTCTCATGAGGCCAGAGCAGTACAGATGACAGTACTGCCAGTGCCCCAGGAGGAGAGGTGGCCAGAGCACAGCCAAGGGTGCTGTAATGCAGAAACAGTTTGGGGCCAGCCCCTTTCTTTTGCTTGTGTGTGAAGAGAGAACTCAAGGCTGTGACTGCAGTGCTTCGGCACATCCAAAGGGGGGTCTGAACAGCCGGAGCAGAGTGTCAGGGCAGGAGGAGGCAGCTCCTGGGCCTGCTCAGCTCTCTATTCCCCCTCTTTTACTGCACATTGCCGTGCTCCCCCCAGCTGCTGGGCTGGCTCCTGGCAGGGTGGAAGGTGCTGACTGGAAGTCTCACCACTGGACAGTGCTGCTGGGAATGGGCAAGTACAAAGGGCCTTAGCAATGCTGTACTCAGTGTCCAAGTTCATTCTTTTGTTCCTGTTTTCCTTTCCCCAGTATCTGATCTATAAATCAGTCTGGGAAAAGACCAGAGATACAAATCAGTGGCCGCTTGTAACATGAAGCCAAATTTGTCTTTTCTATGCAGTGTGAGAAGTTCTCAAAGAGCAGCTTCGTTAAAAAACAAATCAAGTTTTACAGAACTACTGCTTACTCTAACTGCACAATCTGGCTCCATCTAGTCCTGAAGAGACTCATCCTCCCTGACAACGGGCTAACATCCTTACTACGGCTGCCAGTCTTGCACAGGTGTTACACTGTTTCCCAATGAGCACTGGGACCTTAAGCGTGATGATATGAAACCTTTAATCATTAATTGAAAACAAGCAATTTATCTGTGATCTTAGTTTGACAATCCATAAAATAGTGCTTCTTCAATGACAAGTTAGCAACTCGGTTACAAAGAACAAAGTTTAAACAACACAACAGTTGTATGCACAAAGCTACCACGTCTTTTTTTTTGTTTTTTAATCAGGAAAAAAATTTATTTATAAAAACGTCTCATTTAACTTACTGTCGAGTCTCTAGCTGAATACAGTGGTTTAGAACACTAACAGCCCATGCTTTTATACAGATTAGCCAAAGCATGAACATCAATGAAAATTAACCCCCGAAAATAACTTGTCTTTGCTGTATGTTATGAGCCACAACAGTGTTAAAACTGGAACAGTAATGAAAGCAACACAAGAGTTAGGAAGCACAGTTGCTTAAAGAGTAAAGCAAGTATTTTCTTTTGATGTCTCAGAATAATAAGAAAGTTAGAAATGGCAGAAACTCCTCTGTAGGTTAGTCCATAGAAAGCATTGTCTCATGGGGCTTTGGAAAAGTCCTGTCTGGTGGCTAATGCACTAGGGCATGATGAGATACATTACAGAGCCCCCAGGCCAGTAACTTCTGAAGACAGCCTAAAATGTGGGAACAAAAATGAGGAAAAGAAAAAAAACAAAAAAAAAAGGCAAAAAAAAAGAAAAAAAAAAAATCTTCTCACTATTAAAAAAATACCACTTGAGTACAACCAGCATAGAACAGCATTTCAGTGCACACAAGTTTTCTCACACAGAGTTTGGTGGTTTGGTTTTTTTCCTTAAATGTCAATTATTGAAACAGTTACAATAGTCCAGAACAATTTTACAGCAGTTTTCTAGAGCTTTTAAATATCTGTGGTACCTTGACATTATTCCCAGTTTTTCCTTCATTATATAAAATAAAAAAAAAAAAAAAAAAAGGAAGCCACAAACAAACAAAAAAAACCACAAAACCAAAAAAACCCCCAACAAAACCAACCAAAAACCCCATTTGGATAAGTGCACATTGTAACAATGGCAGTTCTACAAATGGTTACAGTGACAAAACTTAGTGCAAAGGTGCTAAGGTGAAGAAAAGCCCACAGAATACAGAAATGACACAAAATACTGAGATAGTACTTAGCCCTATACAATAACACACTTTGAAATACCATGTTTTAAAAAGTATTGCATTTGCATTGTGTTTTTCGTTTATATTAAAATGCACTGAATACAGTTCAATTGTTAAAGCTTTGTGTCCAAGGAGTGCAAAGTGGATGAACATGGCGGGCTAATGGGATGCTGGAATTGGAAGTGGTGAGGAAAACAACATTGCATTACTGAGTTATGCAACAGAAATTAAAAAGAAGGTGGATAGACAAACAGAAAATGCAGTTAAGAACTAGTTCCAACAGCTGGCAACCAGCCACTCCATTCCCCAGCTCTCTTGGCTTTGGCTGCAATTACCTGTCTGGTTTTAGTCGATCTGAACATCCTGAAGTGCTTGGTAAAGGGATGGGATCTGTCCAGGCAGCAGCCCTTGAATGACTTCTAAAATGCTACATGTTTTCCATGATTACCATACAACCTGACTGCATGATTAGTGGCGAGTTACACAGGGATGTATTTTGTACAGAAACCTGACAAAAAATGGTCATTTTGACCGAATAAAATACACACGGGGGGAAGTATCAGAATAGTGATGGCATCTGGTTTGTACTTGCTCTGACAGAAATAAGTACTGTGTTGGTAGATGTAAAACATCTGAGTGCAAAATGAGGAGCCTGCTCTCTCTCTCTCCCCCTCCCTCCCTAAAGTAGAGTTCTTAAAATTAGTTTTTTCCAAAGCAGAGAAAAATGGTTGCACCTTTTAAAAGAATCACGTGGAAAGGCACAGGTGCCTGACATTTTTTCCTGTTTCCCTGTCATTTTAATTTAGCAGTTTTCCTCAAACCAGAAAGCTTCATTTGTTGTACAAAGAAGTACCTGAGGTTGGTACTTCCCAGCCCCCACCTCCTGCTTGTAGGCAGATTTTGGGACAGGGGGATAGGGGTATCCAGGCCTTTTGGGAGCAGCAGAATGACTGAGGGGGCCACCGGCACTTTACAGAGCACTGCAGGTGCACTAGTGATCGTCAGAAGTGCCAGATTTGCACATTCTAGCAACAGAAAAAATACATCAAAGATGCCAGTTTGCTATAAGGAATTGTTCTGCAGTTGGAGGGATCCCTGTAAATGTGGATCTAAGTGTATTTTTATGCCGGGCAGCATTGCTGGAGCAGGACCCGGCTGCCAACATTTTGCCTCACTCATGATTTTTCCTTCACTGTGTCTCCCTTGCTGTGCTGGGGGCAGCCCTGCCTTGCTGCGGGGCTGCCGAGGGCCAGCCCTGGCCGCAGCCCCGTCGGAGGGACGGTGTCCGGGGAGAAGGAGCCCTGGCTGGCACCTGCTGGCTGTTGGAACTAGTTGGTAGGTGGTGCCTGGTGTTAGGTGTTATGGAGAGCGGAAGACGACTTGAGTCGGCAACAGTTAACACTAGCAATTGAACAGAAAATAAAAGATGCCGTATTGTTTCCTTGATAACTAGGAGCTACCACAGACTCTTGGCAGAGCTGGCAAAGCTTGCATTGTGTCTCATCCCTTCAATATGGAGCAAACTTCTGGCGGTCAGATTTCTTAACCCCACTCGTCGAAGGAATTTTGGCAGTGTAAGCGGACAAACTCCCCGTGGCCCCCGCGGCGGCCGCGGCATTTAGTGCCAGGAGTGGGACAGTTTTCATGCCAAGCAGACTGGAGACAGGAACGGCATAGTGGGTGGTTGGCAGAGTTGGTAGGGGAGGGGGGGTACTGACGGTAGCGGCGGAGGCGGCCGCCAGCACGGCCATGGAGGTGGGGGTGGAGGTAGGGGTGGCAGACTGAGAGAGGTTCATGTTGAGGTCAACAGGGGTCGTGACGGAAGCGGTCTGGGTGCTGACTTTAGCCATCTCTAAGCTGCAAACGAAGAGAGGAAGAGGAACAAACAGGTTGGGAGGGTTCAGCCAGGGTGGTGGGGCCGGGAGAGGGGGGAGGAGGAGGAGGAGGGAAGGAGGGAAGGAGGGAGGGAAGGACAGCAACCACGAAAGGGCAGGATCCAGGATTAGATCGGTGGACGAGGGGGACAGACGACGAGTGGGAGGGGAGAAGGGGGAGAGAGAGAAAAAAAGGGAAAATGAGGGTCAAAGGAGGAACATGTTATGTGTTAAAGAAGAGAAATAACAAAAGGGTTTTCCATGATTTGATGGGGAAAACGTTACTGAGACTCTAAAGTTCTTTCAGAACAGAAAAAAAAAAGAAAAAAGAAAAGGATATGGGGGTGTTGCTAGTTCATTTTACGTATGAAAAAAAGAAATCGAAGGAATGCAGGTAATGGCAAAAAGATGAAGAAAACGAAACTTAAAAGAAAACTTAAAATAACTATGAAGTTTACTCCCCAGCACTGATATGGTGCATTTTGCTTTTCAAAATTAGGGTATTTTTGAAAGGGGGACGCGGGGGGTTTTGGTAATTTTCTCAGTTTGTCAGTTTTGTGACATAAATAGTACCCTCTGTCATTTTGCTAGGATGAGAGGAGACTGAGCAACAATTTGCTGCTTCCATTTAAGGCATAAAGTTTTGGTTGTTTTGGTTTGGTTTTTTTTTTAAGTGAGTTAGTTTTTAATTTCATTCACTGTGAGGTCAATGTGCATTTTTCATATAAAACAAACCAGATTAGCCAGTGTGTTGACGTTCACTTCGGTTTGTACTTCCCCCAGACTTTTTTTTACATCACAACAAAATATTTACGCAATCTACTTATAAGTAAATTAGTAAAAAGGAACACTGAAGAACACCCCGGCTTCCACAGCAGTGGTATCCTTTCTGAGCTTGCGGAAGTGGTTACAGTGAACATGACAAAGCTTTCCAGCTGACAGACAAGGTACTACATGGAAACAACAGACACATCCTCAGACAGACCCCGCCAGCACCAGAAACTTCGAGACTGACCCAACCTCCGAGCCCAAGGCAGCGATGGGCTCTTTGGAGGATGTAGGAATCAAACCACCGTTGCTTCAATCTAACTCCACCCATCAGCAGGCAAGATGAGTTTGGCCCATATATTCCCGCTTTTCTGTACATTTTTAGACATTAAAATAGAGTAATTCCAAGGACACACTGTTTTTTTCATACGCCAAAATTTTTGCCTAGATAAATCCTCCCTTTGCCCATTTGCTTGTTGCAGCTGGTGCACTGGCTTTTGGGTTGGCAAGTAACACAAATACTAATTTCAGGATGCTTTTTGCAGGTGATCAGCTAGGAGTTATGGCAGCCTAACACAGAAATAGGACTATGGGTTAGAAAACCTTTGCTAGCTACAGTTATATATGTATTCCTAGTAAGTTTGTAATATGTATTCCTAATAAGTTTGGGGTTGTCTTTTTGGCAAGTTACTAACTTGTCAGGCTCCTGGGCTTTCTCCTGAGGTGAGCTGAGGAGCTGTAGCAACTCCTTGCTTCCAGAGTATAATGCCAGCAAGCTGCTGGCTCACCATGCAGAGGACTTGGTCCTTTCTTACCACACCCCATCAGGCCCAGGGAGGCTTCCCAGCTCAGGGTTTGTGCTGGTCCCTGTTGGGGACTGGGTGAGCAGGCTTGGAGAGCAGCTGTAGCCAGGCTGCAGGCTGGGAAGGGAGCATGGTCACCCCACACAGGGCTTGGAAGAGCCTCACTTTTCCTCACCTTAGACATGGTTTTGAGAGTAACAGCCCCATGGCCGTTCATAGCCAGAGAAAGGCAATGACCAGCGCACTGCCTGCCTCGTACAAGGATGCAAGGATCAACCAGCACTACACAGGGAATGGGGACACTGGACTAGAGCTTCCCAAAGCACTGCTGCTGATGGTGAGTCTGAAGGACACCTGAAGCAGGTCTGAGCTGGGGAGAGGAGAGTGGAGGAGAGAGGGAAATGCTTGAGCACCAAGCTCCTCTCTTCCCCACAGAGTAAAGAGGGCTCTTGGAGCATGAACACCTCGGCAGCTTTTGCTGAGAAGCTGGAAGGAGAGCATCTTCTGTGAGGAGCTGGGTGGGAAGGAGGGCGAGTGCATGAAATTCACACTCCTTTGTGGGAGGTGAAGTTTTGATTTTCCTACTCTGAAGTCTTTATCTGTCCTCATGGATGAGCAACTCTTAGCTTTTCTAAGCAGAGAGAAGTGCAACCTTGTGCTGTTGGCCATCTACTCACACAGAGGGATATATGTCAAGACCACTGAATGAGAGACTCCAGCTCCAGTGTACATCCTCAACTAGGGGGTGTAGGAGCTACATGTGATGCCCTAGTATGTTTTGAAAAACTCAGTTTATTACAGCTGGATTTTTTAGTATTACTCAGTATTATTCTGGGAGGGAGGCCCATAGAAAGGTATTGCAGGACTCCGTGTTTCAGTGACTCCAAATTTGCCTACTGTGCATTCAACAAAACCAAAAAAATCCTTACTGATATGGGGGGGTGTTTGAGCCTAAGCTTTTTCCTGCACCAGCAGGGAGAACAGATCCCACAGGCTGGTGTTGGTAGCAGCCATTCGAACTCCCTGTCTCTGGTTTACTCACACAGCTACGACTGTAGCAGTCATTTGCCCTGTTTCCCACTTATTACTGGTGGCAACACACACGGTGGGAGTTCATCAGGTTAGCTATCAGCTGTCGCATGGCAGTGGCAGTTTCCCAAACCAGCTGTGGATGCAACAACTTTGCATGTGAAAGTGGGTGAGGCAGCCTTCATACAAAATTTCATGTTGACAATTTTACACTGTCCCTTTGCAGACCTGCACCTTTTGAATATAGACACTGAAGGCCACATCCTGCATTACCCAAAACTGGTGAAAAGAAGAGAGCACGTGTGGCTTTGGCAGTCCTGTTGTACCTGTGAATGAACCTCTTGTAAAAAAATACCTTCAGGAAACTGCCCTTCAACAAGGAGCAAGTGCTTCTGGCTAAGTTCATTTATAATCCAAAGTCAGATATTAAATAGGAAAACTAAACTGCAGTTCAATATTAATAAAAGCTAGAAGATGGAATTGGGTAATGAAAATCTAGTTACTACAGTGGAGACCAGTTAAAGAGACAGAAGGTTTTAGAGGAAAAGAAGACATTTCTACTGCAAACAAGCTAAGACACGCTCTATTCGTACAGAGGCCAGCACTCGGGTAAGCAATACAGAATCAAACCAATACTTTAGAAAGATTTAAATCTCTGTCTTGATATTATATCAATATATTTATATATCTATAATTTAGAATATACTATGTACATATCCAACACCAGATTGCAATAAAAGTCTTAAAGCAAGCTGATAAATTATTCTATAGATAGCAACTTTGGTTGGAGGATAGCTTGAAGATACACGCAGTATGTTTCAGGAATACTGTGGATAGATAATTTTGGTTTTTTACATCTTATGTTGCTGAAAGACATTGGTTTATGCAGAAATACTGGCCCTGGAAACCGATTTCCGTGAACAATAGATCTTGTAGGGGAGAAAAAGATCTACCTTATGCTGAATGCTTATATGGCTGTTATTTCTTGTAATTATTATTTTCACATACCAGACCACACTTTGGGCAGTCTAGGTACTGTACTCGTCTCTTCCCCAAAGGTGTTTTATGCCACCGTCTTTAAAAGAGACGGCATCACTTGTGGGAGGTTTAGGAAGTGGCTCCCAGCACACAGAGGCAGCAGCAGCAGCAGCAGCAGCAGCAGCAGCAGCCTGGCTCTGCACCTCTGTCCTGCCCGAGCACCTAAACCTCACTACAGAAAACCTCCCGCCTGCCTCACAGCTCCTCAGTTTTCCTCCAGTGCGACTGAACTCACACTGCTGCTGTGGTGGCACCTGGCTGGACAGCAGTGTCTCATGTGAAAGGAGAGGTCTGGAACAGTGTCACTTTTTAAAATGAAAAAGCCACCTTAATTGCCTATGTTACCTTACAGCTTAATTTATTATACATTACTTTAAGAGTCTTCATTTACAAATGAAGTCACTTCATCTAAATACAGTTCCAACACATGGTACATAATAATATATGATGGTTTATTGTAGATTATGGTAACAATTGTCTTCTATCTAGAAATTTAACAGGAACAAAGTACTTTGTTTCTGGTTTCGCAGGGTATAGATAGAGATCCGTGGTATATGACTGCTGAGGAGTTTTCTTCTTTGCGAAAGTATGTTAAAAGACCTCATACAGATCCCATTCCATCAAAAGAATCATTAAACAGTAATCAACAGAAGTGTGAGAGTTCACAGGCTTTTCTAAAGTGAGTCAAACAGTTTTGATCACTAGAGTTTCTGTCTCTGGTGAGCAGCTCACTGCAACTCCGTTAATAAGTGCATTATTTTATTTGCATGCTTTAGCTGTCTTGAAGATCTTAAATGGTTATCTTCTGAGATCCAGATGCATGCCATATGGTGTTTGTGCAACTAAAAATGAAGGGGTCTATTCTCGTCTCGATGTGTGGGGAATCCCTGAACACCAAGAGAAGAACATATCCTTAAGGGTTAAAGGAGGGAACACATTTTTATTTGATTACAGGGCTTACGGAAGTGACTTATATTTGCTACAAAGAATATAAATCAAAAGAGCTGTAGGTTATTTTAAGGTTCTGGAAATGGCTTATCTTAGTTTTCACAGTGCCATCCCTACATATATCTTTCCCTAGGAAGCTGCTTTCAGACTAAATTATAAAAAGCAGTATTTTTGTTTGCTATAACACAGAGCTGCACAAACATCCCGTTCCTCCTCTCCAGCCATTACAGTGGTGCACTACAGAACTGGGATGGAGAGGAGGCTGGACCACAAGAAGCTGTAGGCCTGTGATTGCAGCCCCCACATAAATCACATACTTTATACTACCTTAACAGCAAACATAGTTAAACACAAAGCTTGATTTGTATCACAGCATTTTTGTGAGGGTAAAAAAGAAAATAAAAGGAAAAAAAGCCATAAAATATATAGCTACTCCCCCTCCCCCACAATATACTGCCTCAGTCCAGCATTTACAAGTAGCTCTAGGAGACAGCACTATATCCATTGTACTTTCTTCTCTGCATAATTGCAAATAAAAGTGGCATCAATTTTAATATTTTTCTAAATAATCATATAAAAACTATTAGAGACCTAAGCCATCACCACGGCTTAGCTAAACAGCCAGTGCTTTCATTAATTCTGGGAATGAGAAGTAGAGAAGCAGATAGTCTCACCCTGTCTCATTAGGGAATGCTTCTTACAGATTTGTGGTGCTGTCTCTGAAAAAGTAAATCCTGTGCCTCTTCAGCAACCTAATGTTAGTTTATCAACTCTGAGTGGCAATTTCCACTTGGTAAATTAGATCTGTTTTGCAATCTGTTTCACTATATTTGCCATTTAGGACAGTAAAATGGGTCTGTGTAGAGTATTTTCCTCTAAACAATTTATGATTGTCATTTCATTTAATTTATCCACCGACATTTTAGGTGAATGCTAATGTGAGTATTCAGATTTTGCAGCTTTTGTCATTCAACATGTACCTGGAATTGCACCAGATTAAGCTCCTTTCCATATAAACCAACAGCAAACACAGGTTCTAATGATACAGGCTTTACAAACCATTCAGAATTGAGTAATACTACGCAAAATGGACACTGCAAAGCAACTTTCTGGATCTATCCAGGACAGACATTTGCCGGAGAGCAGACAGAGCAGTCTCGCAGAAGCATGATCACTTACAAAGCCAACTTACCTTGCATTAATGAGGTACTGTGCTAAGCTGATGTTTGCAGGGGATCCTGTGATTGTAACTTGTCGTTCTGCGGAGCCTTCTGTGGCATTAGCAATCTTGATCTGCGCTCCTGACATCTGCCTGATTTCATTTATCTTACTGCCTTGTCTGCCAATAATGCAGCCTATTAACTGGAGCGGGACAAAGACTGAGATTAGTGCCACAGACACAAGCAAAAACCACTTAACTGCAAATCTGTAGTATTGCTAAAACATGGTTATGAGCAGCTCAGTAGCAAAACAAAGAAGATTTTTGCTCTGCTGTTTGGAAAGAATCACTAGTGCAGTCTACTGGCTCTATGCTCCTATGTCTCTAGATCCAGTTTTGCTGCTACATGGTTAAGTCAGTATCTTATTTCTGGTATTTCAAGACTATTTCACTGTCTCCCATGGCAGAAAATGACAGCGTACTGAGGTGCTGAGAAAAACAAACCACAGCCCCGCCTGACTTGCCAGGCAGCAGCAAGACAAGAGAAGCAGCTGGAAGTCAGGCTGACCATGCACAGCTGCTGTGTGTGGCTCTGCACCTTTCCAGAGTGCTGACTGCCCTACACCTCCCTGTGTACACGAGGTTCTTGCTTGGCCAGATACTGTGCATTAAAGTCAGTGGGATTTACAGCTCTCTGACTGCAGGCAGACACAGGCATAGGAACAGATTGAAATTTGTCTGCCTTCCGTTACAGAAACTTACCAAAACTCTTATTTTGTGAATAGAACTGAGCCTGAGCTCTGTGTGTGTGCATGTGTGTCCCAGGGTGTTGCTCCTCCAGCATGGGGAGCCCCCAGGAGCAAGTGGGCACCGAGCCAGCAGCTGAGGCTGAGATGTTTTGGTTTCTGTAAGGGTGAGGAGGGGGATTTTGTTCTGTTAAGAAAGGATGGGAGCAGAGAAGCTCAGCCATGGCCAGAATGGGTAGAAAATGGAATTACTCTACAAGGTTTGTTGATGCTGGGATAATGTGGCCAGTTTCGTGGAAGGATGTGCCAAGACGCAGAGACTGCCCTTCCCCTCCCACCCTTCCTGCTGCTTCAGCCCCTGACGTGTTACCCTCTGTGGTGCTGTAGTACTTGGAGTAACTGGCCAGAAACACATTCACATTGTGCGGACATTTTATCAAAAGAAGAAAAACCTTCCAACGCAATCCTTGCTTCACACTCAGGGACAAACAGAAAGCCAAAGTGGATACCCAGGTAGCTGAAACGAAGACCAAGCTGTGAGGAGCACAAGAGGAGTAACCACGAGGGGGAAAAATGGGGTGGCAGGAAACGCACACGGGGTTTCCCATCCTGTTACAACAGGAGGGCCTTGCTGAGCTCCCTGTCCTTATCCCAAGGATCTCTCTTAGTGTGTGACTACGCATGCTAGTGCAGAGGACTGATGTGAGCTTCACCAGGAAGCCTCTGGCCCGTCTGTGTGCACACTGATGTGCCTGCACTGGCTACCTGTGGGCAGCACAGGGATCCCTAAGCCTCTGCTTGGGATGCTTCAGTCTCACTGGCCTCCATGGTCTGCAGGGAGTGAAGGTGGCACAGGAGAGGACAGCACCAGAGCACAGGCAGAAAAGGCATCTGCTGGGTCACTCAGGAAGCTGCCACTTGTATGTGCTGGGGGTCCTCCAGTGATGCCCAGCTTGTCACCCGCGTGGGTCAGTGCAAAGCATGTGCCATCTCCTACCTTGAGTTAGGTAGTGAGGATTCAGTCCACACTGGTCAAGGACACTGGTGATGCTGGTGTCTGGAGGAGCAGTTTGGTAGCCTTTGGCCTGAAGCTCTCCAGTCACCCTTCATTGCTGTGACAACAGGCTGCTTGGACACTCTCTGCAAGCCATGACACGGCCTGTGGCTCGTGCAGAATACACTACTCCACCTGCCATGCAGGAAGGACAGTAGTGCTGGAGGCTGGGGCTCTCTCTGGGATGTCTTTCTCATTACATGTTACTTACACTGAAATTTGAGCAGTATCTAAGTATTCAAGAGCTGATGTGTTCTTAAAGAAGTTCAAGGGACATGTGGTTTTGGGCATTTGGTTTTACATAAAGACACCTGCCTCAGATGCCTTGCTCCGAGGCGGAACCTTGTCAAATTGTATCCAAACACCTCTGGCCCATTGGGGAGAGGAGCCAAACCTACCACAGACTACCAAGCCTACTTTACACTGTAGTCTAATACTACACTTACTAATGAATATAATCATCAGTGGCACAGGGTCCAGTTGGAGGTGTGTCACTTGTGCTGCCCTCCAAGGTTCAATACTGGGCCCAGTATTGCTTAACTTGCTCATCAGTGATCAGGTGAAGGGGCAGAGGCCTCTTCAGCAAGTTCCCCGATGACACAAAGCTGGGAGGAGTGGCTGATACCCCAGAGGGCTGTGCAGCCCTTCAGAGGGACTTCATCAGGGTGGAGAGAGGGGCAGAGAGAAATATTCTGAAATTCAACAAAGGTAGGGGCTGACCTGCTGGAAAGCAGCTCTGTGGAGAAGGACCTGGGGATCTTGGTGTACAACAAGCTGTCCATGACCCAGCAGTGTGCTCTTGGGGCCAAGAAGGACAATGAGATCCTGGGGAGCATTAGGAATAAATAACACTGCCCCCAGATCAAGTGAAGTCATCCTCCCCCTCTACTCAGCCCTAGTGAGGCCACATCTGGAGTGCTGTGTCCAGTTCTGGGCTCCTCAGGACAGGAGAGACATGGAGCTCCTGGAGCAGGTCCAGTGGAGGGCCATAAAGATGATTAAAGGACTGAAGCATCTCTCTTATGAGAAAAGGCCGGGGGAACTTGGCCTGTCCAGCCTTGAGAAGAGACGACTGAGAGCGGACCTCATGAATGTCTGTCAGTATCTGAAGGGAGGGTGCCAAGAGGGTGGATCCAGGCTCTGCTCAGTGTTGCTGACCAACAGGACAAGAGGCAATGGGCAAAACCTGGTGCACAGAAAGTTCCACCTGGATGTGAGGAAGAACTTCTTCCCTGTGTGGGTGACCAAGCACTGGAGCAGGCTGCCCAGAGGGGTTGTGGAGTCTCCCTCACTGAAGATATTCAAGAACTGTCTGGACACAATCCTGTGCCATGTGCTCTAGAATGACCCTGCTGGAGCAGGGAGGTTGGACCAGATGGCCCACTGTGGTCACTTCCAACCTGACCCATTCTGTGATTCCTTGAATACTTGTATTATAAATATCTATAATATACACGTAGGTACACACACACATACGTAGTATGTACACGTATATGGATATATATTTTGACCCTCTCAAGACTTGGCTGGAAGAACTCACATCAGATATGCATCAAGCCCAGTAGTCTGTCTCTGGTGGTGGCAGTAGCCCACCCTTACAAAAAAAACCCCAAAAAACCAGTGTGAGGTATAAAATAAAGCTTCCACTGGTATTTCAAATTCCCACCTAAGGCTTACAGACCACCTGAGCAGTAGCTGCTATCTCTGCCTTTATGCTCCATAGCCCATCTCTCTGACAATTTCTTTTTGAACCTGTTTCTCCTTTTGCTGTCCAAAGGCCATGGCAGTGACTTGCAGAGCTTGCTGATGCGTTGTGTGTAAGTATCACCATTTGTTTGTACACCCCAAAATTTCAGCCGATTCTTGATCTTTGAGCACCTGGTAAAAATGGTTCCACTTTCTCTGCACCACCTCCATCTGTCTTCCCCTATCTCAACGCACCTCATTTCTCCTTGTACAAAAAAACCCTCCAAACAAACCAACCCTCAAAACACAGGTTCTGCTTTTTGCCTTTTTCTAGATTTACTCTGTTCTTCAGTAAAGTTCTGCAGGCACAAATGGAAACAAGAGTGAGTCAGGAGTCTGGACTCCTAAAGGGTGGGACTCGAAGGTCTCCTATAATTCCTCCCACCCCAAACTCCTGATGCCGATAGCTTCTCCCAGTATACTATGGCATCTCTGGTTCAGGTACCTCTCTTCCATTTTTTTTATCTTCCCCATAATGCTAAACAGAAATTCTTTACATATATATATATAATTTTCCTGTAATGCTAAAGCACTGACAGAGTATAATAAAAGTTCAGTGCTGCAGAGCATTGACTGACACAGGAAGTGGCATGGAGATTTTAAACACTGGTAAAAAAGAATCCGCTTGCTTTCTTTTAATGTAGTGCTTGTAAAAAGGGACAAGAATTAGCCTCTGCAACTTGGTATCTGCTGTCAGGAGGAGAGGGGTTGACCACACCAGTCCACAGGTATTCATGGTTCCCCTTGGTTCCCCGCTGCCAACACAGAGCAAGTCCATCTGCTTTGGCAAAGCCTCTGCATTAGCTGAGCAAGCAGGTGCTCATCATGAATGAGACTCTTCAATCTCTTTCCAGAAAGATACAGGCTGAAACTCTTAGTTTCAGGTTTGGGTTGGTTTGTTTTGTGTTTTTAAACCACAAGGTCTGTGGTTAAAAAGAGTACTCTATAGGGAGAAATATCTCCTGAGGCAGGATTACAGTTCTTTACAGACTTGCAGCAGGGCCTGGAAAAAGATGCTTAAATACTCTGTATCTCTTAAGAACAAAACAATAATAATGTTAAGAGATGTCCTTGCTATGACAGTGCAAAATCTAGACTATAATAATTGCACAGACTATGCAATAAGCCATATAGAAAACTGAGAAAACATGTGGGCTGCTCTGAGAACATTTTGCACATGTGGGTCCCACTCATCTGCAGGGAAGCATTTAAGGCACCACAGGGAAATAAAGGCAGTTCTTCAAGTCTGCTGTATTCATCTTGGATGGATTGACACTTCTGTTTCTATGGACTATTGATCAGATTTATCGCTGCCTTAAAACGTTCTTGGCGCTTCCTGAGGGGTAAGTTGCTTTCCTGTTGCTTGTCCCTGACTGCCTCTCCCACATATATGCAAAATACGCCCAGTTTTAATGAGACAGATTTTAAAATTATTATTTATTTCTTCATTTACTCTCAATGGACATTTTGAGGTATTGACTCGTGAAATCTTAAGACATCTGTTATCTACACCCAAGGATGCCATGTCTTCTCTCTTTTAAGATTTTTTTAAGGACTTTTTTATGCCACTTTATTCTGGGATTTAGGTGAAACACACTTATATTGTGTAACTTGGGCAGCAGTGGAAGGACAGACAAGATGC
Organism: Falcunculus frontatus; assembly: GCA_013398115.1. NCBI lineage: Eukaryota > Metazoa > Chordata > Aves > Passeriformes > Falcunculus > Falcunculus frontatus. The sequence goes on along the minus strand of VZRV01004953.1, from coordinate 724,999 downwards.
CAGGAAGGAAAGAAAGGCAATCAAATGCCCCTGTAAGAGGCTTTGATGAGCAAAATGAGATACTAGATAAGGACCTAAGTGACTTCTGAGATGGACCGGGAGAAGTGTCCTCTTCGTTCTCTTTTTGGAGTTACATAGAAGTTATGAAAAAACCTAGAAAGGCAAATCTTCTGAATTCATTATTTGGAGAGGAAGCCTTAGCTTTTAGCATGTGGAAAATAACTTTCTGTAAAACATTTTTTTTTAATTCTTCAGTATCTCTTTGTTATTGAGCAACAGGTTGACTGCAGTTGTCAGCATATTATATGAAGAAAGCAGCATGATGCTGTTACAGAAATTATTAATAACAGAAAAATAAATTTCTGTCACTGCCTAAATGCCAGAGGGAGTGAGGAAAATTTATTTTAATCTGAAGCTACATAACTTGTAAACGGCTATTAATAACTATTTGCTATAGACTAGGCTAACTCTCAGCTCCTTATTGTCTTTATATCTGATCTTTCTCCATCAGATTCTTACTAAGGCTTTGGCTTTATGTGTTTATCATTCTGGTTTTAAAAAGTATGTTGCAGCACATGTAGCTAAACACTGACTTCTCTGATAGCTGCAAAGCATGTAGGTATTTGCAAGTCCCACAGTGTTCTCATGTGTGCTGGACTTTTACACAGATAAGCACATATGATAAGAAAGCCGTGGAACTCGTGCAGCACAGGGAATCCCTGGAGTTGGAGCAGGCAGGGGACAAACCACGTGCAGCTTCAGGGCTGCGCTGCAGCTCCATGCCAGGGCCTGCAGCTTCCTTCACCTTCAGCTAGATAAACAGTCACTGTGCCACACTGACAGACTGCCCATCAAAACTGGGACTAGGAGATGCTTATTGGGAAAGCAAAGTCAAATTGCCCATGCAGTCTTTGCTGCACAGCTGCTGCTGCCTCTCCCACCCTGACCTTCCTCCACACACAGCATCTGACTGATGGTGCTGGTGCCTTCCCACCCTCTCTGACTCGTATCTCTCCGTCTCCCTCATATCCTTATTTCTCTTTGAATCATTAAGGTTGTAAAAGACCTCTAAGATCACAGAGCCCAATGATTAACCCAGCACTACCTAAACCAAGTCTTCAAGTGCCACATCCACAATGTCCTTTTGAACACTTCCAGGGATGGTGATTCCACCATTTCCCTGGGCAGTCTGTTCCAATGTCCGACCACCCCTTCAGTGAAGAAATTTCTCCTAATATCCAATCTACCCACCCCTGGTGCAACATCCTGAGGCCATTTCCTCTTTTCTTATCATTTACTTGGGAGAAGAGACCAACCCCCACCTGCATACAGTCTCCTTTCAAGTAGTTACAGAGAGCAATGAGGTCCTCCTCCTGAGCCCTGTCTCTCCAGGCTAAACAACCCCAGCTCCATCAGCAGCTCCTCATGGGACTTGTGCTCCAGCCCCTTCACCAGCTCCACTGCCCTTCTCTGGACACACTCCAGAACCTCAATGTCTTTCCTGAACTGTGGGGACCAAAACTGAACACAGAATTTGAGGTGCAGCTTCACCAGAGCCAAGCACGGAGGGACAATCACTGCCCTGATCCTGTTGGTCACTGTTGAAAAAAAGAAATACATTTTTGGCACTGGGCTGCCTGGAGAGCAGCCCTAGTGCACCTGTGATGGGGACACAGGACATCAGTATGCATGGTCACACTGGGAAACCCCAGGGAAGGCACCTGCAAAATTCCCAAGCACCTCCTGATTGCTGATAGGACAAGAGGCTGTTCTTCCCTCTGCTCTGCAACCCTGGGTGCGCACACACACACAGGTGCACGCAGAGCTCACGTGGGCAGCACCAACCTTCTGGTCCTCTAATGCACACCTTGACACCATACAAACATCAGAACTCCCTCTCACCACCTGTACAGCCCCTGCAGGCTCTTCCTAAGCCTAAACCCACTTTGGCCTTGGCTTTGCTCCTTCAGCAACAACAGCAAGAACACACTGTGTAGCCAGGAAAGCCTTCTGTGAGAAGCACCGTGCAGATTCGTGTTTGCTTTTCACCAACAGTGCTGACCTGGGAATTTCACACTTCATGGATGAGAAATTGATGGTTTTTAAAAATTTCTACTGCACTACAGGACCCAGGGCCAACTTCCTCCCTCTCTTTCTCTGTTATGAACCCCGAAAGAAAGTAAGTCAGAAGAGTGACCTTGGATTTACACCTCTGATGGCAAGAACAACGTTTGCCTGCAAGTGAGATTGAGAAAGTTGTGCTGTAAGGATAAAGAGGGTGCTCCTAAAAAATTCTCAACATAAAACAAATTGGGTTGCAGAGCAGGAACTGATAAATCAGCAGGGCATTTTTTATGTAACAGAAAGCTTAAGAAATCACAGCACTCACACCTCCACTTCTTTGTGATTCTGTATCTTTTTCTTACTGTAAACCATTGCCACTGAGTTTAATAGGGCTTGCACAATACTGTAAGTATCTCTAAGTAATATAATTGCTATTTGTGATCCCACTCATGCTTAAAAGTTTTTTTTACTGGAGGGAAAAGCTTCCATTTTCCAAGTGACTCATTTGTAATGAAAACTGAAAAAAGACCCCAACCCTGTCTGCAATGAAATTGAATAAAAGGGGAAGGCATTTTTATGTGATGCCCAGCATATCAGTTGGGCATGCTGAGTAGCTGTTTTAAGATTCAGCACCATGTTGCTCATGGACACTGAGCCTGTCGATCACAGCCGACCCAGAGTTGCTGGAGCAGGAGCGTTTCTAGCCCTTGTTTTTTAAATAAACCCTTATACTGCACCTTTACACACCCAAGGTAGCTTTTTTGCTCAGGAAGAATACCATCTCGGGTAAGTATAGGGTTCAGTGGAGACGGGCACAGAGGACTCCAGCCCAACACACCGCACACGGTGCTGCACATTCTTCCTCCCCTTCTGGCCCCTCTGCTGAGAACACCTGTGCCAGTGCCACCTGAGAGGTGAATTTCGGGAACCCAGGCTTTTGTGAAGCCAGTGAAGCCCTATGGAGCTGTCACCATGAGGCATGAGAGGGGACAGTCATTTCTGATGCTTGCATCCAGCATTTTGCCAACCCCTCGCACCCCTCCCCACAGACTGAGTGCTGCACAGTTTATTCTGGGGCTGATGTTTACAGATCAGCCAAAGATTAGAGGTGTCCCCTCTGGTGGCAGAGGAGCGAGAGAAGAGAAAGAGATACGGACTATTGGTCCACTTACATCATTGGGAATAGTAAGTTCATGGGAACTGGTTGGAGTAGTGGCATCCAGTCCTATTCAGGGGACAGAGGGAAAATGTTACGCCAGCTGTTTGCGAGAAGGGCAAGACACAACAAATGAAATTTTAAAAAAGGAAACATACAGAAAGGAGAGAAAAGAAAAAAAGAGAAAAGAAAGGACCAAAGAAAAATAGAGAACTGCTAGTGAAACAAAAAAGAAAGCAAAAGATGCAAAACTCAGAGGGCTGGACTAATTTTAAATGAGTCTTATTTTAATTAACCTTTAACCCACCAAAGCAACAAATGTCACATGAGATTCCACAGGGTCATCATAAAAAGCTTCTAGGAAATGAAGGGTTTCCTCTAAAAACAGTCTCTGAAGCTTGTTCTAAACACATCAATTGAGAAATTAATGGCTGGCTGAAATTGGACCTGTCTACTAGGAGTTCTAGAATATGGAAAAGTAGAGTGGACGTCAAATGAACAATTAGCAGAACAAAATACATATTTATGAAAAATAATTTAAAAAATTAAAATAAGGATGACGAAATTAACCTAAGAAAATTTGGAAATTATATGTGGGATTAGTTGCTGAAGAAATGTCGGGAAGGGTAATTTTGGAAGGGAAATGGACAAAGTACTCTAAGCTGCATACATTTGTTTGTAAATTGGGTGGACAAAAGGAAAATGCTCAGGAAAAATGGAATTACTGCTCTAACACACAGTAACACTACAGAAACGTACATCTCACAAATATAACCAGGAAAAGATTAAGGAGCAGGATGTTAATGACAAGAATAAGGAAAATACAAAGCTAGGAAAGGCAATTTAGAATTACTTGTAGATATTTTATCAGATACATCATTACGAAACAAAAGTATGTTTTGATGTCATGAATCTTTCTCTTCTTTTCTCTTTTTTTGGTGTTTATTGTATTATCTGTAAAGACATGCCAAAAATACTCATTTCCAACTAGAATACACAAAAAATAAATATCCTACAGAAAACTGACTCGCCTACATGTATGTTTACATTCAATTATGAGTTGCATGAGCTTATTTCACACTGAATATCAAATAATCAAGTTGCTCACGGACTTTGTGATGTATGTGATAAAATGTTATTTGGCATACAAAGTATGTACCAAGAGAGATGCACTTCTGTTCTGTGAAGTTTTTAGATGCTAAGCATGTATGTTGTGAAGCACAGTAAAAATGTTTATTTGCAGGGTTAAGTGACTTCTCACTCTTGAATCAAGAATTCAGCCTCAGTTTTATTAAGTATGGAGCAAATTTTAAGTCCTTAACTAAATTTCCATTGCATTTTGTAGCTATATCTGCATTATCTAGCAGGAAGTGAGGCACTTGTCCCAGCACTGATGATTACAGATGCTCTCAAGACATTTGGCTCTACAAGAATTCAACTTTGAGCATGCCACACTTTCTTTAATTGGTGCTTCTGTGCCATGAGTACAAGCTGCTTTCCCATGTTTGCTCCTCTCTGATCCATATTACCAAAGCATGGACAAGAAGCTTGTCCAAGCACTTCCCTTGGAACCAACTGGTACATACTGTATGGTCCACAATAACTTTGCAAGGACTGAACAGAAGAAACTCAGGGCTTTTAGCCAAGGGCACAAATGAAGCAGTTGTGATTAATAAAATAACAAACAAAGCACATTTTAGTAATGATGAAAGGAACTGTAACAGAGGTACGGGAGGGAAGAAGAGAGATTAATGTGTAAAAACAGAAGGATTGCTGGTCATTGACCACATTTATTATTAAAATGATGTAATGACCACAGGAAACAAAGCTGTTAAGAAGAAGGACATCCCCAGGGGGTCATGGGTACGTACCAGGGAAACCAGGGGTGGTCTGCCCAAGGGGAGTAAAGGGGGGATGCTGCATAGCCAACTGGTGAAGCTTGGTCAACTGCAGGGCAGGATGGGAAATTAGAACTAACCAATCAAATGGAATTATTTCAGAGCAGAGAAACCATCTTACGTGTTCTAAAACTGGATTAATTAAAATTATATTGAAAAATAAAAAGTTTAATCATTCATTCTAATCAACTGTAGAGAAAAAAAAAAAAAACCAACCAAACTGGTTATAAATGACATCTCTACTGTTATTACATGTAATGGCTATTGTTAATATTAACTAATAACTGTAGAATTACATATTAAAAGAACTCAAATATATCACATGCAAAAAGATAACTGTCATTTGTTCCTGGGCCATTGTACTTTCTAGCAATTATTACACAAGGTAAGAGATGCAGCTGGGCTAACACTTGGCTATATAGTGTGGTGGTCAGGAGAGGTGTCCTTAGGCCATGTCTTTATTACTAACTGTAGAAAGCAAATGCTGCCCAGAACAAATAAGAGGGAGAGGAACAAAAAGGGAGTAATTTACATGTGCTGGACTCACGTCTGGATGAGGGATGGCATACTGCCCCTGAATCGTGAATGCCTGGAAACAACAAGCATAGTTAAGACACAGGTTAGTCAGGTGGGACAAGCAGCATTCCTGTTCTCATCAGAAAAGCTTCTCCTGCCCTCCCCTTCCGTTCCCACCCCCCCCAATGCCACCTGCATTGCTTTCCACGCTGAGTGAGGTTTAATTGTCTTGTGCTTCTTGATAATCCTTGGCACGGTACAGAAAGGTCTCTGTCAGGCTGCCTGTGTATGCATTCCAAGCAGAGGATGCCAAATGCCGCTGCCCGAGCTCTGATGATCTCAGCCCTCAGGACCTCTCTTTAGTCCAGCTCTGTGTGCTGGGAGCAGAGCTGAGGACACTGAGGGGGTCAAAGAGCACAGGGGGTGGCCACTTCCCCTCCCTTCTACTCCATCTGCCCAGTGACACCAATGCATGTAGGGAGATGCTGATGCCACAGCAGCAGGGGACACAATGAGGAAGGCACAGACCTGCTCAGGGGATGCCCTGCTCTGTCCTCCAGCTCCTGACTGCCACACGTGTGTGCAGGGCCACATGCCAGCCAGCTCTGAGCCACCTCCTCTGGCTGCTGACAGCCACAGATGCCAAGTGCCAGCAACAGTGTGCCCTGGGGCACCTCACAGAGTTCACGCTCAGGCTGCTGTGCCAGTGGGTACCTGAGCATGTGTGCTGATGGCAGCCTGTCCTGCAGTGCCTGGACACAGGGCCAGCAGGCCAGTTTGGAGACAGAAGCATCATGGAGACCCCCAGCAGGGTGGGTGGTCTCATCTTCCACAACAAGCCAAATATCCTCCCTCCAAATCCAGCCACTCCGCACCACAAGAGTGGTGCAAGGGGTATAGTTTCTGGCGTCATTTCTGGCAGCACTGGGGTGAGGTGTGGGGGTACAAAAGCACATGAGTGAGGAGGGATACAGTGGCATGCCTGGCACCAGTTAGCACAGCCCTTTGTCTCTCCTGCTGGTCCTGTTCACCTCTTTGCAGTGGCCTACAAAAAACAAACTGCAGAGAGTTTATGATTTTCTATTACGTATGAAAGGAACGGCATGTCAGAAAAATTTTAATGTGCTTGTGCTTAGACAGGCAGGAAAGCAGAAGGACAAATTATAACATAAATATTTGTAGTGGGAGAATTATAAACAGGAACAGAGCTGATTAGCTTAGTTTGCAAAATGCTTATTTGACAAAAGGCCTCTTAGAAAGTAATGAATCCTCTGCAAATGATAAAACAATTCATTTAATGGAGTTCGGATATTAAAACCTTTAGTGTCTCAACTGCATGATGCACACTTCTGCAGCAGAATTTCCCTTCTGGAGAAGAAACATTTCATTTAGTTTTTGAATTAGTTATAAAGCCAGGCCATAATCTGGCAAACATTATGCACACGAGCAGTTTTCAGGGAGAAGTGTGTGCACCAGGCTCAATGGAAGGCTCATGGGCAAATGTATTCACATGCATCTATAGGGGATGGGCATCACTCATGGGTTATATATCACAGGAAAAGGTTCGAGTCCACAAAAACAAATGATTGCTGCCATCAGTGGCTCTAAAGGAAACATGTATTCCAGCAAGTGAAACTTGTTTAACTGTGTTACCAAATGAGGACAACCTGAGTGGGGGCTCTGTGCTCAGCCAAGCACAGGAGCAGCTTCAGGGAGGTTACAGCGGGTCCATGTGCAAACAGTGGGTTTGGAAACCACGCTTTGGTGTCTGAACCTCTGTGCTGCATCACAGGTGTCCTTTTTGGTCTCAGGAATACTTCAAACCCAGCTGAGAACACCTTTCACACGGCTTTTTCCAAGCAGTGGTCTGCAAACCAGCAAGAATCCATCACAAAAAAGTCACCAGAAAACCTAACAGAAGTCACCCCTTCCCTCATCATTCTGCCCCCTCACACTTCCATGTATACATATGAGGAAGCAAACAAACTGGAGAAGCAACAAAAATAATGAACATTCAGTGCTCGGACCAGGTTTACTTGGTTGCTTGGTAGTCCATGAAAATCATCAAATCAGAATAGACAAGATGGGACTTGAGAAAGAAAGAGAAAGAAAGGTTTTAATTTCTTAGGCTGCCAAAAGGTCATTTGATTGATTCAGCTTGAGGAAACAGGCTCTGTCTGCTTTACCCCTTGTCAGGGGAACCATGCGTTTTTGGGGCTGAGGGCTGGGGCTTGCCAAGCACAAGCCAGATGGAATGTTCTGTAATGTTCCACTGAGCACATGGGCTATGGATCTGCTTCCATCAAAGTCAAGGGCAACTTTCCTACTGACGTAAGTAACAGCAGGGATGACCCGGCCTGCACATCTTCCTCAATTTAGACCACTCTACTGGTAAGAGACACAAAGCAAAGCTGCACCCTCTGAGTACCCATTTAAACACCAATGTAGCACACGGGGTAGAAACTTCCAATTTAACTACTGCACATGCTAAGTAACAGTAAGGGGCAGAGGAGAGCAGCATTCAGTTTCCTTTTAGTTTCGTTACACAATGCAGTATCAAAGAAGCACAAGAGAATTAAAAGCAATACTTAAAGTGGAAGAACCCCAACTTTTAAGGAAAACTACAGATTATATTTTGCTAATGTTACTTATTTTACTAAGTGTTAAAAAACCAAAATCTTTTCAAGACAGCCATGATGTAATTTAGACCAGAAAAATAACTACTGATAGCTTAGGTGAAAGGCTGAACGGAATTAACAGTGCTGATAAAATTTTATTTTTGGTATTAATTTCCACTTACAAAGCCTAGTTACAGTGTCTTTCCATATTGGAAACATACCTCAAGCATTTTCTTAAAAAGTCTGCTTAGTCAGAGCACACAGAAATTCAAAGCACACAGAAAGCATCTGCCTCTTACGCTCTTTCTCACATCAACAAGGTTGCATTAGAAAAGTGAGAACACTTTTTTAACTGATAAAACTGAACATGACAAGAGCTATTAGACCTGAAAATAGGACGCTTACAATTTTTTGTACAAACTGCTCTGCGCCCTCTAGCAAATAGTTTTAATACTTTTGAGTAATGATATATGGAGATGGTCTTTGAAGGCAGTGGCAATTACAACACTGGTAGAGTGGGCTGCTGCATATATATACACATACACACGTATTTCTTAAAGGAAAGCACTGCAGTGTAAACTTATAGACACGGAGTAAATTATTCGGAACTTTCAGTCATAGACCAGTTTCTGGCACATTATTTTACGTTTCAATTCAGCTTTGGTCACTAAGGAAGCAGATTTCTTATTTTGACGACAACAAGTAAGAGTAGTAGGCTCGAGCATGATGAAAGCTACTACATCCAGGTTATGAAAATCTGGATATACATCAGAACAAATCATTACAGAGTAGAAGGTAAAACTCTGAGACAAAAAAAATCAGAGAAAGTTCATGACAATGGCTGTCAGAAGCATTTTGGCAGGTGCTTGCGAAGTGAGGGAGCTTCATTATACACCAGCAGATTGTGGTGGAGTAGGTTGTCACACCAAAAATGCCAGCAGCACCTTGAGCCCTCAGTCCCATCAGGAACTCTATGTCCAGATTCTCATATGATCTCCAAATTGCCTAAGGTGAGACACAGTCTGTGCCATCAGCCCAGACCCTGTGACAGGGTGATGACCTGGGATGCGCTGATGGGGTTGGAGGGTGGACCTGCCAGCAGATGTTCCACCGTGCAGGTAATTGGGTAACTGCTTAAAAAGAGACTTTGGCATCGCCTTGGGGAAAAGATTTGGCTGGGTGGGAGTGCCTTACTGACAGAGAGGCTTTACATATGTTAATCCTGAGCAGAGAGATATCTGCCTTCCTCTAAGATGGGTTTATGGGGTCGATTTCCCCTTGAGTTGGGCAGGGCTTGCAGTATCTCATTCCTCCACAACTGCTCATAGCCTGGTGGCTACACAGGTCAGCTTGTAACCCTCCCACGGTGTTTTCAGGGTATTTATCAGCTGTGTTCACCACCGGCTCTTCAGTGAAAGCTGCATTCCCCCTGCAATGGATGATGGCAGAGCATTCCTGCTATGCCTCTGCCACATGCTGCAGACTCATTTCAGACACTACTAAAAGACACAGAAGAACTGCATTGTATGTGGGTTTATAAAAGCAGATGAGAACCCTGACTGATACAGCCTAAAGTGAAGGGGGAATCATCAAAACTTCCTTACATAAAAAAGAAACAGGAATGCTGTTCCTGTGTTATCAATCAGGCTGTTCCATGCCATGGTTGGGAAGGTCTACACTTGCATGTAAGTAGTTGCAGCCACCTTGGAATTCCATTGCTGCTTGGTCCCGGGGAACTACAAGCAGTGGAAATCGTGCGTGTAAATCTTTCTGCAAGACGCGCTACTTGGTCCCCAAAAGTATGAAAACTATGAGAGAAAATTTATGCTTTTCATGAGCAGAAATGTCCTGCTGTTTCATCATCTCTGAAAATTGACAAAACTGCTTATACTGCTAGTGAAGCTGCAAATTAAGAAAAAAAAAACCCAACCCCTACAATAAGCAGAGCTGCCCCACTCAATGAGCTCCTGATTTGGACATCTCTGAATCTGCAGAAGGGCAAACTTTTCTTAATTACAGAAGTTAATGTTCAATCTTGGTAAAATACCAGACGGTCACAATTTTGTGTAAAGTTTGCAATGCAGTGTTCTCCCGTCCTGCAAACTGTAAGCACACGCAGTAGACAAAGCACATCAATACTATACCAGGCAAGAAAGAGTAAAAGTTGAAAACTAACAGGCGCCGGCTGAGGCTGGGCCAGGACGGTGTGGTTTCCAGCTGAAGCCAAAATGGTGTCTGCTCTTACCTGGCCACCTGCAAAAATGATAGGTGCAGAGGCAGGTTTGGGACGGTAGGGGATGGTGGCACCTTTGGGTGGGGACTGCAGACAAAAACACAAAGCAGTCAAAATGCAGAATGAAGCAGAGCTTGTATTAAGAAGATGACCCTTTGTCTTGGTCACCTCAGACAACAAGGCATGCAGATAACCCAGTCCAGCCCACCCTGCCCTCCACCCCATCAGACCAAAAGCACGCTAGAGGCCTCCTGTCTGGGCTTTGGGGGAGGAGCTGAGGACCCGAGTGCACAGCCAAAAGAGGCAATGGTGACACCTGTGGTTTCATTACTGACACGGTTGGATGACGCTATGAAGCTTCATTAAGCATGTTAAAGCATTTCAGGAAACATGGGCACAATTTTGAAAATGGTCAATGGTTTGGAAATTATGGGCGTTTTCAGCAAGGGTTAAAGTGCCCAGATTTTTATATAAATTTATTTTGTATCATTTAATCTAAGGGCTAAAAAACTGTCATCAAAATGAAACTGTATGGCCTTATGCTATGACCTGACCCTAAGGAAGCAAAAAGTCCTTGCTGGTCAGAACTTTCTGCCCTATTCTGCATCAGAATAAAACATGTTTCTGTCATAATGACTGAAGATCCATGCTGGACCTGGCTGTAGTTCGACAATGTCATGACAGCCTTTGATTGCTCAACCCTGCTGTGAGAGGCTCTCAAACACCAGGAAAAGCAGAGTCTAACAGAGCCTCTGGAAATCCCTGGCATGGGAAGGGCAGACAGCGCCCCAGGGGAACCCATGATACTGACAATTATTAATAACGTGTTTGAGCATCTCCCGAGTGAGAAGGGACATGCTGGACGCCCACTTACCTCCAGCATCACCACACAGATCTGCTTCACACACTGGATGATGGCGTCGGGAGTACCAGATATGGTCACCGCGCGCTCCGTTGAGTTGGGCAGCATGTCCCCTGCCACCTGCACCTGGGCTCCTGTGGACTTCAGCAGAGACAGAGCGAAGACACTGTCACTGCCAAGTAGGCAATGGCACCTCTCCAGTCATTCACTGATGCGATGGAGGGGATGCACCCCTAAACATTTTGTCTTTTCTTTGCTGGACATGTGGTAGAGCACATATGGAAACTCCTACCCCAGACATGGATTTGCCTGTCCAAGCCAGTTTGCCAACACTATGACCCTAGGGAGGTTAGTCCTCAGTAGCTGTTAGTGAATCAAACGGTGACCTGAATTTCAGGAGAAGCACTTTAACCCTCTCAAAGACAGACAGCTGCAATCCTGACTAAAAAGTGAAAAGGGTGAAATGAAGTACTCTTCAATAATAAAAAAATATAAGGAAAAAGACCCTAATAATTGAAGAGGGTTGGCTAATCAAACAAGTCACTCTTTAATCTACTGATAAATGGCTCTTTAATCTACTGATGGCTGACTTGCGTCTCTTGTTGAAATCTGGGGCTGTGTTATGGTGTATGGTACAGAAGCACTTCTAAATCATAATTAGTGTTGATTAAATATATGCATATCATCAACTTTTAGCTCATTAATGAACCCAAGAAGGTAATGAGACACTTTTGGGGTTTTTTTTTTGCTCTGTTTTTTAAGTTTGATCTTGGTACTAGTGTGTCTTAGTTAAAACAGAAAAAAAACCAAAGAAAGAAGAAAATACAGGAAGCCCAAACAACTCTTGACATTATTACATGAACATGGAAGACCTTTTCAGTCAACAGAGAAAACCCCAGGCATTTGGTGTTGACTAAGCTCTTTAACATACTGCACAAAAGATTTATTCCTGACTGCTATTGCAATGCAGTATTTGGGCTTAAAAAAAAAAGTATTTTCAGTAACCATTGACTTTGTGTCAGTCAGCAACGAGTTAATTTGCTTTCCTGCTGGTTATACACAACACACATTATCCTTCTTTCCAAAGACTGATTAATGTACTGATTGCATCTTCTGCTCATTAGTTTAAGGCCAAAGTATCAATTCCATGCTCTATAACAGACTTCAGAATTTCACCGTAATTTGACCAATCTCTCGTGCTTTTCTTTTCTTTTTTCCATAATCTTATCTCAAAAATAGTACTGCAACCCTACATGCTGTTCCTGGGTGCATGACTGAACACAAAAGACCATCCCTTTTGCAGCTTCTGAGTGTGTTGTGTGATGATGCAATTAGACTATATCTTAGGCTGGATGCTCCTCGTTTTCCCCCTCTTTCCTGGTATTTGCTTTTTAACGTACATTCCCGGGTATCTTTACATCCAGCACAAAAGACTGCCAGATACCAGAGTCATTTATGCATTTACTTGCAGTGCTAATCTTTTTATTCTCTGACTTTGGTCATATACCAGTAGCAAGAAATGAGTAATATTTTGTCCATTACCCTCACACTTAGGAAGATGTGCAGTGTGCTACATAAGCCTTATCAAAAACACCTATTTGGCCAAACACTATCCTTTTACTTCCCCGTACCAGACTATAGGCAATTGCTTCCGAAACTGTGCTCACCAGGATAATCACCTCAATCATTTCATTTAACCAACACACCAATCTCACCTTTAAAATCCTGTATCCTGAGCACATTCCCACAGTGCTCCAAATGAAGTTAAGTTACCAATATTTAATATAAAATCCAAAGTATGGACAGCTGTAAAACCTTGAGCTAAGCACTCACCAGCACACAGTTCACACTCATGCCTGCTCCTATTTTAACACAACTAAGAAATCAACTTAAAAGCTCCATAAAACCTACTCTCTTGAATCCACATTTTAGATTAAAAAAAGGAAGTTTCAACTTTGTAGAGCCTGTCAAAAGCCTTTTGTTTTGGCAAATTAAAAAAACGTATCAACATGTTATCTTAGTATTCAACACTTCATCCCATACTGGAATGAAGTCAAATTTAGAAGGAATATTGTCACTTCCTCCAGGACAACCATCTATTTTTCTGAAATGTCCTATTCAGATTTTCTCTATATAACTGAGCATATACCTGATTTTCTTGTATGAGTGATTACAAACACCAGACCCTTGGCTTGGCACGTGCTGTATTGTTACAGTCATGCATGGAAGAGTTAAAACAGGCACTGTATGGTACTTTTTGCATTTTTTGGTTAGACAAAAAAGTGGCTGCTAGCACACTGAATGACTCTAGCTAAAGTCTGGACTAAATATAAATTCTGCATGTGTTTGGAATGCATCAAATGAGGTCACCTGTGGCCCAGTGACATTAAGAAGAAACAGGGAAGGAGCATGAAAGTCCCACTTTTCTAGAAAGTAGATCTACTAGCCTGGAATCCCCAGGGCTGCTTGGGCTTTTCTCTGACTGTAAGGGTGGTAACTAATTTGGAAATGGCTGCAACTCTTTGACTTGGGGTCACCTGAGTATTGCTGGTGTCTGTGCCAGAAGAGAAACTCGAAGAGCCATTTGTCACTGTTGCTTTGCTTAATTGTGCATGAAAGACTTTATACATTGTAAAGCAGTTTCTCTTTTCACACATGGTCTTTAGTATCAAGGAGAGTACAAGTCCAGCTGTGCTGGACCCCCTGCTTCTCCCAGAGCAAGGCTTTTCTAGGTTTTTCAGTAGACACATGCTCATGTTGGTGTGATCAGTGAAGTGCAGTGGGTGATGCTGGCAGGGCACACGGCAGTAGGATGCTGAGCTAGCCAGTGTCCCCAGAAGACATCCCAAGACTTACCTCCCTGATTTCTTTGATTTTGGAACCTCCTTTTCCTATAAGGGATCCACACTGACTTGCTGGGACGACGAGCCGCAGTGTTACGGGTGGTTTGCTTGTCACCGTGCTGTTTGTCATCGAAGCGTTTATGTCCTGTAATCACAGTGTCAGCAAGTATTAGTGGGGGTTTGTCACTCCTCGTGAGCACTCAAGGGCTCAGAGTAAATGCCCAGGCTGTCTGTGGAGACCTGGGGAGTGTGCAAGCAGCTGTGGCTTGTTTTTGTGGTAAGGAAAGTCCATCAAGCTCTGCCGGTGATACACCGTAAGCATGAAGCGGCTCGTGCCAGAGGAGCCCTTCGGATGTCTGGCATTGCAAGATCGATGCTGTGGGACTAGAGAGCAGGACTAGGAGGGGGAGGTGGTGTCTGTCATTAGACCAGCCAAATCCTGTGGAAAAGGCAAAGAGGCTTTTGGATTCACAGGCTTCCAAAACCTGTTCTGGTCTGTTTTGCTCTTTTTCACCACCTCAGTTAGAACATGCACACTGTATAATACGTCTCTACATTTCCCACGTTTCTTCCCAGATTTGATTCAAAGGAAAACTATTTAAAAAAGGAATGACAAAGAATGCGTGAATAATCTGCAGCAGAGAAAATCAGATTATTTTCATAAGTATTTTGCTGCCCTCTAGATTTAATTTCTCTTCTGTAGCAGGTCCATAAATATTTGCAGCAATACACAATTTCTAAAATCTTTTCTATCATGGTTATGTAACCAGAGTACAAAAAGCTCAGCAGAACAGCAATCGCCTGTGTCCAGCTAATGTAACATATATCTGTGTATCCCGCTATCCAATGAGACTACATTATACACTCCCACTTCAATATACTACTTGTTGCAAGGTTTAAATTGTTCTAAATATATTTTGTTTGCTCAAAATCTTGTAGGCAAGACAAAACAATCTGTCTAAAGACTTCATCACAGAGGAAAAGATAAAGCTTATCTTCCCACTGATCAGTGAGAAGCTTTGAGGGAACTTAGGATCAAAAAAAAAAAAAGCCACAAGCTGCACAGCAGCTGTCCAACAACTCATGAGAATCTCAGAGTGTTTTGGTAACACTAGCTATGAGCTGGGAAGAACCTCTCCTCCATCTGTGAGGTGGCACGGCACAGCTATTATACTCTTCACAGAAACGTTACCAAAAGATGAGGACAGGAATGAGAAAATACGCATTTCCTACTAAGTCATTTATGATGCAACAAGAGTTCCAGCAGACAGAACTGATGTGATTTCCTATGCTTATAAAGGCTATCACTTGTTTAAAAAAAAAATTAAAAAGTGCCTATATTGTGCAATCAGGACCCCAAATTATAAAAAAACCAACCAACAACAAAACTAATCAGCAATTCAAGCAACTCTGCACATCTCACTGAACCAATGTGGGAGCCCAGTGACACTAGCACTGATTCCCAAAGTACCTCCCCAGTTGTGATAGCGGCATTCTTCCATCCAAGAAATGGCTTGGTATGACCTTACTTAGCTTAAAAGAGAAGAAAATAAAATCTTGAAAGGAATGAGGCATTGCTGCTTGTGACAAGACAGCTACCAAATCATTCCTCTGCCAGCCAGTAGTAACTCACATTCTGTTTAGTGGCTGTGTCAGTGAGAGATTGCAATCTAAAATAAAGCCAGAGGGATAACAGAATTTTGCAGTACCCATGTATCTGAGATAAAGTTACACCGATTTTTCAGCTGGAAGATGCCATCTCACTGTATCATGTTTGTGTCAGGTGGAGGCACATGCAGGTAAATAACCCTCTTCAGCCACACAGCAAGAAACCTAATAATGTCTCCTACTTCTATATCATATGTGGCTGGGCCTCAAAGCCTTCACTGCACTTCCTGCCTTCAAAAGTACTTTGCAGGAACTGGAAGCCACTGTTCTCTCTATTTTGTCCTCATCATTTAAGAAGAGCAAAATCTAAACATGAGGGCTCAGCAGCATGGAGTGCATATAGGAATTACTCCAGTTTAAAAACATGACAAAGGAGAGATAAGCAGAAAAAAATCCCCTTCAGAACTGCAGGCTTCAGAGTAGGGATGGCCGGAGCCTTTCCCACAGAACAGTCATCTTTCAAACTGGGAGATTCCTATTTCTTTAACCTCTAACTTTTTGTGGCATTGCATCCATTTCCTCAGGGTGCCGGCAGACACTACAGTTGGACCTTGCATGGCTTTTTCCCTGCTTGGTGGGCTGCTCCTCAGCCAAGACAGGCTAACTGGGAGCCTGGAAGTGCTGAAGAGCCAGCAGCATCCCTAGCTCTCAGCATCCCAGGGTCATAGCACGTAAGGCTTCCCAACGCAAGCTAACCTGGCAGCTCAGAAATCTACCAAACCTACAAGGAAAAAAAGGTACCAAAATTCTTCTTTACTGATTTCAAAGGAAATGTTAGACCGTCCAATTTTCACAGCAAGGAGGATTCTGTGAGGCGGCTCCTCACTGGGAAATGACCACCACAGGACTGACCACAGTTGTACTGGCAAGAATTAACGTTTGTCAGAAAGGCATCATCCTGATGGTTTTTATCACCTTCCTTTTCTCTTCTCCTTCTTCCTAGAGCTGAGCAAGTTCTTCATAGATGTTTGCAGAGGAATGTGGATTCCAAAAACCATTTTCTTATTTATCTGGAGAAGGTCCGACTACCAAGCTGTGCCTGCTGGTTACTCCAGTGCTTAAGTACCATGTGCTGTCAGTGGATTAAGCAGACTTCCAAGCAAAGCTAGAGCTGTCTCACTCACCAGTGAAGTTACAGCTGCATTTCTTGGGTCTCAGCCTCCAGTTCCAAAAATGACTGCACTAAAATGTCCCCTCTTGTAATGCCAGTGGTCTGCCTGGGTCAGCACCATTTTCTACCAACTCTCTTTCTCTCCCCTGAAGTGAATACTTTAGGTATTTATGTAAATACCTATCTAGCTCGTAAATTCATCAAAAGACTGCTAGAAAAGCAACTTCCATTAGGAAGGTTGTCAAGCAGAGTGATATAAGGCTACAGAGCAACCACAAGAAGAACACAACCTTTCTTGTTTTTCTAACTATCTGACACATTTTGAGATTTTCACTACCATTAGAAAAGCATTCCAGGACTTCCATGTCTTCCTAAACCTGCTTATCCCCAGGTATACAGCTTTAGGGTTGAAATTAAGGGTTCAAGGTCTTCATGTGGGCATGTGTAACAAATACAAAAAAGATCCCTCAAAGCAGCAGTCTCACGCATCCATCTTTTTTCTTCTGTTTCAGCATAGCTGCAATAACCAGAGGTGGACAGAATTTTCTTAAATGGCTGAAGAAATCTCCAGCAAAAAAATATGCATGAAAAATAGCACTTGGTAGCTAGCTAATTTGTAATGTCTGAAACAGCACTTTATTTTGCCTCCAGAGCGTTACAGTTACCTCATTTTATTGGCAGGAAGATTTATAGGAAACCTAACTCATTATATGAGACATATTTCTTTACTGGTGTTCTTTTAAATATACCACAAACCAATTATGCTAAAACTAAATACAGATATTTCAGAAAAGTACTCGATCTGCAGGGAGTGCCAATACTCCTTTGCTAACGCTCATATGAAGAGCCCAGACTACCCTCTAAAACCTGCAAGTGCAAATAAGTGCAAAATCCAACCAGATGCCTGAATTTCAGCTTTCTTTGCCTATAGCTACCTACAGCACTTTCAAAGACTACGTCACATTGGGTGGTGGGCTGGGGATCTGATGCTGTGCAGTATTTGATGTTTTTATGAAAAATGCAGCATTATTTCCACTGGGTACTCATTTTGGTGGGAACTGGCAGGGATTATCTGTGCTAATGATTCTCTCAGCATTTTACAGGATAAGCAACATGTTTTTCCTGTAGAGACCAGAGACATTGCTCTCTCTAGGACTCCCAGGATTGGAGGGTATGGCACTGTACACCAAGCTACCTCTTAAACTAGAAGAAACGGATTTGTGATGGGTAGGAGATGAAGAGGAGAAAGAGATGACAATAGGAGGTTTTAAAATTGGGTTAGACAGAATTACTTGTGTGGTTCTGCAGGCTTAAACCTCAAAATGATTATTATTTCATTAATAACCAGCAAGAAAAAACCCCCAAGCATTCTTATAAAATGTGCCATGCCACAAAACTAAGACATTTCATCAACATATTGAAAGACTGGAATATCACACAGGAAGATCTGAAAACCCATGAAGGACTGAAGAAATACAAATGGGATTAATATTTGCAGCATTAAAACAAAAAAGAATCATTTGTCTGGAGCTGACAGGAATGTTTGCCGAGACTGAAGAGGTGAAAACACCTGAGCAGGAGCTGGGGACACCCACCAGGCAAAGCATGGCTTTGTGTGCAAAGCACTACACTAGTAGGAGGTGAGGCATTTCCAGCAGCGGCAGGGATATGATAGCATGATAAGTAGGTCAGGGGACTGTTAATGCCATTAAACAAGCCTTTGCAGAGCTTCATTTGCAACTTGTCCACAATTAATGCACACATTTAACATAAAATGTAACTGGAAAAAGGTGGACAGGGACTACTAGAATCATGAGAGGGGCAGGGAATGCATCCTCTGAAAGACTGTGCTTGGATCACTCTCTCAGGAAAAAGCAAGGGTGTGAGGGGATAAAATCAGTTTCTAAATATGTATCTAGAAAGGGAATCCTCAGAGATGGACAGGCAAGACTTATCCAAACTAATGGCCAGTGCTGGCACAGAAACAAAGCTGCATGAACTGTTCATGAATAAATGCAGGTGAGGAGCAAAAAGAAGATGTCTAATTATCAGAGACCTGAAGCTGTGGACCCAGTATCAGGAAATAGAAAAAAATCTAACTGGTTTTTGATCATGCTGTGAAGTTGCAAGTTCAAGACATACAGTTTATTCTAGAAGATAACTGCATCTGATGATTTATGAGCTCTCTTCTAGTCCTGTTGCTCTAAACTTGAACAATTGCCATGGGTAAATAAAGGCACCTGTTGATAATTCTCATCAATTCCACCATCTCCCTGTGCTGTGGGGAGATGTGGAGACTAACCTTTGCTGACTTAGAGAAATAAGAACTCTTAAGAAAGGGATTAACATCCCTCTAGTTTAATCTATTCTGGAGAGACCCTGCCCTTTGCTTCTGCTGCAGGTGATTCAGTCCACCTGTCTGAAAGCTCCTCCATTGGGAAAATATGAACTGCTTCCTGCAGGGGCATCTGCCTCTCCAGAGAGGATAGGAGAGATGCCTGGTCTAGACATACAGTTTTCAAAACTAGAGGGAGCTAAATCCTCTCCAGAGGGACCAGGGTTCATGTTCTGTACTCTGCTGCCTGTTCTGTGAGGTTCTCCATTAAAATGGTGACCATATCTAATTGTAGCTGGTCCATGAAACTGAAGGAAATCTCAGCAATTTAGATACATATCTGCACAGAAAAATTAGTCTACAGTGATTTGAGCTCTTGCTTTACTTACTCTGAGTGCCTTTAATTGGTTTTAAAAGACAAGCTTTAAATGTGGTAATTGGTAATCGTATAATTTGTTTTTAAAATAAAAATTTTCTAGTTAAATGAGTTATATATTCATTTGGACATATATAACATTTACATCAATACCAAGTGGATTCATATAAAAACAGAGTTAAAAGTTAGGCAATTATTCTTTTCAAATCAAACCCACAATGGGAATAGAATTTTTCCAAGACATTTTTCCTACCATTAGCGCACATTACTAGAAGCAATTGCTTTTCCCTGAAGCCTCCAAAAAGCAAAAGAAATGATCAAACATCTCGTAAATGGACCCATTATTTTTCTTCAGCATTGCTGCCAAAAGCATTTATAAAAATACAACCACTTTCATTGCTATTAAATAGAACATTAAACAAATCCTATTTAACATTAAAGCAAACACGAGAAAATTCAAAGAGTGTTTGTATTTCAACTTGAAGAAAGAAAAAAAATTATTTGCTTACCTCTTCAAATTTTAGTGCAATCATAGAAAAAGCTTTAAAAATTGCATCTGTTGGGCCTGTTATTGTCACAATTCTCTCTGGACAAGTCCCTTCTGAAATATTGATTCGAGCACCGCTCTGTCAAAAGGAAAAAATATTTTTCAAAGTTAATAATTCCCAGGGAGGAAACTAAGTAGGATTAGGGATATAGTTTGGGAAGGAATACCTTGAGGCATCTAATTCCCTCCCCTACAACTGCAGCCCCAACGTCATGTAATTTCAGCATAAACCGATCACATTCCAAAAATTCATGTAACCGCGGGAAGCCGGATTCTGTCTGGGTAAATCCTCATGCAGCCTTCTTCGCAGTATGCAAATAGCACCTCTGTAACTCAAAGTTGCAAATAATTGCATAATCAAGTCTTTTCCCTTCCCTCTTGCTGGATTAACCTTAAGTAGGACTGGAACTGCAGAATTTAAGAGAAGGTGGTTGTCTCCAGGGAGCACCAGCATTTCCTAGGAATGATGCACCTCTCTGGTTTGGAGCCCCAAAGGTGGGGCTTGGCCTCTCTGCCTCTCTACTGGGGCCTTGCTTTGCACTGTGGAGAAGGTTCCTTGTAGATGAGCCTCATGTGAAGGCAGCGAGTCACTATGCACTGAGCAACCCTTTAAAGGAGTAGTGGTAAGACAGGAAACAATAACAGTACTGTGTCCATAAGCAAGGAGCCTGCTGGACAGAGTCAGAAAACCAGAAGTCTTGTAGAGAAGCCAGGCTGGCTCTCAGGTATACTTGGTCCTCTTTATGCCACTGGGGCAGTGCAGAGAAAACCTCTGAACCAGAGGTTTTTATATATTTATAAATATTTTAATATATATTTAAGAGGATCTTGGTGTAAGTAATGATCAAATCCAGTTCAGGTAACAGCCACCCTACGTGTTCCCTGAGGTTTCAGTCATGGAATTGTGTTAATGCAGCCTAACAAGTGACTGGAGCCTCAACTCACCCCCAGGCACTGACCTGCTCAGGTATCAGCAAATGTGAGCAAATGTGAGACAACCTGGGTTAGTTTGGCCCTTTGCCTGCAGGGTCACCACACAGCTCCTGATGTACTGTGTGTCCCAGCCCTTATCCACAACACGCTGCTGCTCTACAGCAAGAGACTGTGTTTCTCCATATGACAGCACCCCCACATAACATGAGAAAAAAACAAAGCTCAACAATACTGATAGAAAAATCTTGCTGCCACAGACCCGGGTACAGAACTGAGGGCTCTGTACTTTTCTTTAGGCCTGAAGTCGTCTCCGACATTTCCTCAATGACAGAATTGTCTCTGACATTTCCCCAAAGACAGAGCTACATTTCACACCATAAAGATGGCCTGTACCCTGCCACATCTGCCAGGGAAGTCAAAATAAAAGTTGCATTTTGCTTTTAAAGAAGTACTGAAGAAAGCAGTCATTTAAAGAGGGACCAAGTTATCATCATGTGGACACACAGCCTCTCAGTCCTGTGCTGATATAAAGATGCATCGAATTCCATTATTTAAAAAAAAAACCCAAAAAAATAAAGTGTCTTCTGACCACATACACATGACAGCAGGTGTCCAGGACTGGAAGAAGAACATTTGATATTTATCTTGAAAGACAGACCAAATATCATACATATATTCTCTAAGATGTTTTACTCAGAAGTCAGGAGCACTCTCCAGTGATAGCTCCCTTTCTGTGCATATAATTTATATACAAAGAGATCTGCTCATGATCGTAATTAATAATTAAACTAAAATGTGTTTAATCAACTGCGTAGGTTTACCTATTACACCGGAAACACTTTTGCTTACCTTTTTTTTCTTTAAGTCTTAGCAAATGTGTGAAAACACCATCAAAAAAAGAGCTCTGAACTCAGCCAGCCTGACAATGAAATCCCTATTGTATATATTTAAAGATGGATGTCTGCAATTTTCTTTACTAAAATACTTTGACATTTCCCTGCCACAGACCTTCTATCAGAGTAGAAAACAACAAAGCGGCTGACACAGTAATGTACTGCAGCTTTACTAGAGCCAAATTGACTTTTCTTGAGGTACCCTCTATACACTACACTCCCAAAGTTTTAAACAGTAGGATTTGTCTTTTGACTTATACTTTTAGCAGTTGCTTCAAAGCAGAAAAATTATATGGATCTCCAGGTGGGATGTGCTGCTTTGCAGGACCGGTGTGGGTCTATAGCCTCCACCTGAGCACACTCCTCTGAAGACAGCACAGTTTGCTCTGTGGCAGGGTAAGAAGCCTGCAGACACTGGGGAGGCTGAGGTTTATGCAGTGCTCTGTTTTAATCCTTTTGTGTCTTCAGCCTTTTCAAAGGATGTGAATGGCAGGTGTGCAGGTCTACCCTGCCCACATCCACTCACAGCTGCAAAATGAGGAAAAGCTAAGGCTTTGCCAAGACATGGCAGAGAGATGCTCTGGCCTACAGAAGTCTGGCTCCAGCTCTGCTGAAGCTTGTGTCTACCCTCAAACTTGACGTGCATCAGTCTAACGCTTGGTTTCAGATTTTTGGAAACTCTACCAGGAGGCCAAGACATGTGCAGGACCAATGCTGGTATGTCAATAATAGATACAGTGCGTCTGATGCACAGAATCATGCTGGTGAGCTGTTCCTGAGATAAGACAGCAGCAGGCACATCGCTGAGGGAATGAAAGACTCCAGACTGCGGCGGCGATAAGGAGGTTACATTATCAACAATGTTTAATTTAGGCCAGCATATTTATACCCCACCGCTTGCAAAGAATGGGGATGTTAAACGATCTGCCCACTTGATGGCAGCATCGGTCTGCACGTGCTGAACTCCCTGTTCTCTGAGCTGGAAAGGAACGCAAGTGAAGACATCAAGGCTTGTCTTACCTCCTCCCTCATCTTCTTCACTGTCTCACCTTTCTGTTAAAGAAACATAAAAAAACCCCGTTAGCCTGGGCTATGAAAAGAGAACTGATACACAATATTTTGACATGAATATAAATAAAGTTATTTTCTGACCTTTCCGATAATGCTTCCAACCTCCTGAAACAGAAAAAAAGAGACACCGTGAATGATACGATTTGTTACAGAAAGACATTTGTGCGGTTTCTAAGCTATTTCACTATCATTTATTTCAAAGCTTCAGTGTGAAGCATAGCTCCCTTCCATTGTTGCTGTATACAAATATGCCATGTTAGATACAAAGGGATGGACTAAAAATGCAGCTTTGCAACCAGCCGATTGTGCAAGAAAAACACCTTTAACAGAAACTGATCTTGTGCTTACAGATCAATCCCGCTACTATAAACACAGACAAATCCCTATCAGGGGATGAAAAGTTAAGAAATAACAGAACCGCACGATCTACTGGAGAAAATGAGGTGCAATACAAGCATCAAAATAATTGCTGGTTTCTCCAAGGGCAGGCATTTACCCTCCTTATGCCTTGTAATAGTGAGAGCTGAATTTCCACGCTACCGAGTGTTATTGTGCAAACACCTGGTGGCCTGTCTTAATCTCCCTATTAAGCACTTACAGAACAATAATTGCTAATCACTTTTTAGGGATTTGGGAATTGCTACTGGGCTCCCACAATCTTCCACGAAGGGCAAGAAAATACTGAGAAGTGTGGCTGTGAACAGTAGGGGAACAATGTGGCAATTCTGGCAACATCCCAAGGGTTAAAAGCTTGGTGAATAAAACCAACAGGTTGCAAAAATGAAACTATTAACTCTAAAATGAGTAGTCTGGACATGTTACACAAATCATGCAGCTGTGGCAGCAGACTGGAAATCATGAGATGGAGAGACCAGCTAAAGGAAAATAAACCCCTCTCCTAAGATTGTGAAATCTACAGTTAAAGACTGTCTTAGATGGTTGAGCTGTCCCAAATGTATGATACACCATGTCCCCCCACCCAGTCCATACACTTAAGTGTGATCCATCCAGGAACACAGTCCAAAGTGTAGGATTTTTGAAATTGTCCTCCAGTGCTCTATCCAGTGATGGACTCATGATGAAGTGGTACTGACTGCACTCTGCAGGAAAGAACTACCTGCAGTGACTTTGAGTTATTTTTGCCAGTTGTTTATAAGCTCATAATATGAAGCTGTTTGTGCTTGCAACTCCT
The DNA here is from genome assembly GCA_013398115.1 of Falcunculus frontatus. Taxonomy (NCBI): domain Eukaryota; kingdom Metazoa; phylum Chordata; class Aves; order Passeriformes; genus Falcunculus; species Falcunculus frontatus. Next base: position 700,683 of record VZRV01004953.1, on the reverse strand, counting down.
CACATCCTGCTCACCAGACATGAAGACTTTTCAGGGAGAAGAAGTTACCTATTTCAACAAACTCTGGCACACCGTTCCTTTATGCTCTCTGCAAGTTTGCACATAACACCAGACTGAGGGGAACAGTCAATACACTGCTGGACAGGCTGGAAAATAGGGTTGAGAGAAACCTCAGGAGTAGAACAAAGCCAGATGAAAAGCCCCATGTCTGGGATGGAAAAAGCCCATGCAGCAGCACAAACTGGAAAAAAACTTGCTACCTTAAAACTGACTTTGCAGAAAAAGTCCCAAGGGTCTCGACTCAGAACTTCAACATAAATAAATGAGTACATCAGCAGTGCACCCCTGATCAATCAAAGGCTGGACTGTATTACCAGGAGTGTAGCCAGCAGGCTAGGGCAAATGACTCTTGTCTTCTTCTGTTTGTGAGACCATGCCTACAGGATTGTGGCCTGTTTTGGGCTCCTAGTACAAGACAGACAAGGACACACTGATGTGAATTCAATGCAGAGCCACCAAGTTGGTCAAGGGACCAGAGCACAGGACACACGAGGAGAGGCTGAGAGAACTACATTTGTTCTTAGGAAGAAAAGACTTTACAGGGGAGTCGTACTGCAGCGTACAGTAAGGAAAGCAAGCTATGATATCAAATTCCTACTCAATGTGAGAAAAAAAAATTTACCATGGGGATGGCTGGACATTGAAACAGGCGCCCAGAGAATCACCATCCTTAAAGGAGTCAGAACCCAGCCCGGGCAAGGCCCTGTGTGTAATCTGCTCCAATGGAACCTACTTGATTCAGGAGGTCAGACTGGAGATCTTTGGGGGTCCCTTCCAAACTTCACTGGTCTGTGATTCTTCAGTCATAGCCTTATACCCACTGAAGACAACACCTTACTAGCCACAAAGTTCCTCAGTCCTGTGAGGCCCCTTCTCAGGTTTATTTTCAAACTGCACTTTTCCTGTTTCCCATTTCCCTTTTTTATTTCCCTTCCAACTGCTCTTTCAAGATGGCATTCAGCTCTCTTGTACACACTGACCAGTAACCAGATATTGTTCAGACAGGAGTTGCAAATCTTCCAGAGGTATCCGCATTACAAACCTACAGTTCTGCTGGCCGATGTAGAGTAGACCTGTACACTTCACACAGCTGTGTGAGTGTTTTTGGTAAAGCTGCTTGTGTCCATTGGGGACTTTGAGACATCTGCACCTCTGTACAAACAAAGCAAAGAAGCAGCTCTATGAGAATGGGAATGAATGAAGTGGACTCATTGCAGTTTTTTGTCTTGTAACCCAAATTATTGTAATATTGTCTCTTAATATGCGGGTTTAGGTCACACCTTTTCCTGTGGCTAAGACAGCCATGCCAGCACACTGTCTAGATTCTCAAATGAGATGCAGCTTTTTTGTTAGCAGTGACACAAATATTCTTAGGAGGTAGAAGGACCTTCTGCTAAGGGTGAGAGCACTCTGTTTCAGTTGCTATGGGCAAACAACTATATTTCAGTCCATGGTATAACTTCAGGTTTTGTACACCTGAAGTTTCACTAGAATCTGTAGGCCCGGTCTTGAACCTCCAAGGCTCTGTCAGTACAAAATTAGTATGAAATCTGTCCCAATCCATTTGATCATCTTGGGTCTTAATGACAGATGCAGTTCTTTCAGAAATGAATGGATGGGTCATGGCTAAAAAATGCAAAGACATCTTCCTTGGATTTAGGAACAGAAAAGCAATGCATTGTTTGTAGCATTGGTAAAAAAGACAGTCCATTTCCCATAAGGAAACTAGGAGTATTAAAACAAGCAAAATGGAGCATAAAATAAAAAGATTCTCAAGCTGCTTGTTTCACTGCATTCTGTGCGGGTTTTGCTTTGGATTTCAGTGGGGACAGGAATTCTACATAAACGATCATCACCTTGTTACTCATTAACAAAGAGTACATGCTACCAAAGAACTGAGTGAAAGAACTGTGTGAATCTCACTGAGAAAAAGTATTTCAGTAAGACTGGTGACCAGTTCCTTGGAACATGCTAGCAAATGTCACTTTAATCATACGGAGTACTTCAAATCTCCCCCTCATCAAAGGGTGACTTTAGAGCTTATTCTATAAAGCAGTTTCAAAATATCCAAGCCAATGCCACCTCTCCCTTTACACTGGGAAATAGGATTCTGCTTGGGATTGTGAGGTAAGGTCACAGGAGCAGAGAGAAGCACTAACTTTACAAGGGCATTTCTGGTTTTTTCAGAATTTTGCTTCATACAAATTACTGAAAAAAAAAAAGAAATACAGAATGGTTTTAAATGGGTCACTTCAGACCTTTCTGGGGCCTTAGTTTTTTCTAGGAAAGCTCCTAGAAAGCACTAGTGACAACAGATCATGTCTTTAATTATGATGAGAAACCTATTTCAGCCAGATTCAACCAAAAGACTCTTTTCACCTCATTCTTCAAACTACCAGAGCTACTTCACCAAACCTTTACTGTTTCTTTATACTGTCCAATATTTGTTTCATATAGTTTCTTCTATCACCTTGAAATAAGTTTACTGCTAAATGAGATACCTAACACCATTTTTATGATACTGAAGTCTTAGCATTATTTCTATCCAAGGTTACTTTGATGCCTTTATCTTCTTCAGACAATGTTTCTAAATCTGCCAGACACCAAATGTGCTGTAGTTAAGTACATAAGTTGACTGTCACCTACACTGGTTCATTACAAGTTAGGAGTTCAGTGTAAGTCAGGCAGCCAACCTTCACTGCAGTCCAGGGAGAGATAATGGAGGATATTTTGTTCCTAAAAGAGGGAAGAAGTATACTCTCAAGGGGTTTTGGCTTTTCTCATCAGCAGCAGAAGCAGCCTAAACTGACACTAACATATGCGAAGTTTGGTGAGAGGAGTCCTACAGCTGATGTCAAGTTCAGCCTCACTGCAGGTCAGACAAGTGTTTGATTTAGCTGTATTAGCAAATAATTGCCTATTACAATATACTAACAACTCCTGAATTATTTGCTGTTTTCCAGTGCTCAGGAATATAAGCTAGCAGCAACTATTTATCATCAATTTCAGACTGATTTACTGACTAACCATCCACATGTAAATATAGTGGAAAAAAAGTTATATGATAACAATTACTGAGTTTCATATAATCACATTTCAACAGCAGATCAAAAAGAAGTTCACAAAAAGAGGTTATAATGGGGGGAACTAAAACTCAGTGGGAGAAAGACAGGTCCAAGCAATCCACCTGGCAGACTGATGCCAGAGCTACAAGTACTACCCAGGCTCCTCAGCCTCAACATAAAAACACCCACCCTTCAGAAGCAGCTGTGCCACAGCACCCATGCTGGATGAACAGGATGACTCTAAAACGCTGCAAGTGTGTCTCTGCCTACACCCACTGATGCATACTCACACACACACACAGAGGTATATTTGTATATTTGCGTGTGAAGTCAACATATACATGCAGGCACTAAACAGATGGGTATCAACCTTCCTTCAAGGAATGACAGCAATTTGGGGTGCCTATTCTAAGATCCATCAAGGGGCCTGAGTTTCAGATGGTGCTGATTACCCAGCCCAGGTAACGCCTTCCAAAGGGCATTACCACCTGCTGACAGCATCTCAAGCAGGGGACCTCACACTTGTGCTCAAGGAGTCATTTTGGAAAACCCCAGGAAAATTTGAAATCTACATGCTGATTTCAGATAGCGTGAAAATTATTCTCAAGCCTGGGGGAGTGAGTTGTCATTGTGATTTTCTTTAGTAGGAAATTTCTAATCAAATAGATAAAACAACAAGAGCTGAACCTCACGAACAAACCCTGGGAGACTGCCCAGCATCAGTAAAGTATATTGCTAACCAATGGCCAATTCACTGCAGATAACTCAAGGAAAAGCAATGGTAAAAACAGGGGATGGCTTCTTTCATGCTGAAATGTACCACATAATATTATCTGCACACCTTATTCACAAGAATGGGATGAATTTTCTTCTCAATGAACACTTGGGAGGTGGTGGGCCCATCAAAGAGCAGGAAGCTGTTTCTGCAGATTTTGTATCATCTGTGGTGAAGGCTAGGCAGCACTAGCAGAACAAAAGGTGGCAGGAAAAATGCCTGAGTCAAGGCTTTCGCAAGGCTCTTGATGGTAAGAATGACTAAACAAAGATATAAAACTGGCTGTAGATGAAAGCTATTTCCTAATCAATTATCTGGTGTGTCCTTTGAATAACAAGAAATCAGTCATATTAAGAAAACAAGAGGCTTAACAAATGGTAACAAACCTTGGTTTAAAGATTAACCTTTGATCTGTAAACATGAAGTGTGAAATTCCATGACTTTTTCTAAGTCTGAGGTTGGTTTAATAATTACTGAGTCCCGGAAAATCAAAACAAAAACAGGTAGCTATTGCGGGACCATAGAAATGCACAGGTCTTGCTCTATTATCATGAAGCTTTTATTATCAGTGCTATGGGGCAAATGGAACAAAACCTTCAGAGAATCCCTGAGATAAAGCCGCATCTACATGGAAAACAAGTTTAAGAAATAATACAGGAATATACGTTTTCACCCCAAAACATCTGCCAAAGCACAGGCTCCATCCTAATGCCTGAAATTCCTTCAGGCAATGCTCTGATTGCACATGCTAACCTGCTTCCTATAAAGCAAGGACAAGGTAGAACCAGTAGGGCTGGAGTCTACAAACAAAACAGCTTTGAAAGGAAAGAAATACAGCCTTCCATGGTGAGGAAACACATCCATCATGGGACAAGGAGGGATCCTGGCAACAGCACACGACAGCTGTGCTGATAAAGTTTTCTAGACCCAGACCAGTTGTCTTTCTCCCATCCATAGGCACAACATAACTCAACTCTCTCTCTTCACGTTCACCTGAGGACAGAGTTGCCAACAGTCAACTAAGCTCATGAATATGCTTGCATGGAAGATCCCAACAACACGTTCCACAAAGATGTTCTGAACAATGCGTTTGCATGGAGCATACGGGGCCTCAACATTTTTCAAAGAATAGAAGAAAAGTCAGTTTTTGGAAACATGATGTCATGTGTCAAGCTCAGGGAAAAAATGGCTACCTTGGATAAACTGAGAATCTTATTTGTGTTCTGGGATTACATGGGATTAGCCTCACTGACACAGGAGATCTCATGTTCCTGGGTGATGCTTCAGTAGTCACTGTCTGATGGTCACAGCCCTAATTTAAAAAGGCACTGCGGTCCAAGGCCTTCCTTACCGAGGGAGATCTTGCGCTAACAAATGTGGTAGTGTATGAGAAAATCTACAAATTACGGTTTTTCTGATGGAGATTCCAGTATTAAGTATCTTCCGCAAGTCCATCTAAATGGTTTTTTTGGGTAGCTGTGCCAATGGGCATTTTTCCTTTGGTTTTTGACAGCAGATGGCTAGCCAGCTTACATTCAGTTTCTCACCTAAGCTCCCAGCCTTCCCTGCCAAAGTCAACCCAGAAAACCAGTTCTGTTCCTGTGCTTGTCCCTGCACCTATGATGCTGAAGCAGCAGCACTGACTAGGATGTGTGCCTTCTGCAATCTCAGTTCATTACAGTCACGGACTGATGAGGAGATTTTGTTTGGTAAAAGTGGGAACATTCAGCTACAGAGATTGTTTTTGGGGGCAGAGAGCGCTCAGGGGCTGGGGAACTCTCTCTCTTCCTTTTTGCTGCTTTTTGAGGCTAGCGAGAGTATCTTGGCTGCTCCTACAAACACGCTGAGAGGAGATCCATCTTGTGTTGTGCATTTGCATGCAGAGTTTTGTTCCATGACCAGGGCTCTCAGGTATCGCAGTAATGCAAGCAAACAAAACAGGAACTATAATAGCAATAGGCAGGACAGTCAATCCTCATAATACCCTGACAGTGTTCGTGGAAACTGGAAAGAACAGAACAAACATTGGCTTGATTGGCATTTTACGACTTGGATTGTATTACTGACAAGGTGATTCTTAAAGTTACTTTGCTGCATTCTGTATTTTGATAAGTAAAAAATAAAAAATGGAAAAGGAGAAGGGCATTACCTTTAAGATGGGGAAAATTAATTTCTGTACTTGCTTTATGGTCTTTCAGGGAAGCAATTAAGCAGGCACCGAAAAAGTGGCCACTAAAAGAAATCTCTGATGCTAAAATGGTATTATCTGTACTAATGAAAAAGGCAATTTTTCTTCATGATTTTATTCCGTATTTGAGCTGTTAAGTGTAGGCCGTAACTTTATGAGTCTAAATTTTCTTTCTTTTCCTTGTAAAAATTCTGTATGCAGCACCACAAGGTAGTCATCAATATGTCTGAAAGACACCAGTGAAGCTGGATGTAAGTCCACTGTACCCAGTACTTCCAGTGCCACAAGTCACCCACTGATCCTGCTGAAATAATTTTGAACTCAGATACCCTGAGATCCTCAGGGAATGTAAATTTAAGCTGTAAGTACTGGAAGTTTAGTGCCTAAAAATCAAGGGACTCACAGAATTTTATCCAAACCCGAACATTTGACTGCAGGTACATCTTTCTAATTCACTACCGCTGAATGAGAAATATATCACTGAGCAAATGGTATCAATGAAACAAAAGCTCCTCTCAGTCATCATATCTTTCCTCCATCAATGCAGATTATACAATCTAATAGTACATGTGCTACTCTTTCCCAGACATGTCTAAAATTTGCATAGGAGACTTACAGAACATAATGGAAATCTCAATACCAGAAATTTTTCTTGGGATTTCCTTATTAGATTTATTTTCAAAATAGTATTTTATACCATTATTTCCAGCCACAGGCACTAGCAGCATTCAAAATAACTACGCTCCATAACATTTGTATTTATTCTCTCCATGTATTTATGAGAATGTCTGAAGAAAGCTAGGCACAGTCTCCTCAGTCTCCTAAAACTTTAGTTATTTTTCTGTGAATTCCCCCTCTGCTCAGTCTTCACCATCACTCACACATGTGGCACCTGCTACTGAACACAGAACCGCAGGTGTGATTCTGCCGGAAGAACAGTAAGGTAATTACCATCTTCTTGCCCCATGATGCACCAACGCCATACATCCAAAATTGCACACACTTTTGCTGCAATAGCTTTCCTCTCCAACTTAGCATATCCCAAATGTGCCACTCTCTAGACACTGCCGCATCTGATGCTTTTTAGCCTTTTATCCTTTCCAGATTTCCTTCTGTCACTGAACATGTATCTTCTAAATTACCTCCTCTAGTTAATTGCCTCAACTCTCCAATTTACACCTCTCAGTATTTGGCAAGAGTCCTACTTCCCTGCCAGTTTTGCCTTCACTCCTTCATCCTACCTGTAAATTATTTCCTTGTTCTTCCTAACCATCCGACTTCATTAATCCATCTTGGTTTTTATTGCTGAACTCCATTCTCTTTCTCTAAAAGATTCCTTGGACTCAATACATTACTATATTCTACTTTGGTTTCTTGCAGACTTTACTGCACCCAATATGATTTCATCAATGCACATGTTCACACAGTGCCTTTGGAAACAATGCGTTATTTCTCCTGCAGGTTTGTACTGGAGGGAGGAAGCAGACATTTTTGCACCACCACTATGAGATGGAGGTGGATCTCATAGTGGATTTGTGACCTGCTGCCATTTCTGTGCTGGCCCATTTGAACATTTTCTCCTGCTCCACCTCATGGACCTGGCTTTTAAATCTCCATTAAGCTGCTTTCCTGAGATTTAAGATCTTTCTACTGGCACAGTCTCTTTACCATCCACATCTAAAATGAACCTTTTATGGTGAGTCTCCAGAGTCTTAATCAGCCTGTTAACACTGGCTGTGTACAAAACCAAACTAGTCCAAAATCATGTAATCATTATCCAATATAGTCAAAATTGGTGCTTTTTCAACAGTTATTTCTTTCTGGGCATGAACTGACCAAAACTAGATCAAGAACACTGCAGATGTCAAGTGCTAAGGTATGCTGGCAGACACCTGTGGGCAATGCTACAATTTTCCAGTCTTTCAACCCCATTACCTGTGGCAGTAAGCAAGGAAAAAAAATCACCCACAAGTCATGGGAACAGAAAATTCAGCAAAAGGTGAGCAAGGAATAGTAAGAAACGTGGAGCTCTATACCTATGCCCTATAACGTGCAAAGAGCCAAAAGAATTTTTATCTTGACAAAAATTTAGAAAGGAAGAAAAAGTAAAAGATAAAATTCTTTCGGAGCCTGAGCTCTGCCTCTCCATACAGAGGGCTCTGATGGCTGGGGGCTGTTTGCCCACGAATGCACATACACTCCATTTGTCTTCCTTACGCCCTTCAAAAACACTGATCTGATCCGGGCAAATGTTGCTATTCTTGCCTTTGCTGGAAGCAGAAATCTTGCACTCCCTGCAATATTCCAATCTTGCCCAGAAATTATACTTTTGAAGTAGACAAAGATAATAAAATACCCATATTCATTCACGTCTCTGTCCTACACAGTGATTTTACTTATTTTACTTCAAGAAACAGCAAGAATCAGATGGAAAATACAAAAGTAGGGCACTGCGAACAGCCTCAATTCACATTCTCTGTTTTTCTCTACTGAAATGTATGAAACAGCTTTATTTCTTAATGTGCTGCATCTTTCTCATTAATAAAGGATGAAAATGCGTATCTGCAGTATTTAACATATTCTGTATAACCAACTGCATGTCCTTCAAAAGGCTCTTCTGTTCCTGACCTCTCTGGAGCAGCATTCAGGTAACTCAAAAAGTTACAGGCTGCAGCGGCTGTGAAGTGCAGCTTTACAGGATGAATTCAGTTTTGCCTGACTTGTCCCTAGAAACCTTCAGTGATGGATGGTGCAGCATGCCCAGGCAGCCTCCTCCCCTCCTCACACATCCTCGTAACAAGTTTTTCCTAATCTTGCTTTTAAGATTTCCTGCAAGCACTGACAGTTGCTTCTCTGTGGATGCAAGGAATGCCTAAGCACTGCCCCTGCAGCATCCTCGCCAACACCTGCCCTCTAATTCATCACCAGAAAATGTGACAAATGTTTTGTGTTGCTCATGATTTCTCTTCAGGGCTGTTAACACCATCATAACTTTTACACTGATGTAACATGGCACAAGATGAAAATTAGGCCTTTCATCTTACATCATCACAAAATCTCTGAAGTCCCAGCTCAGGAGGATACCTTTCATACCAGGCCTTGGAAACACTGAGGTTACCCTGAGGTTAACCTTTTATACCTCGCAGTGGTTGGTTTTTTGCAGGGCCCACACAAGTTTTTCCACTTCCACCGATAAAAAAATTGCTGCCCTCTCTTAACACCATGTCTTCTGCCATGAGAACACCAAGGCTGTGCCTTGCCTTGCTGCCAGCCGGTTGCTCCCAAAGCTTGCTATGCTGTGGCTGAGTGGCTGTGCTCCCAGGGGCCACCCCAGCCTCTTCAGCCAGAGGCTGCACAAAGCCCTGCAGCAGCTCAGCTGGATGTGCAGACGCTCCTTTTCCCAAAGTAAGATAAAGCAAACGCGCTGATGAGTGGTGTCCTACTTGCACTGGGGAGGCACTGGCCATGGGCTCTCCCAGACCTCAGGATTCTTCCCATTTGTTTTCACTTTACCACACAATAATGTTGTCTTTTTTTTTTTGCCACCTTATTTGTTTGTTATTGTGGCTTTTTTATTCATTACCATCTTGCAGAGGTCTGCCCATTCATACAAATCCTAATTTTTCTGCAGGTATAAAATTTACCTTAATTGCCTAATTAAGATGTCCATTCTCGATTTAAAGCCTCTACACAAATCACATGAAAAGTACATACTGAAAATTTCCTAAGTCTGCAGGACTTACAGCCAAGATAACCAAACACAGTAGCACGAGTTACGGACTTCCAATCAAAATGCATGCAAACAACACAAAGCACATAGGCCTTCCCTATGCAAAGGCACACTGGTAATAATGGTTCAGACACAGAGAGTTAAGGTTAGTGGGGAGAGACCCTCATTTTTCCATGAAATGGATTAATAAATAAGTAACTTTAAAATTATCTTAATTTAAAAGTAACTGAATCCAGTTTGCTGTTATTTTTAAAACCTTTTTTATTTCCCCTCTTCTCTCTCAAGTTATGACCAGTTATTTACAGACCATATAACTGGTCTGTAAATAACTGGTCTTCTGCTTCTAGACAAACTGTTTTGTCTAGAAATACTAATTAGAGATCAGCAATTTCCACTGATGTCATTACCACAACAAATCTCAAAGAGTCTAGAAATGTGTTTCTTCTTTTCCAGAGGCACATACAGCTTTCAGAATGCCTTCTCACATTGAGTTCATATTGATTCACACATCCTTCATTCCTCTGTATTATTTCTAAATCACAGAAATGACATCAAAGAAACGGAAAGCGCCTGACTTTTATCACCAAAATAAATTCTGATTTAATGTACTCTTTCCAATACTTAGGCACAATAGGATACATGATTAGAACATAGTGGAGCAAACAGAATACCCATCGTGCCTTGTTAACTGAAGATGCATTGTATAGATCCAGGTAAAATTTGAGCTTTGTAGCTTCTGTGGGTTTAATTTAGACCCTTGGGGCTACATATGCATTGAAGGTTGGACACATAACATCCATTATTGTTAAAAGTGGTTCCACACACAATCAATGATGTTTAACAGAGAAAATGAACTTTATCTGATTTCATTTCTGATTTAAAAAACCCCAATAATCCTTGCGCATGGTTTAACTAAAATGTCCTGAAAATGACAGATACTTGATTTTTGCCTTAAAGGTATCATTCTGAAAGAAGCAGAGCTGTCTGACAATGATTAAAAAAGCCCTAACACCACCACCTAAGCACACGGGAATTTGACTGCAACCAGTAGGGCTGCTTATACCCACTGGGATAAGTATGTGTTCAAATGCTGATGGATTGGGACCAGAATCCAGTAGAATCAACGCTGAAGACCTAATTTTGAGAGTAGACATGTGTACAGATTTTAGGTGGGTTTTGTAAGAGAGAGTGTTATTAAATTTGTTTGACAGATCCCTATTTAAGATGCAGATTTACACACCAGATGCCTGCCTGAAGCTGAATATTTCAGGGGGAAAAAAAAAAATCAAACAAAATGGTTAGATCATTTCTGAGAAAAAACATAATTTGATCTGACATAACCTAATTTCTGAGGTTTTTAATTTGCAAACTTAAGCTGTACCCCCTCATACTTCTCCGTAAGTAAAATACAGTGGAAGATACCTTAGTGTCCTATTTGTGCTATGGGTATATCATATATGTGTTCATGCAATAGGCTGAAAACATTTATAATTTTAAAATGTAAAAGTATTTTAGTTATAAAATTAAACTCTAGGAGTAAAAATACTTTTTAAAATTTATATACACAAATTTGATCTCCAGAATAATATGTATATATATATATACACTGTTCCCTGTTAAGGAAGAGATCAAACCACCTTCTTTATATAACATACATTCATTAAGCCTAAAAATGCCTGGAGCTGCCTGATGCAAAGAATACAAACAAACCTTTAGAAGCCCACTTTATGATCTGTCAATGTTAAATAAGGAGCAACCAGACTGTTAAGTCTGACAATACCGAAGTGGCACTTCGGCTATGGCAAAGATTTCTCACTTATCTGCATGCTTTAAGTGCTGCACTGGACAGAAAGGAAATGAGAGTCAACCCTCCAAACCAAACCCGCAGGGGACCCGGACAAATCCCTGGCTTATCAGGGAGCTCACTCTGACGAGATGTTACACCAGAACAATGAAGAACTCCACCCCATTTGCACTGAACAGAAACAGACAGTAACTCTGTGGCAATCATTTCACATGAGTCAATGTTCTGGTATCCTAAAAAAAGCCCTGCAGAACCCAGCAAATGCTGAGAAAGGCGAGCTGTATGCAGGTCAGCCTCTTGCAAGGGTCTGCCCAATTTGGCTCACTATCAATGGAAGAACTCCTTTTTTTTTGCTGCCGGATCCGCTCAAAACGGGTTCGTTACAGGCAGGGTTTGTTTCAATGAGCTCGGGCTGCAGTGTGAACTTCAGCAGGATTCCCTGAAAGGCAGGGGGTGATTTTCTGGCCGTGGCAATGGTGCTTTTGACTCAAGGTGCAGGAGGAGCAGACCCTCTGTCAGTGTTACCGCCATGCTCTGCTGGTAGCTGCACACACACTCAACACACAGGCAACATAAAATGCTTCACCTTGCCATGCATGAGAAGGCGTATGGTAAGCGTGACATTGAGACCTCCTTCAGACACTTTTCCGTCCTTCGTGTTCATCCTGGCCTTGTGTCTTCAATACTTGAAAGTAGCTTCGTTTTTCCTTTTTTTTTTTTTTTCTTCTATTCACTTAATCAACCTACAGAGAGAGAGAAAGAAGAAAAAGTACCATTGAGTGGCTGAAGCTACTCTGAACTGAGAATATCATGTTGTACAAACCAATTAACATTCCTTTGATTTTCTGGACTATAGTTTAGTGCTGAAAAGGCTCCTTTGATTATTATCCCTCCCCATCCAACTCTTTAGCCCTTCACCATTTACAAGATAAACTCCCTTTTGAAACCTTTAAAATTTTCTTAACTTCCTGTATTTCAAAGTTGAAAGTACAAAGCACAGCAGAGTGAAATACAAGGTTTTCTTCTGAAGAGCACTTTGTTAACCTCTGCAGTGTGTATATGCTATATACATATATATACATTCATTTTTTCACATGTGCCTGGTGCTGTTTCCATTTCTCTCCTTGTTACTACCTCCTTCTCTTTTTGCTCTTGCAGAAGAGATATTTTTGTTTTCTCTCCAGCTGGAGAGAAATTAATTCTGAGCCTAAACACTGATCCCTGCCAGCAACAGCGGATGACACATTATCAAAGACATCTGAATAACTAAGAGCCACTTGCTGTTGTAAATCTGGCCACTGTCTGACTTTGTTTTTGTCTATGAGGCCCAGAGGTGGCTCAGTCCCTCAAAGGCCAAAGCTGAGCTTCAGCCCTAAGTGGAAGGAAGATTTTTCTTAATTCCTAATGACAAATTGCAGATTTTCAGTCATTTACAAAGCCATAAATGTCCTAAAATGCTAATGAAAAGCTGCAAGGGCTGGCTTTGAAGGGATAAACAAGATGCATTATGAGTTTATTAATGCAAGGACATTTATCAGCACAAACAAAAATGCGGGCAGGAAGGAATATTACCAAGGGCAGGCAAATTCTGTAGTAGAAAAGGCTTAGCGACTCCTTATTTAGTTTTGTCCTTTTCAGGCTTATCTTATAGAGCATAAAACCCTTAGACAGACATCATGCCTCTCAGTAACCATCCCTGTTACCCATCCTCTGGAACAACCCTATTAGCTTTGCATCTTTGGGCTTCCCAAAAATTTGCCTTGCACTATATTTAAATAGGGCACTGGCTAATGAGCACTCCTAGGGACACCCATTTTGTTTTTCGGAGTGTACAGCAGAGTTCCACTGTTGTGGCAGGCTGCTCTCCCCTTGCCAAGACTGCTCAGGCATGGAATTACACAATTGGAAGGGCCTATGGGATCATTCTCCTAAAAATGCTGGAGGAAGTATCATGAGGCAGTTTCACCACTCGATTAAGCTCTATCCTAAGAGCCACTAAGCACTTTACTGGACCAAAGTAAAGCCTACCTTGGTTGAACATGTTATGTGTGAGAGAAATCAACAACAGTTCTTAAAGAAAGAGCATGAGAAACATGTGGAGTGATTCCTTATGCACATGCTGAGCTGCCAACAATCAGCAATTCAAGGTACCCTGGGACATTGCCTCCAGACCTGCATTTGCCATAGCCATTGGTGGACAACTCCATGAATTTGTCTAGTGCCTTCTGGAATCCATACATCTGGTCTCCAGAAGTGGTGGTCTCATTTAATATTAGTGGGGAAAAACGTGCTCCACTCTATCTGGCTTAAATTTGCTCACTGAAATTTCCCCTTGTTACACATTTTGCCCTGTGTGTGTTATCTGACGACCATCACACCAAGTCACTCTCCTGAAGCTGAAACTTGCCATTCCAGCCAAGGCCTGCATGTGGCCAAGCCACTCCTGGTGTTCTTGTTCCTGGGAAATACACTGGAAGATGCAGAGTTTTCTCTCAAGCCTCTGCAGGAATACTAGTGCCACAGAGAGTTCCTGTGCCTTCAGTGACTCAAGAATAAGTGGCAGACATGCCTAAGGAGAGATGAAAGAGTGAGAAAGAACAACTTAAACTTCTCTTTTCTCCTTCCTAATTTTCCCTAACCCAGCATGGACTCAGTGAATTTTATCCCATATACTCAACCACCCAGACCACAGCCACTGATAAAAATCCATTTATTTCACATTTCTAGGCTTATCACTTACATTACCTATTCCCTATCCCAATGGAAAAAGGGAGACAAGAAACCAAGTGCCTGGGTGAGAAGGCAGAAAACAGAAGCAGCCTGGCCATGTCTCTGATGCACCATGAGTGCAAGAAGATGAGAGGAAAACGTTCCAAGGCAGATCCCAGGGAATGGCAGAGAAAAGTATCAGCTGTACTCTGCTTGTTTAAGATCAGACCAGGACTCAGGGGAAAACCTGCAACTGGATGACCATGACAGCCCCTTCTGACAAGTTCAGAGTGTGGAACAGAGGAGATGACTGTGGTTGTTACCAGACTGAGAAAGGGAATGGTCTCATGCTGCTCACCTGCTCTTTGCTGGGGGAAATGTCCTGGCTCTGACAGCCCAGCATTTTTTGCTCTGTCAAAGATAAGCCCAACCAAACCCAAAATGCCAAACAGGAGCGCTTTGGTACATAAAAAGCAGCCCAGACCTTGGCATTCTGGACTTTACGGGAATAACACTGGCCATGTGAGACCTCTAGAAATCAATGGCAGCTTTAGGACATGCTTGGAAGATTTCAAGAACAGCTGTGTTTCAAGTAGAAGCAAGGTATGTAAGACCTCTGTGGATCAAAATTCAGTGATGAAGGTACAGTTGTGTTTCTAATGAGATGTATTCCCACGTGGGAAAAATAATCCCAGACTAGAAACAGGTTCACAGTTGTCATGGTCTTTTACTACTGGGATGCTACAGCATCACTTCGGGAAAAAGATAATGGAGGAAAATCTTTACCCCAATAACAAACCAATCTCCACCCAAGCCTGACCTTTTCCAGATAAAACCTGAAAAAAATCAGTAATAAAGGCTAACACCTTTTGGGTTCTTTTTAAAAACCCAGAGGTTAGAAATAAAATTCCACTACAAATATTGTTAAAAACATCATTACTATCCGATTTTATGAAGGATTTTGTCACCGTCCCTCCTCCTAGCAAGCTTAAACTCTGGCACCTGGCACTGAGAATCAGAACAGATGTCTGGGGGAGGGCTGAGAGTGTGTGTGCCTGCAAGGAGTTAGGCAGCTGTGTGAGATACAAAAGGAATTAATTAAAAAAGGCAGTCTCACATGCTAAGGAAGAGTATTTAAAACCTATACCTGTATCATGAAGAGAGAAGACTTTTTACTATGCCAGGTCATTTACATCTGCTTCAGTTGTCCTGAGAGTGCAAGTATTCTGGGTAAAACATTTACAGCTTTACAAAGTAAACCTCCAGCACTGTTAATGACCTGGGTATTTTGGTTTTAAAGACAGATTAAAATAAAATGCATTGTTGTACTTCATTACTTTTAACTAATTAAAGCATATTTTTTTGCAGACAACATTGCAAATATGCTGATCTCCATCTCTGCGTACATGCAAATGTCAGATCACGGCACAAGGAAGAGAATGGTTCCTGCCACAGAGCCTCCTACCAGACAGCAAGACATCCCTGTATTTATAAACCTACTGCTGTCATATACAAGCGCATCATGAATATTTAATCAGTAAAATAATTTCCCTCTCCTTTGCGAAGTCAGCATTTTGAACAATTTGCTACGTTCCTGCCTTGTGAGGGCATCTCTGAGAGAGAACAGGAGGCTGAACACAGAAGCCTTTCCTTTTTCAAGTTCTGTGTGGTGAGGTCCCATGGCTATGCTGGGGGCTGGGAGAGTTGAGTCTCAGACTGAAAAAAAAAAATCAGTGTGTCACACTTTTCCTGATGCCAGAGGAAAGTCAGGGGACTCCAGAGGTGAGCAGAGAGTACTGTGCAGGGAGGCAGAATCAGTGGCATGGTTAAATGTTAAGAGTGAGGGTATATGCATTTTAGCCTGCCCTCAACAGAGAGCTGGCAGCGACAGGAGGACAGCTGGACAACATCCACTTCCTGACCTTGGGACTCAGGACTAGAATGCACAAAATCCAAGATCTGGAACTCTGCAGCTCCAGGTAACAAGCAAAAAATATCACACCCACAGAATAAAGGAAAGTAGCTCACATCGGATAGTTCCCAGCAAACTGCAGATCTTTGCTTCCTTTGGGGCTTTTCCATTGTCCTGTGGACATTTTCGCCGCTTTTATTATGTAAAAAGCAAACATTTTTCTTCATGTAGAAAAAGACATGCAAATGCATTTTTAAAACCACAACCTTTTTAAAACTTCAACAAAATGGATGTGCAGTCTTATGCGAATACCTTTTATCTGTAAGTATGTTTCTATAAATTTTTAATTTTAGCTGGCCCAAACTGGCATAAAAACCACATGTCCTATATGCTCAATAATCATTACGTACAATTTTCTAACAAGGCTTTTCTGTCATTGTGGGTAGATTAAGCGAATAAAACAACAAGCAGCTAAGCCACATGTTCATCAGACTACTACAAAACCCCAACACAGTTCCTTAGGGATTTCAGTGAATTAATAAAAGCTACAAGATGAACTATACAGCTGAAGGGCAGTGTCACAACACCCACACATGCACACACATGGAAGTTAGGAATCCTCGTGGCTGAGGGGATAGTGTGAGCTGGCTGCCTGAAGCCTGAGACATGGAAAGTCAACCTCATGACCCCTTTTCTTCCTACCCCTCAAGCCTACTAATTCCCTCCAAGAAAATAAGCAGACCATTGCAGAAAATATGGCTGCACAGTGCTTTAAAATGATATGTATGTTAAGGCGACCACTTCAGGCACGCAGGATAAGAAAGCAGCAGGCAGAGATGCCAAAGATGAATAAAATCAACATAGTAGTACCAAGGTAGACATCAGGCAATTGATCTCTGAGTTTAAAGCCCAAATAAATTATTTGACATCTGTGAATCTGCCAAGAAAGCTACTCATCTCGAAGATCCAGACGGATGCAAGAGAGGAGGGAGAGAAAGAGAGAGTGTGCACAGGGTGTGATGGGGTGGAGCTGCACAGTCACAGAGGTGCACTGGAGAGCAAAGAGATGCAGAGAGAGAAGGAGAAAGGCAGGGAGAAAGAGAGAAATGAAGCTTCAGATACCTGATACAGGGAACAATGTGAGAAAAATAACCTGGAAGCAAGAACCACCTGGAAATATTAAAGGAGGAAGCCTGCTCTGCTGTGTGAAATCTTGATCATATGGTTGTTAAATCTGTGCTGTTGGGAAAGAGGAAACTGGCCAGAGCACCCAGCGCAGCATTCTCTGTGTTTGGGCCTCAAAACTTCTTGAACCTAATTAGGATGCTTCATCACCACCAACTGAAAAACGTAATTATGAAGAAAGCAAGGAGGAATGTACTGATGAAATTCAAAAGAACAAATTCCAGCTGTTCCATTGGAAGAAATAAAAGCAAAGATAAAAGAATAGGGAAATTATAGTGACTGACATTAGGAGAAGCCATTTCTAATTTACATGAGGATAGTTAAACTCAGTCATATAGTTTCCATGTATCTGCAGGTTTAGAAAAAGATAACTTCTATAAGGGAAACATAAGACCATCCAGTCTCTCACAGTAAATATGTCATTTTCATGATATATGGAAACATCCCAAAGGAGGGGTAGCTAGGCAGATATAAAGCCATAGGCATGGGGGAAAGACTGGATGAAAAAGAAGACTAAGACATGAGCAGAGTAACGTGAAGATGAACAAAGAGATTTATCATGACTTATGCAGAACTGGAAGCTGGACAGCAACACACGCTGTTACGCAGAAATAGTTCAGAGTTTCATCCATTTAGCAAGAACTCAAAAAACGGAGTATTAGGGAAAAAAAAAAAAGAAGATAGCAACAGTGAATAAAAAAGAACAGAGAAATTTGAAAGACGGGAAGTGATGAAAAGGCTGTAGCTAAGTCCTCTTGATCAGAAGACTCCAGGTGGAGGGACACCTCCCAGGAATTGGAAGAAACACACTGCCAGGGATCACGATGAGAAGAAACAACCTGTGCTTTCAGCAGAGCACAGTTCTTTGGAGGCAGATTTATGATACTTACTCTTTTATTTAAACTGGAGGGAATGCAGGTAGGGATAAGGAACATAAGAAAATTATCACAGGACAAGAACTGATGACATTATCAGTAGACTCGACATATTTGGCCATACAGTAAGGCTTAAAATTAGAAATAAGTTGTCTGCCACAGAAAGGTTCGTGCTATCAAACGAGGAAATAACTGCTTCCAAGCTCTTTGATAAGCTAGGCAGCTATTATCTATGACTTTTCACTTGAAAGTAACATCTCTGGATGTCAAAGGACTAAATGGTGTAATTACCCAAAAAAACCACTGGCAAAAGTTACCACCTGCCCCCCCAGCAAAAACCAGCAACCACAACTCTAGGTGCAATCCGGAGCCAAACCAGCTCAGCAGCAGTTGTATTAATTTGTTTCAGGGAACATTTTTTTCAGAAATTATTAAAAGGGATAATGATCAGACAATATTTACAGTCTCAGCTGAAGCAAAAGAAGACAACTGGATATTTGCTAAACATATACTTCAGTTTCTCTGTCAACTGAGGGATAAAGACATCCACTGTTACTAAACCATATTGTTGTGAGGTTACTAAGAACAAAAAGCTCAAAGGAAGCCCACAATAACATAACAGTAATAATAATGACAACTCTTCAAAGGATTTCTCTCCCAGTAATAATTATTTGCAAAAGGAGAAATCAGGCTTTGGAGCACTCCAGTTTTAAACAGAAGACTCACCAGGAGAACCTGATTAATGAACAATAGCTAAAGAAGCAGGTGCAGTATCAACATTTCTACTTTATCACTTCCATCTCCCAAATTACTAGAGAGGACTCTACACAAAGGAATAAGATTATACATTTTATTCACATCCTTATAATTTATATCCCCAAAATAGATTTAATGCTAATCTCTAACTCTTTCATGAAGAGAACAAGATTTGCAGAACCCGACTCCCTTAAATTGTCGTATCATGGCCCATTTTAAGTAGGGGGATAGTTGGTATGAATCCAAAAATCCAGAAATAAGAAAATTAATTCTTTGTGTTACCAGAACAAAGCATGCATATGCCAGTTGGAAAAACGGGTTTCTGCTAAAAAGGTAAAATAAGATAAAAGAACAGCTCAAGAATGAAATTTAAAGAAACACTAGAGAGGAGAAGGATTCAGGAAATTCATAAATTACATGCTCAAGGATATATAAATAACAACTAATAAAAGTAAGCTGAATATGGGCCACTAAGAGAGCAGTAATTGAGTACACAAAGAGATATACAAAATACATGTTTGTGGGGGTTTTCTAAAGTGGTAAAATATTAGCTCAAAAGTCAAAGGGGATTAAAGAGCAATACATTCTTCCACCAGTTAACAGCCACTAACAAAAAGCAGTTACACAGCTGAGCAAGCCCTGTGCTCCTTTTACTAATTATCATAAAAATCTCTTTATCTGTCATATGCTAAGCTCTGTACTTACTACGGATAGCTGGAAGCAGTAGTTTTGCCAAAGATGTGAAACTGTTAAGGAAAGAACACGATGAAAAAATAACAGAACAACTTTTATAGGCAATTGCAAGTATAAAAACTGGCAAGACTCCAGGAATGCTGCCTTTATAATGTAATTTTATGAAGTATGTGAAGTGACACTAGCTTTTCCTTGATATGTTTAAGGGCGTTTTGCCTGAGGAAGAACCTATCTTATCTATAGAAGAAGCTGCCTTGTGTTCTCCCTGAAGCTGCCTTCATGTTCTACCTAAAATGAGAAATACCGTCACCCTGTACAACTGACATCTCATTCGCTGGAGATCACTGGATGTCAAATAATCTTTGAAGAGAATAGCAAAAGATTAGAGACTTATTTTTTCCATTCTCAACTGATGAATGTTTAGCTACTGAACTTGATGTATATGAGTCCTGCTGTTAAAATGGACCACTTTTCCTCACACGAGTCAATAAGCATATGCTTCAGGCAATTACACTGGCTGTTCCCTTTTTGATTTATTAAAGGAAGTAAACGGCAACATATTTATTGACTCTTCTACTTATAATGTTTTTTTGTAAAACCTTTTGAATAAACAATATGATATCGTGAATTTATTACAGGAGGAAAAATCACAGAAGCACAATAAAGACTATTGTCTGTTCACAAATTTTCTACTATCAACATTTAAGGACAAATTACTTATTTAACATGAGTTAATGTCAAAATATTATTCCATGTGTGAATAGACAGCTACACACTGCCAAAGTATTTAAAGTTATCCCTTCAGAAAACATCACACGTCAAACAGGCAATAAATACTATCAAATGTCTGGAAATCAAGCATCAAGAAATCTTGAAAAGCTACATAATGGCATTCAGCAAACACCAAACAGTTCTGGGATCTGAGGAAAGTAAGTAATTTCCAGGCTATGGAAAACACAGTGATTCTTTTGCCAAAGGTATCTTCCATCTTTCTAATTTTTTCCCCTTCTTTCTGCAATTATTCTGGAAAGAATTACCCTGGCAGGAATGTAGAGAGCATCTTTACAACTCCCCATGAACCAAAAAACAAGCAGTGGAGCAAGCATGCCAATACTTTGCACAAACCCAGTAGCCAACTAGCACTTCTGTATACGTGCAAAAGCCAAGCAGATAAAAACTCTTGTAGCTAGAAGCTGACATGTTGGACTAATGTAACATAAATGCTTCCACAAGAAAGTTGTGGCAGCCCACTATAAATTACTCTGTACAAATTTTTTTTCAGGAGGATTCAAGGATGAGATCAGGAGGACAGAGCAGAAGGTGCTTTTTCTCCTTTCCTAATGTCAGCAATGAAATGAACTGTAAGCTTCACCACAAGCCTGCCAGTTTGCAACATCAGGGAAGACAATTTATGCATATGGTAGACCAGTTATCTACCAAAGAATCTAAAGCTCTAATCATAGCTTTAAGCATAAAATCAGCTTTAACTGCCACTTTATCCCGTGGCTCCAAACCCTCATGTAAAGCACCACATTTCTCAGACCTCTGGGATTTTTTATGTTGCTTGTTTCAAACTGAATTTTTGCCTTACTTGCTTGCTTATGTTTGACTAAGAAACAGACACACCAAATAACTTGGATCAATCATTCCATATGGTGTGAGATAACAAATCTAATGACAAAATGTACATGTAAGTCACTGGGAAGGTGAGAAAAAATTGAACAGCTCGCCATCACAAGTAGCATAGTGGTCTGTCCAGCACAGAGTTGCTTACAATATGGGCCTACCATGTAAGGCCATGTAAGAAGAGATTTTTGGTCCACACCTGTTCCTGGAAAACCCTACATTCTGATGACCTAAACATTGTGAATGTGTGGTATATCTGTTAAATAATCTCTGCCCCCTAAAGTCAAATACATGACTTTGACATTTCCTCCATAAATACTTTCATTTTGAAATAGTGTTTAATTTGTAAATTTACCTTACTATAATTTGAAAAAAATAAAGCAACAGCTTTGCTTGTTGATTTAAAAATAAATGTACTTGCACTAAATGTAGGAGAGACAAGCCTAAACAGACATTCTCTTTCCAATTTTTTAAAATGTGCGAGAGAACAGAGAAATTGTTCACATGGTCTATTTACAACATATTTAAAGTAAGATTTATGTACATACATAAAAAAAATACATTTCAACACAGCATGTATATATGCATAGAATATGGTTAAATGCTGAGAAGCAAGTAAGGTACATTTTTTTACATGACAGATGTGGACAAATTTTAAAACATTATGCACCACATTGCTGGGGTGTAATCTAATAAGTAAATATTAAGAATAGAATGATTTTTTTAAATGAGATTTTTATCTTCAGTAGAAACAGTCTCACAGACAGAGATCTCTAATTTTCTTTGCCAGTACATACAGGAGTACAGACAGTTTCTTATTGATCAAAGAAAAGAATTCCCCAAACCAGAAGAACAGTCAAGGAAATATAGAAGTTTCTTTAATAGGAAACAATAACCCATCAGGTATGATCCCACTGGGCACAGAACAAACAGATATTTAAATGTATTTGGGGTTTTATATTTTCTTCAGTGTCTAAATTATATCTGTCCTAGAATATCTTTGTCCAACCTATTTGTAAATTAAATGTTTTCTAGACATATCTGGTTTGATAAACATGAGTCAGTTGTTTCACTCAAACCACAGACATGGTTGTTGGTTAGTGAAATGGGGTTGATAATAATAATGATATATTTTACTTTATTAAAAATAAAAATATTATATATTGATATAATTGAATCTCTGACACAAACAAGCAAAAATATCCCTTCAGTCATCACCCTAATTATGTTATTTACATGGCTGTGATTTAAAAACCCATTCGAGCTTCCCAGATGAATAAAATAAATATTTATTTAAAGAAAGGGAAATGCACACAGCCTCTCAGAAAGGGAAGAGGATGAGCTCCCATCCTTCAGTCACAAGGGGATGGGTACCATCCTCTGGAGGGAGTCACAGGCTCCCTCCTGGGACACCACACTTGTGCTTGCTTGAGGCAAAGATGGAATTGTCTCAGAAACTGGTCCAACAGCAGCACAGCTGTAACAGCTGCAAATATGGCTGAGTGCTGCAAAGACTTCCATCATTCACGGGGATAAAAGGGGAAAACAAATAGCAGTGTTCAAATGTCCTGCCAGGGTGCTGGAATTGTTGCCTTCAAAAGCCATGACCTGAATATTTACATTCTCAACCACTGACGGTTAGTCAAAACATATAGCATTATACAGATTTCACAGAGAAACTCAGGACTATGCAGTAGTTAAAAACCCCCAGTATGTTCCAGAGCCTCATTTGAAAAAAGACTTAACAAAAAAAAAAAAACCAAAAACAAAAACCAAACCAACAAAACAAAACAAACCAAAAAACCAAACCAAACCAAAAAGCCTACCCAACACCCAGCCAAAATAACTCTTTTATGAGGAATCAATACTCAGAATAAAGAGCTAAACACATGCGAAGATTTAAGCCACTTAAATCAATATTTTTGTCACTGATTTAAACCAGGAGCATCTTTAAACTCAAAAGCCAGTTTAATTGATGAAGTATTCAAAACGAAAAAAAACCATCAAATACTTTATTAGTGACTTCAAAGTCCCAGTTGTAAAGTGAGCCACCATATCTTGCTCTAGCACTGAGTTTGGCTCTAGCCATCCATTTGTTACTTCTGTGGAACCTTTAGAAAGGAAGAGCCTATTTTTGAATACCTCATTTGTTTCACCAAGATGCTCAGCTGAAACAGTGCTTCATGAAGTGCTTGTCCTTTTGTCTAAGCTTCAGTCCTTTCCGTACAAACACATGCATACACGTGTACCTGTATATATGTGCATGAACGGATACAAGCTTCCCAAACACTTCCAACATTTTTAAGAGATACAGGGATGTTGAAGTGTCAGGTTCACACAAGTTTCACTGAGACACAGAATAAGAAGAGGCGCAAGGTCATGGCTCCACTGCAGACCACTGGGAGCCTCTTCTCCCAGTGATAACCTCAAGTGAGCAAAGAGGGAGGAGGGGACTCTGAAAGTCAACTGATACAATCACTGAAAAAGCTCACAGATTCAGAGAAATTCCCAAGAGGAGGTGCTTTAAGTGAACACAGGAAACACATTCAATTTTTTTTCCTCAGCTGCTCCAGTAGCTTTGTGGCTAATACGCAGTCCCACTGCCTTTAACAGATTTCCATGGACATAACCAGATGTGTAACTTGGTGCTCTATGTTCTTTACGAAAACAAGACAGGACATGTGCTAATGTGAATGATTTGATGGTGCCCTTCCCTTCCCACCTTTGGCTTAGGACCACAAAGTGATCCGTTTGTTCATTCAGAAGAAAAAAGTAAGGAACAAGAGAAGGTAATTGATGACTTATTGCATAAATGCCAGAGATACACCGTGGAATGGGTTACTAATAAATAAATAAATAAAGAAATAAATAAATTCCCCCCATGGACTGCAGACATTAAAAACGAGAAAAGCTCAAATAGAAGCAGAATGATAGTAACCCAAAAAGTAACAAAGTGGAAAAAACCTGACAATAAATCTACAATACAAGCAATACATTTAAAATACAAATACAACAACTGGGAAACCCAGTTCTTAAAAATGAGTCACATCTGGAAGGCTCTGATGACACAAAAGACCTGGGGATGACCCAGGCTACAAACTAAAGGTCGAAAACTTATCCTTTGAAGCAGGGAAAGAGGAAGCAACTATGTTCACACAACCATCTCCAATTTTGTATTTGCATCTGGACAATCCATAATCACAGCAAGACAAAAAAAGCCAAGCCAACCCAAAAAACCAAATGATCACAAACAAACAAAAAAAAGAAAGTGGAAAAAGGAAAAGAAGGAGTACATTGAGAGGAGAACAGGAAAAAAACCCCTACTAACTAAAAATGACAGAAAGATGGAGGTGGATCTTAGCCACTGTCCAGACTAATGCAAAGGAAACAAAGGCGAATGAACTCATGAAATTTTATTAATCTCAAGTCACCAAGACTTTGTACATTTTCTGTCTCTCTTCCATTTATATCAGAGCACTGGAATTATTTTTACTGAAGTTAGGGAGGGGAGGGATATTTTAGAAATTCTTTTACTATTATTTAGTCAATAAGTAAGTTAACTTGGTAAGAGGAAAAGGAGGTCATATAGTATTCAAAGAGATACAATACTTGTTTTCTTTTTTTCCCTCCAGTGCTCTGTATTGAAATCTGAAAAGCCCGTTTCAGATTCTGCACGTTGCTATTGCACACGTAATAATAGGACACACTGGCCTTTGATACAATTCTCTTCAGGGAACAAAAGCTTCCTTTGGCACAACTACAGCCACTGCTTGTTGTAGGTTACACATGTCTTTCCAGTCAAGCATGATTAATAACTCTTAAAAAAAATGCTCATGACCCATGGCAAGTATTCTTTCAACTATAATACCAGCATTATGGGCTCTGAATCTCAGTAATTTTAAAATGTGCTTCTACAATGGAACTATAATTTAATTACTTTTTCTGCAGCCTGTTCCATTTTGTTTCATCATTTTGATTGCACCATGCACTTGGCAGCTTATGGAAGACTGCATCTGCCTCCAGGATTATTTCACTGGGCTCTTTCGACATCTGTTTCTGAAAATGACTTTATTTGCAGTGGCATAAAGAATAATCAGAGACTTGTTTAATCCAGATAAATTGGAAAAGAGAGAGACGCACAGACAGAGTTGGAGACAGGGAAGAGACCAAGGAAAAAGAGAAAGCAGATCTATGCTGCATGCTGCAGAAGACATCAAAATAATCTCTCCTCTTCCTGTGCTTCTGCAAATGTTATTATCTGATGGATGATATGATACATGAAAAGATGAGTCACTAAGTCAGTTCCTTTTAGTGTTTAGGGGGAGCTCATAGATCCAATACATTCTAGCTAAAGCTTCGTGCTGTGCTTGATCAGTTTAATACAATTTTCATGAATTACATTTGCAACCTCATCCACTGAGAATCACAAAGCAGTCTGAAATGATCCGTAGCAGTTGACAAAAGTCCTTGTAATAAATGAGCTAAATCCAGGCTCCAGCCTGACCTGACATCCTTCCAAAGGCAGCTACAGCCAACACCTGTTGCTGAGTGCCATCGCACAGCTATGGACCGAGTACACAGTTCAGCATAACTTCCCACATATCAGCAGTTGTGAACTGGGTCACCTGTGTATCAGATGACCAAGTGCAAGGCATCTGTAACATGCCCATGCCTGAGCTTTGATTCAACACAATGGAAACCACCATTGTTGACTCCTGTTTACTTTTGTGTTATAGATGGATTTGTTAACCCACAAACTATTGTAAGCATTTAAAGATGTGCCCTCTAAAAGATCACAGGTGTTGGCCAGGTTTTGTTTCATTCTTTAGTTCTCTTTGCTTGTTTTATTTTGCAGAGGGTGAACGTATATTTGTCAAGACGCATCCACTGCCTCCATAAGAAAGTGCTGCAGGAAGGCAGCTCTGGTAACAGAAGCAGACAGCGAGGCTTTAGGGAGAACAGCCACTAAAATTCAAAGTGCTAGACTGAGCTGACCATAAGGATAATAAGCAAAACAATTCCTAACATGTTCTTACTTCTGAGAGTTTAAAATCTTGCCTGTCTTGTTGCTCCTTTCTTTTTTACAGATTTTTTCTGTGATTTGCTGGTCTTCTGGGCTACACTGCTGTAGCAAGCACATCAGAAACGAACTGGTTTGGACACATATATTTTGCTAGGAATTACTTAAAGACAATTTCAAGGGAGGCCCTGCAGTTCTCAGGAAAGCAATGAAGAAAAATCATCGTCCCCAGAAGTAACAGGTATCATGCAAATGCACAATAGCTGGACCCAAACAATTCTGCATTAGCCTGATTCCCATGGTCGTGTGGCCTTAACCGTCACAAACATTTGGCGTTTCCTTTCCCATGTGACGAGAATGACTCTTGTCCCAGTCAAGATTCCAGCTTCCTTCTGGGATTTCATCCACCTAGGGCATGTAACTCCCTGCACCCACCAAAGACATGCTCTTAAGTGGTGCCCATACACTTTGCTGTTGTCCCCATGAGAAGGTCACAAAAGGGAAAACCAAAAAATTCCTCCTCTTCTGTATTGCACTGCCTCACCTTTCCTCTGCAAAATACAGCAGGTGAGCTGAGGACATGAAAAAAAATCAAAGCTTCCACACTGCTGATCTACTTACAGGCAATATGAGAAGCAAAACTCCTCTGGCAACCTGTGTGCTAGTAACTTGGCAAGCTTGACAGTCTACATTTGGAAGCCTGGTTATTTTCATAAAAGACATAATCCTCAAAGTAAACAACTCAAACTTTTGGAAGGAAACAGACCAAACCAAAAATTTGCAGTTAGTAAAACTGAAGAGTCATCAGTGTATTTTGCTGATGAATTAATCGAAACCCAGTAGAATGAGGTTCTCTCCCCTCCCGCCTAACCAAGCTCCCCAATACCTCTCTGATGTCTGAAGACGAGGGGAAGATTTGTGAGAAGATATCAGCTGTTCACAGAAGGTTTGTAGCTGGCTAAATCAGGTAGGGAAGCTGCCCTGAAGAGAGATATGTTGCAGTGACAGAGCATGCTGTGAAAATCCTATTAACAGAGACTATTAACAGTTATTTTGTTTCTTTCTTATATTTCCTTTTAAATAGACAAATTTACTTCCTCTTCTCATTATTCATCTCACGACCTTGGGCTGTAACACAGCAGTTGTGCAGGGCTAGTGGCCATGCAAAGAAATTACTCACTGCTTTTCTAGAGCTTCAACGTAAAATGTACACAGCATAAGATAAGAGTCTGACAAGGCTTTGTTGTCTTGCCAGTATTACCAAAGAACAAAAGCCATCATTTTCTCCCTAAAGAGAGATGTAAGGATGTACTGTTCAACAGCCAAGGTGAAAATAGGTTTCCCTCTGAAGTACCAGTTAGTGACCACTGTGGGACAATGAGTAGACGCCTGTGCTGCGCTGCTGGCCAGATGTGGCTCGGCAGCAACTCTTCCATAAAAGGTGTTCTTAAGGACAGGGTAAGCGTTTGAACACACAGATGTTTACCTTAGCTTAGCCACATGAACATGGAATGAAGCTTTCAAACCACTGGCAGCAACTGAAGAGAGAGAAGCCAATGCAATCCCTTAAGCACTGATAATAAAAGCAGTTTGTAAGGTCAGGGCCAAGTCAGGACAGGGCAGCACGGGGCAAGTGGCTCTTTACCCAGGTTACTTAAGAGAACAATAGAGGTGTCAGCCTGCTGCCTCTGGTGAAGCCCGTCTGCGCTCTTAAAACCAATTTTTTAAGAGGCAAAACTTTAGTTTTGAGCAAATTTTAATAACCAGCTTGGAAAGAGTGGAAATTCAGCGGAAATTGGTTTGGGTCTTGTCACATGGTCAGCAGCCCTCACCAGGGAAGAGTTCTCCTCCTCCTGTATCCACAGCCTACTATCCAGAGCACTGGCGACCCATCTCAGGGAGTGGCAGGAAGAACAGTTCATGCTCTGTCCAAGACATTTTCACTGAACTCCAGCAGCAAGAGAAACTCAGTTTATGCAGAAGCACAACCTGCCTTTTACCCACCAACCCTGTCTTAGGCAGGGCACAGAAACGATTTTTTGAAGACACTATAAAGGCTACTCTGTAACAAAGAATAGCTTCTCCAAAAGTGAAATCTTTGTGTGTCAGCAGAAGCAGCAGAGATGCCTCCTAAGTGTCTTGATACTGGCATGTCCTTAGGTACTTAGCTGACTATAAAACTGGGTGATTTAGGCCCCTTAATTCAAGCACATGAAGGATCCTGGAGCCTGCCCAGTGTGGGCACAGACACCAAATCTTGCTATCATGAGACAGAATGTTGTCTGCAGTCATTCTATCTTAAAGATCTTATGTATAGGACAGTTATCTCCCAGCAGCTGCAGACACTGTCCAAGACTGTCTGGAATCAACTAGGTACACCCAACAAAGCATCAGAAGAGATGACCTGCTCCATATTATTGCTCTTAGGTCAGCACCAAAGGAGGACCTCACTACAGTATGCTAATTATTCCTCATCTCTTTCCCCTTGACATGCTCCATCAAAATGAACCATTCTTCTTGCAGCATTTAAGGAAATCTACTTAAAATTGCTTTCTGATGCTCCATTCTCTACTATGCAATTGATTTTCATCTACAAGGATGTATCTTACTTATACATCCTTGAAGTGAAATCAGCCATAAGTGGCTGAAATGAAAATGGACCCTGTTTGTCACAGGCAGATCTAGTTTCTGTCTGTGGCTATCCTTCAGCTCAGTAGGAGAAGTTATAAGATACAAAAAGAAAATGATCTGTGTGGGAGGCTTCACTGTGCTCTGCTTAATTAGCCGCTGTTCAATATGTGAAACACACAGCAGTGTGCACCTTCATGTCCACACACGTACTTGTAGAACCAATGTGCACTGGTAACAGCATTGATGTATTTTCTATAAATTGGAATATGACGCCAAAACATTGCCAAGAGGAACTAGTCTGCATTACTTTATAAAACAAATCACAATTTTCCCAGACTGCAACAGCCCCAAGCCTGTTTAATATTGAGCTCAGGAGCAGGATCTTCTAAGTTTTCAATTGCTTCCATAAAGTGGAAGCTCTGTCTTTGCAACAGCATTCAGTCACGCTACCTGGAGACCTCCCAGACTGTACTGTAATATAAAATCAAGATAACTGAGAGATCAGCCATGCAATACACATATACACATATATCAATTCGTTCTGACGGAGTCCTACATGCATAAAACTGCCTGTATCAGCCCCAAAACTCCACCAGTGCTCAGAGATATTGTTCTGACCACATAAAATGCAGCAGCAACCACTCTTTCCTCACACAGTCATTCTATACACAAATGTCAGATTATGTATTGTTCTTGCCAATGCAAATGTCAGTTTGGATCGGCCATAAGCTACAGACGTGCCCCAGATTATTCTGGGTCCCCTATGGAGCTGAGGCACAAATTCTCAGCACCTCGCAGGATGAAAAGCCTTTGCCACAGTGACAGGCAAGGGTACACTTGTCTTGCCTTTCTGGCATGGAAGAGGCACAAATAAAATATTAAGTCCATGCACTTCTGACCCCTAAACTGCAGCATCAAACAAAAGCAGGGCAGCACTGCTTCAGAAGCTCAGCTTCTGTGGATATATAAAATTAATGATCTAGCTTCTCTGATCTATGAGCACAAGTGAGTGCAGACTGAGAGGTCATAGGTAGGGCTTTTCTGGGCACAAACTGGACCTTTAAGGAGGATATCAAGCACCTAAAAACCACGTAAAGAAGAATAGTACAACACTTGGTAGGTGACTTTTACAGAGAAACAGTCCTTTACAGCTTCTACAGCAACCTGTTGATTATAAAAGGCTGATGATAGATGTCTGTGAGACAAGAGGGTGAAAAACAAGGCATTTTAGGGAAAGGATATATCAGACATACCTGATGTGTTAATTGTTTCCTTCTGTTTCCCTTGATTTCCCTGTGTTCTAAATAGGAAAGGTGGTGAACCACTCTGAAGGATTTACTGGACTTACTGATATTCTCCAGAAAGCTCTACTTCACAATTTCTCATTGTGACAGATTTGGTTAATGGCAAAGTTGAAGAAAAAAGACGTAGACAGTCTGGATATGTTGAACCTAATAATTTTAATAATTTTGTGTGTTTCTTGGGCTTGTTTTTTTTTTCTGAAGTCTGAGAAGCATAAATTCTGTTGAAACATGAGGGCCTTGGAAGAGAATTACATAGGTAGTTTGTTATTGTGGCTGGCTAAACAAAACCCCCCAAAACCTCGAAAATCACATCACTGCCTCCCAGAGTATTTCTTCAAAGATGAAGTTTTAAAGCCTAAGACATCATGTTTTATACGAGATGTGTATGTGTTAATAGAGGGATATCCGTGATGACATCCCCAAGCCCAAGGCAAACTCTTCTCACTCTGAGCCATGCTGCCTGCCTTCTTCCCTGCACCAGGTCTCTGCCAGCCAGTTCAAGAGATGCAAAGCCAAATACTTCAAATTTCTGCAAGGTGCTTTGTTAAGAATTACTAAAGGAAAAACTAGTCTAAAATTCCTATTTCTGTTGCCTAAAAATACATCAAATATCAGTTGCTTCTGAAAAACAGTGGAAGCCAGTTCTCCCAGGAGAACAGACAACCAAGGTAACTGCAATGCTGAAATGTTACTGTACTCTTAATAGTAACAGCAAAAATAATAGCAAAACAACAGAGAAGTGCAATGATGACTAAATACTTAAGAAACAGTACTTTTCAGGTCATGCAAATACATAATCCAAGTCTTTTTATTCCCTGAATCACAGAAGCTGATGTAGAGGAATAGTTAGAGCTTCTGCGCTCTCTTTCTTCCCCCACACACCCCCTCACACCACTCCCCAGTTGCTGACATCCCGGCACTTCTGAAAACTACTGTTTTGCCATCCAGCTTCTTAGAAAGAAATGCAGCACTCAATGGATCTTAACCCCTCCTTACCAATGGACTATTAACAAAACCTAGCCAGTTTGACTTTGAGTGCAGACTGAATATACTAACAGCTGCATTCTTTCAGAAAATGAGATACAGAGTTATTAATTTTGTCACCAGAGTCATCAGACCAGTGTCTTACTTGTGGCTATGAAATTCCTTTCAGATGACATACTTGTAAAAAAAAAAAAAATTAAGAATCCATGTAGTGGAGGATAAAATGACTCACATATTCTAGCAAAATACAGGCCTGTAACTGAGACATGTAGGTTCGGCTGGAAGCAAATTTGTACACAGCCTATTACAAAAGGCATCTTGTTGGTCTCTCCCTTAAATGTGTAAGTAACTGAGACAGGCTGCTTGCAAGATTTTAATGAAAACAGCTTTTTCATGGAAAACTGAGTTATTCTATTGCTGTTTCCTTTGTAATTTTAAACAAGGAGTCTTATTTTTTGCATGAAGGACATTCCAAATCCCACTTTCTAATTTTAATCACAAAACAGTTTTGCAGCATGCATTAGAATAACAATGGCTCTTCCCAGGGAGAGGTCTTTGGTGGATGAAGTGGCAGCTAGCAAATACCATGCAGCTGGTAGAATACCAAAGTGGGAACCCATGACCATGCTTTCTCCCTTTCCTCTTTCCAGATCTTGCACAGATCAGTTTCAATCCGAGTTTTGAGGGAAAACTCCCTTCCCTTGACCTGCTCTCTCCTTGCTTGAACATAAATGCACTTCTCTGGACTGTGAGAGGAGGGAGGACTTGTGTCTCCATGTGGAAGAAGGACACTGTCCCCTGTCCCTTCGCCCCACAGCTTGCAATGACTGAAGACAGGCACGAACCCCTGCACTGACAGCACACACACTACAGAAAATGGCAGAGTTATCCTGAAGCCCAGGTTCAGATGGGCAAAAGCCCATGCCCAGCGTTTCCTCTGCTGGGTGCAGCCAGAATATACAGAAACCAGCCCAAGGTCTCAGGTGCAGCTGAAGTCATCAACCAGCTATGTCATTTCCTACACTGTGGCTGTCCCCCAGATCCTGCAAGAATTCTGGCCAAGCCCAGGCCTGCTATTCAGACCTATGCATCCTATCACTGCCACCTCAAGATTCACAAACTTACAGCCCTGTGCTGCAAATTCTGCAGCCGCAGAAGACAGTAACAGCCCACGGACTATCTGGGGACTTACCGAGCTCAGAGCAAGGGCACCAAGGCCCCCACAGCTACACAGGACCAAAGCAAATGGAAACATCTCGTTCCACCTGTAGGCTTAGCTGTGAGAGCATTAGCCTGCTTTCTAGCAAGGGCTAACTAAATCAATACTGCAGGTTTCTGCCACCATGGGCTGTCCAGGGACAGGAATATGCAGCTCTTGGGTGCTAAAGTTCTGCTAATGCAACCTTCCAGGCCAATATATGGACAGAACCACTTACCTAACCAGAAGAAGTTTACTGTGCTTACTGTGTACAAGCTATAATGTGTTCACTTGATATTCCAAGCTGTAAACACAGCAGGTGCCCTTAATTCCACTGTGACTGAAAGTATACAGCACTGGGCCTTATCCTTGTAATATTACCTTGAACTCTACAAGGTGAGTGGCCATTTACATCTTTAGTAGATTAAAAGTGCTGGCTTCATTTGAGTTTGCTTTTCAAATAAATTTAACTTTGTGGATTCTGTGTCCTTTTTGTTCCTGGTATGGAAAAAGCTAATCCACTTATTTTTGTACATATCTCTGCTTTAAGGTGCTTTATGACAACACGCTTTTTGCTACAGAAATACAATTTATCACATCACCAAAGAAGATTAAATCCAAAATCTTGCAGTTCTGGAGAAGCTAAGTGATCGCTATGAACACTGGATCTAGATCAACCAGTGCTTGTCAGCAGTTTGACAAATACCTTGTTTTTATCCTGCTTCTAAATTGTCTGTAAAGAAAATGAAGTTTTTCTAAGTCTGTTTGCCACTCTCTGGCGTACTAGGTTTGATTTATCTAGCTCCAGGTTTATCCTGAACTGTTCGCAGTGAATAACAAACTGACTGGACAACATACAGCATCTGGCATTCAAAAATGGTTGTGCGTGCACCCAACTTGGTTTATTCCATCATAGGGCAATCTGGCCTGAATTAACATTACAAAATAGTATTAATCAATTTAATGCAACCTGGTTTATAAGTACCTGAGGTGCTGAGAGATCCAAATAAAAAGTTTCTATTTTAATAGTTTGTTTAGTGGTTGCTGGTTTCTGACTACGGTTTCATGCATAATGTAACTATCCCTTCTAAACACTGTTAAGTCTTCAAATGTGGCCATGAAGCTGAGTTAAAATTTCTATGGCCACAGAATAAAAAAAAAATTTAAATCAATAAAACATTCCCCCTCTATCTACATATATATAGAGACATAGATACATATGTAAATACATATAATATATATTCTATATATAATATACATATTCTATACATAATATATATGATCTATATTTTTAATAGATATATATATATATTTAATTTTTTTTTTATATTTAAAAACTGTAAGTGACCCTTAGCAACTTACAGCTCAGACTCCCAGTCTCCTGGTGCCAGAGCAGGCAAGCCCACGTGCATGTTGCACATCCTTATCTCCCATACACGTGCTATTACTTTCACACCCTCAGCGGCCCCCTTCCTCTGACAATGAGAAATATTTCATTAGAAGAAGCTGAAACTGTTTTGTTTCCATAAACTATTTGGAAAGTGGCAGACAAATTTTTTTCCTGACAATTCCCCTTTCTCTTTCATTAGAAAACTCCTGAGAAGGTGCTGTCACATCAGAACACTGGCACTGCACACCTTCACCCTGAAAAAATGAAAGCAGAGATACAGAAACATGTTATGTGATGACAAATGCAGTTTAAGAAGTCTTCATATTTTTTTCTTTATATTTGCTTCTTTCATGCAGTCCTCTATCCCCTCAGTCATGCTGATGCAACCATACGCTGAACAAAACCGTACTGAAGTGATTTGATTTGAAAACCAAATCAAACCAAATAATAAACCCAGAATCTGGGTCTGGTTTATAGCACCATACTACAAATAATAATTTGGCACAACATGGAAGTTGGTGAACAACAGTGCAGGAATGTTGCCTTATTAAAATAGCTTTGCTGGCTGAGAAAACACCTGTGAAACCAAACTTGTCTATGCAGAATGGATGGTACGGAAGAATCAGATGCTACAACTTTTCCCTAGTAATTCTGCCTATTTCTGGTTGGCCAAGGTTAAAATTTTCTGTTGTTTTCATGGGACCACACCAGCTTCCTATCTGTTTGTAATTCCTTGCTGTTTCTCAATCATGCTGAATCCCTCCATGAATGGAGGAGGACATTCATGGAGCTGAATGTCTCAGCAATGTGCCGTGAACTGCCTTTCTGCTGGCAAAACAAGAGGAATGGTAATTTCTTACTTCTGCCACCTTCATCAGTCTTAGAGCTGCAGTGTTCACAGTTAACCAAATTGGAAAGATGTGTCAAATCGGGAGGCTAAATTAACCTGCAAATTTTCTTCAGCAATTCACACATCAAAACATAGGTGTGATCTCTTTTCCTTTGAAAAGAGCAGCATACATTGTCATCCAGTAAGCTGTGACAGCTAAATGCTCAATATGGAGTGAAAAGTCAAGAGAAGAAAAACGTATTTTCTGTGCCTTCTTATATATTAATTAGAACTTTCTAAGAAAATGAAAGCTTTATTGCAAACACATTCTGATTACCGAATTAACATGTTCTTTCACATTTCAAAAATGTTTCAAGATCCCCAGAAAGAAGACAAAATGTAAGCCTTACTGTTAAAATTACCACCTGCTCATCTTTAGAGAAACGGTACACAAAATGCTTATAGTGAATTTTAATGCAGTAGAAATGCTGACACTATTTTTCTCCAAGACAACTTTTTTCCAATATTTTAGAAAAGCACTTGGGCCCAGATGTTACCAGGTGAAATTCAGCAGCAGATGTCCTGTCAAAGGCATGCCAAACAACTTGAATTTATTTTAGTGATCTGCTGGCACTCCTGTGTAAATGGCTCAGTGTTATTAACTGAATTCTCCTGGCTCACCTGAAATGGATTTAAACCCATTTTTGTCTTGCAAGAAGAACCACACAAGAGTAATCTGGTTAGTTTAGAAGCTCCCGGAATGAATAAAGATGATACTTATATTGAAGTGTGTGGCAAGGAACAACAACTATCAGCCGCAGGTTTCCTGCTTTTCCCAAAGACCCAAAAGCAAATTTTACTATCCTGTTTGTATGCCAGTATCCCAGCACGTCTGTGCACAACCATCTTGTTCCAACAATTCTATTAATGTGATTTTTGGAGATGAGTTGAAATCAAGACCCGAGCTGGGAATGCCAAACTCTGAAGTGTTGCTTCTTCCAAACTCTGCTGACAATTAGAAGTATTTCCACCAAAGCCCAAAAGAAAGATTTAAGCTTCAAAACTGGGCCTTAACTTTATTTTTATTTTTATTCTCCATCAAACAACGCAATTGCCTATATTATATTTTAATAATTTGCAGAGCCTTTCCCAATGCAAAAAGGCTCTGCAAAATATCTGCAGTTCCTCATTAAGGATCTCTAGATCAGGAAAGGACTGTTGCTCTGGCCAGTTGGAGAGCACATGCCAGTGACCACAAAACCACGAAGATCTAAGCAGCTAAGGATTGCACACTCCTAACATCTCCCAGAGGTCCTGCTGTCCTCAGCAGCCCACTGATCCAACATCCTGCCCACTCAAACAAAACCTGCATTGACACTTGTTCCTGGCTCTCGGCTCCTAACTTTCCCATCCTGCCTTCTGCAGGCATGGTAGCCTGGTGGCCTCCTGCCAACACTACCTTTGGACCAGTATGAATTTTTCTACATCTTCAAACCCGGATAGACACCTCCTCTCCCTGCATAACAAACCACAGAATGATTATTATCCACCACTGGCTTGCATCCTCCAGACTTGGGACAACGAAACATCCAAAGCTCAGCCTGTCCCACAGCTGCCCCCCCTCCCTGCTTGCTGCCGTCACAGCTGCGCACACTGTGTTGGGAACCTTGGGGACCAGAGCAGTCTGGCTTGCCCATGGCATGCAGCCAAGAGGGATAGATAAGCCTGGCTGCACTTCTCCCTTCCCACACTGCTCATAGCCAGTTCCTAACCCCGATGCTGTCCTTCTCCCTGCCACCCTGGGGCAGTGCCAGCAGCAAAGTCTCCGGTCTCCAGTTCATCTGATTTACACACAAGACTGTCATTTCCTTTCCTGAAGCCATCCTTGCTCTTCATCACGCCATTTTCAATTCCTAGATTAACTTCTTCAACAACATCCTCATTCATTACACCAAACTGATTCATGTCCTGAACACTGCTCATCTCATGCTCAGAGGGAATGCTGGTCCTCTAGAAAAACGGCTGCAGTGATGTAATTTGGGACTGTAACACAATATGTATGAATAATAAGGCCAAATGAGAGGCACAGAAGAAACCACATATCTGCCTTTTAGTAACTTCTAAGAGCTTGTTTCTGCCACTTAAAAGTTCTTTTCATGTTGGTTTTCAGTGCAATGCTAAATACTCACTGTTAAGCACTGACCGTGGGGTTAGTGCCACAGTGGAAACAGATATAAAGAGAGTCTCTGTCTTGAGAAATATCCTTTCAAGCAAAAAAGATACACAAAGAAAGAAGATGGAACCCCTGTGGCCTCACAGAACTTCACGATCACCTCCCACCACCAGCCAAGTAAAATCTACAGGCATCACAACCCTGAACCACCACTAAGGGACACACAATTATTCCTTCATCTGTAAATAAAGCTAAACACAACTTAAGTCTATATTGTTACCAGTCAAGAGTGTGGCAGCTCTTACAGCATAGATATTAAATCCCCAGCATTCAACCAGCCTTCATTCATAAACACAGTCTGGATTGGTTTGGTTTTCTTTCTGAGCAAAAACTTGCACTTCAAGCCTCCTCAGTATGGAGGCTGTGCCCTAGTATTTACTTCATTAAGCTTCATTGTTCTAATCAATATCACATCCACTTTTGTTCTGCTGTGCAATTAACATCAGATAACATCACACATTAAGATTTTTTAAAATGAGAGTCAGAGCTGCATGCAAAAGACCAATGCCAAGAAAAAGCAGCACTACCTTTGGTTCTGCCCTCTTCTTCCTTGCAAGCCTTGAAACTGCTACACTCGCTGTTTCCATTTCTAATAAGTGCAATTTTAATATGCTGGGAATTTTAGGCACTCAAACAATTTGCAGACATGTTTGAGCCTCTCAATATAAAGGGTCACTCTATGCTAAATTAAAAAGGACTGAATAATCACTTATTTTGAACAAAGACTCTTTTTGTTTTCTGAAGTTGTTGCTATGCACATTCATGTGAGAATATAACTTGATCACAGGAAACAAGAAAGCTTTGTAGTTTGCGTTTTTTGGGCTTACAACCGCAGTCCTGTTCAGAGTGGTCACAAAGACATCACTTGATTTTTCACCAATATTAGTAATGAAACAATCTTTTCTTGCTAATGTTTAGTACTGCACAATTAATATACAACTGCAATACAACTGGCATGTCTTTATGGGTCTGGGAAGCCTGTTCTTTGTATAATGTTTCTTGGTGTTTCAGATGCCAAGTGGTACCAGCCATGGGCAGTGGGTGATGGTTTACACTTTGTGCAGCTGTGCCTCTTCACAGCCAGTTCACATGGTGCAAGCCCCATCCCAGACCTGCTCATGCTGTCCCCAGCAGCCTTTTACTTTGCATTCTGGACATAGCATGACGCCCTCCACAGCATAACGCAAGGCTGCCTCAGAGAAACCATGCTCTGAGGGCAGATTTGTGTCACAAGTGACAAAGCTGGGGGCAGAGAAGATCTACTCAAATCCTGGAAGCCATCGCAGTGTGCTGCCGCCATGCTGTGCACTTGTGAGTGTGCACCAGCAGTCAAAAGAGCTCTCTGGCCTCACACCAGACCTGGGACAACCCCGGGCATTTCAACAGCACACGGCATCTTCATCTGCAGTCATGTAGGTCTTCAGTACTCACTTATAATTAGGCCTTAAGCTATTTTCCTTAAGCTAAGGAAAAATAGTTTACGAAGTGTATTTTGCTTAAGAATAAACGAAACAGAGACATGAATATGTGAAGTCACTCTAGAAGCTGAGGCAAAAAACCCCAAACATTTCTTGCGGTTGAGTGGGTTTTTAGTAAGACACTCAAAACCTGGGAACAGTATTATCTTTGACCATAACCAACAACTATCTTCATTTAACCCTAGCATCAAAGAAGAACAGCTATCTCTGCCCTTATCCAGTTACTGCTGGGCAAAGTCAGGAACTTGAGGCTGGAGAGGCAGGAAGAATTCTTCAATCCTTTTCCCAAAGAAGCTGTGCTAAGAGTCTGCTTTAAGACTGTCAGGATGTGAAGATATTGTCTTGTTCTCTACTGGAACATGAGCATATATGATGTGAGGCACCAAAGTGGCTCAGTAGCTCAGGAATAGCAAGCAATGCAAATCATTTCATAAAGCAGCACATACAAAGAGAGTCTTTTTGCTACAGCACAGTATGAGTGACTCTACGGACGGAGCTCTTTTCTGTCCTGATCTATAATTCACTGATCTATAATTCACTT
The DNA here is from genome assembly GCA_013398115.1 of Falcunculus frontatus. Lineage (NCBI taxonomy): Eukaryota > Metazoa > Chordata > Aves > Passeriformes > Falcunculus > Falcunculus frontatus. The sequence goes on along the minus strand of VZRV01004953.1, from coordinate 661,697 downwards.
CATCACCCTGCATTATCATACAGTTTAACACTGAAAGCAAACTTCATCCATTGGTTACTCTCATCTGACAACAGGATGTGGTAATACTGCTTTTTACATATAAGAAAATAGGGTATCAATTAAAAAATTGGAATGGACTGCCTACCTGGAGGACTTTTGTAATAAAATTAGATGTGTTTTTCAGGCATTCCTAATACTACTTGTCACTGAGTGTACGTATTTAGTGATGTTTTGTATCAGATGTCAGAATGCACCTAATTTGTTCACAGTAATTCTGTAAAACCTTGAGAACACGCAGACCACAACGACCTTCATTGGGTCAGTGGCAAAGTAGTGTCCACTCACTTTAACTTGAAGCACAATTCCAAGGTGTGGCATAGAGATGATGTCAGCTGAGCATTTGCACCCGAGTTTGCCTAGGCAGTGGGATTAGTGCAGTACAAGAGAGAACACTCTGAGTCCTAAACATGATGTCTTTACCCTACGGAGACTCTCTTTCCTTCTTATTTCTTCCGCTCAGACTAAAACATCAATACGATTTCAAAAACATAAAACTACTTCGTTAATTTCCAAGCTTTGCAACAACTAGAAATCATATCAGAAAAATAGAGGTACCAATTCCATAACATATGTAAGCTTGAATTAAAATAAGCACCAGTATTTTCTGCCCCCAACCCTAACGTACAGGGAACTAGAATAATGTACAAAGTCAAATTCTCAGGATGCGAAAAACAACAATGCTCTTGCTAGCCTGATTTTTTGGCTCTTCAGTTTGGTTCTGCTCTGTTAAGCTAGGATGAAATCACAGCAAACACTACACTAACTCTTCTGTTAATTAACAGCCTGCTTCGCAACCGCACTTTTCATTCCCACAAAAAGCGCTGCATTTCCACAAAGTATCACTTGTAGTACGGCATTCAAACATGCTAATCGCAGCTTTGCCTCCCAGGGAGATGTATGAGCTTACTCTGCATTAGTTAAAGGCTTCTGAGTTGATTTCCTTTTATTACTGTTATTACAACTTTGAAAAAGTAGAATTTGTTTTACTTTTGCCAACTTGCACAAATCCAGCTCAAAACCAGCGATGACACTCCGATATGATTTACAAAGTTACACATAACCCAGTTAGGTTGACAACAGTGTCAAAGAAATGCAGAGACAAGGGGGCCAAAAAGAAAAATTCTTCAGACGTCTCTGTTTTTTTTCCACATAGGCTTGTGTGCATTGGCTATGATGGGAATGGGATAGAGAAGTGACTGTGGACTGTGCAAAGCAGATGTGATCATAAATTGCAACATATGCAAATCCTTCAGTGCAGCTTCCTACAAACGTTGCATATCCATTTTTTGAAATGATCTTCACTTGTATTTTTACTGAGTATTTCAGGCTTTATGCCTCTGCTTCATTTTTATTCTGCTGCTGGGTAGTTATTCAAAGATTGAAAAGTTCAGTCACAAGACAGCAGGATTCAGCACTTGGTTATTGCAAATTCCTGTTTACTGCAAACACTGACGTAAGTGAATAAAGAATCTGGGTCAAAAAAGCACAACAGAGGATGCTACCTGTCTTTGTACTGAATAGCAGGCAGCTGGGAAACTGGCAAGCTTTAGCACAAAACCAGTGTGAAACCACTTCAATGAGATGATTTTTTTTTTTTATAAAGGCATTTTTAATGTTCAGCCAAAGTAAGGAAAGTTGGTGTTTCCTATTGAATTAAGGCTTCACTTTCCAATAGATCTAGGCATCTTTGCCTCGTATTTTTGTATACACACAGCAGTGAAATTCATCTTGCTAGGAACAGCAGCACTGATTGTGTTGCTAAACAAATCAGCAGGGGACTGGACCTGTAGGTCTGGGAAAGAAGCACTCTTCAGAACAGTTGTCCACTGCTAGACAGAGAAAGAGTAAGAAAAGATGTCATGGAAAACACATTATTAGGATACTGCCTGGGAAGAGAAACCCCAGGGACATTGCTCTATTTCGAAAGCAGCTGCTATACTGATAACATATGATAATCTGCTTGGAAGATTCTAGGGTAACATTATAACAAGAATAAAATTGATGATGCTATTTTTGACCATGTGTAAGTGGTGGGAGATTGTACAATATTAAGAAAAAGACAAAAACCAGGCCACTGCATGAAGAGAATCTCTGGAGTGCATGAGGAGTAAGTTAACAGGGCATGGAGAAAAGAACACAAAGGAAGCAGAGAGCCCCAAACCAATTTACAATGAGTCACAGTTCTCCAAAATAACACATGAACATAAAAATATATCCAGTTGTCATCCAAACAATATGGCACTTTCTGAACCAGATCTTGAAAAGAATAAATTGTCTCTTGAAATTGAGCATTTGGACGAGCCTTTTTTCAATGAAATGTGTGATTAATACCTTTAAAAAAAATTTCGACCTACAAACACATATGATGATATGATATTACCTGTTGAAGGTGTTGCCCTCTTCAAAAATGTCATGCATCGAGAGTCGACGGCTCTCCAGAACTGAACACACACGGAGCACATTATGCATTGTTAAACCGCTAGTTGCATTTGTACACAAATTTGGTCAACCAAAGCCAGCAGAATTGTTTTTACTTTTTTTCCCCTGAAAATACATATCCAAATTACATATACAAAGCCTTTACTACCTCGATCTCACTAGATGTTGTTTTCACTGGGACTAATAAAAGTCTAGAGTAAATTAATTTATCTTATTGGTATTACTGCATAGGGATGGGAAAGGCAGATTAGGCTCCATTTTACAGTACTAAAAATAGTCAAGTACACTTGCTGTAGGCATTTTAAAAATAGAATCTTATTTTAAAAGAAAAGAAATAATTTTTAAAAGTTCCTCTAAATCCACAATATCTTGCAAAAGTCAGATCTCAACAACATGGATTAAACCCCCAAGACTCCTCTTGTGGAAAAAACCATGAAAATAAATGGCAGCCACATCAATGGTTATGGAAATTGTAGGTAAATTAACTGCCTACGAACACATCTGTATTGTAAAAAAAGAAGTCAGGATAAGATTAATTTGTTACAATGTAGATGTTAGGTGTTACAGAGTCAATTAGTGAAATAAAAAGTTAGAGTAAATCCATCACTGTCAATTAGGATGTATTAAATATAAGATTGGCGTTCTTACACATGTACAGATATTTACCTTCAGGCTACTGTTAGTCAGCCTCTGTGTGTGAGCACCAGCCTGCCATCATAATGCTCAAATAATATATAGATTTTAAATGGCTTTTTTCCTCATTTAAAGATGAACTGCTAAGCAAAAAGCTATGTCCCTACTGCTGCTTTAGGATGTATTAAAGAACTCAGCAGCAGGACTGAGCATTTTTGCTTAGATATTGCATGCTAATGTCTTTTGTCTTGCTTTCTTTTCCAATCCCTTCCCCAGCAGTGGCTCTGAGCAATGAATCATCTTGATTTGTTAAAGTTTTACTGTTTGCTCCTTTTGAAAGGCACATGCTGCTTTATCTTGTTCTAGATCTGGGTGTTTCCGCCACCTGCAAAAAAAGGGCAATAGGTTTTGGGAACTCGCAGAAAGCCTGGATGCCTGTCAGCTCCCACTCCCACACTTCGAAGAGGGGATGTGTCAGCCCAGGCCGCTGCACCTGAAGGAGGTGCACTCCCTGCCAACTGGGATGGAGTGTGCTGACAGCCCGGTGTGAAGAGGGACCCTGACCTGCTGTTGGGTTTGATACACTTCTGAAATTCCCTAAAACTCCTCTGGATGACTTGTGCACTTAGTGCTCAAGAATCCCACTCCTATTGCTTAACCAACAGTGGCAGACAGACTGTTCCCACTGCATGATTACAAAGATACAGGAGCAGAAAGTAAAGAACAAGAACCCACGTTTTCCTGCAGGAAACCAGGCCAATTATCGGTACCAGCACTGCTATTAGAGGCATCACCAAGCTTACAGAGGGGAAGACAACCAACACTGTGGAGAAAAAGACATATTTCTCTAAATGCCACCCTGCTGTCCTCTCCCATCTCTGCCCACCAGCTTTGAAGAGGGCAAGATACAGTTCTCTGTGAATTCACTGGGCACAGTTTCAGCCATCTCAATGAATGAATCTGACGGCAGAAACAAAAGAATTGTAACATTTTGTTCTACACACTGAACCTCAAAGGTCTTCATCTCGAAATGTCACTGGTCAGAGATGTCCAAATAAATATGCTTCAGAAGAATTGTAACCTTTAATAAAAAGGTACAAGTGCTTTCTAAGGATATATGTCTTCAGCACAAATACAATGTATACAAATAAAAACAAATCCAGCACCACAGCTGGTCTTTAATGACACTTAATTTACATTACAAAAGAAGAATTGGATGTTTATGGACCTGGCAAAGGATTGAAAAGACTGCTTTATCTTCAAACTGCTACTAAAAAAAGCCTCCATTTCCATAGATGTGTCCCAATGCACTACCTTTTCAGTAATGAGTGTTAGAAGATCTAATCAGAGACAGGTGCCTATTGAAATACAAATCCACATCCAGCGGCTCCTTCAGACAGCAAAATTCACCTCAGTAATTTCCCTTTTTGCAGAGAGCAAGCCAGCTTTAAGTCCCTCTTGAACTTTCAAACTAGGGTTTAAATGAGACTTGAGAGAGGTATAGTTGTTATGTTGACCACCTGCCCGAATGCTTAACTTAGGTATGAAGTAGATCATACAGCACATGAGTCAACAAAGCCTTGTGATCAGTGGTGTCAAAGGCTGACAATACATCTAATAATAAGCAGCACAGGCACCTCCATATTCAGCATTCATTGCTAGGAGTCAATTATCCACCATCTATTCAAGGGCCTTTTGAAGTCCTTCTTCTGTTACTTGAAAATGAAATTACACCAGGTCAGGTCAGCTGCAATGCCTGGATTTCTTGTTGGCTGAAGTCCACATCTCCTTTTTTTTTTTATTTTGGCTGTATGTCAATGCTAGCTGCAAACTTCCAGTAAAGCTGCAGTATTGTATTTAATTAATTATTTATTGATTAAAAATAAGCTTTTAAATCCAAGCTAGCATTCACAGAGCTCAGAACTCCTTGGGACCAGTCAGTTTTATTTAGGTTTGGCACCAGTGACTCAACCCAGACTTCCTCTAAGCTTGAGCTTTTAAGAGCAACTGCTGCTCGAGTGGCCTGTTACAGCCCCTGTTCTCAGATTTCTGAGGTTTGCCATAAACCTCAGTGAGATGGGAAGTCCAGAACCCCAACACCTGAGCTGCCTCCAAAGTGCTTTCAGCAGGCTGCCACCCAGCTTTTTTCTCACCTCTTCAGTTTCAGCATCCTCATTCTGATATAAACTCCACATTATTTCTTTGTTTTTCTCTTCTTACCCATTTAGATTACAAAACTGGCTTTTCCTTTCAGCTACCTATAAGCTGATCTGACATCACTGTCAGAAATTCATACTCCGGATAGAAAATCATCCCAATTATAAGTTTTAATATTTCTTTGAAGAAGAAAACAATCCTGAGAGATGAACTACTTTGTTAGGACATCTACCTGGAAATATCTTTATGCAAGTAATCATTCCATCAGGAGTGAAGAAGAATGTCAATTAAATAAAGAAACTATGCAGCTGATGAGTGATAGTCTATCAATGAACATGGAGGTATGTGCCCAAACCATACAATATGTTGAAGAAAACATGATGTCAGAAAAGGATAGGACAGCCAGCTGAAGGAAAATTGGTGCAATTTTAGTCTGTCACTGATCTAGGTGATCTAAGGTAACCACAGCTCAGTGTCCCCTCCTGTAGGCGTGGCTAACAGACCGGACACTTTTCTGTTCAAGAGACTGAAAAGAGGTAAGTCAGGGCAAAGAGATGTCACAATAAAGGTCCAGGTCCAGAAAGAAATGCTCAGAAACCTCAGAGCCTCTCCATGACACCAGCTGATGTCTTGCTCTGCCTTATGGACAAGGCCATTTTGCTGTGACTAGCTGAGAAGCAGTTATATTAACACCTTTGAAATTACGTAATAAATTTTGGGTTGATCATCTCTTTTCCATTCCTTCCATGTAGGAAGGATAAAGAATATCAATGATAGAATTTGGGGGTATTTTATGTCCTGTTGTCTTGTCCCCCAAGAAAGTTTAAGACTGAATCTTAGATGGGTGAATGTTGGTTCAGTCAAGAATACATCATATTGAAAAACAAAGTACAACCTACATTTACAGTTAGGAAAGTTACTCCACAAAGCTGTGAGAAGTAAAACAAGAAGATCTCATTGGGGAGCTCATTTTAGAGAAAGCACAGTGGGATGCGCAGCCATAGTAAAATAATATTCAAAAAATCTGACCTAGATAACAGTATTTCCTAGTGACTAGAATTCATTAAAAACAACAGATTAAAAATGTACTGCACAGGATTCTTTGAAGCTTGAGTGTCACACTCAGATTAAATAACCGAACTTATCTAAAAATGAAAGCAACTTTTATTTTTCACCTTAACAAAAAAATAACAACAAAGGAAGCTCTGAGTTCTGCTATTAAGAAGAAGCTAATAATAAGTCAGAATATGAAACAGAGCTCTGACTTTGTACGGTTTTATATGAGTGAATGCCGTCTCGGGCTATGAGTGAAGCTGATGAGCTCACAGACCTAAGTGCTGTGTTCAAAGGGCCACGAAATACAAAAGCAGAACTTGGTATAATTCTCAAAGTTTCCATACTGTAAACCTAAAGCATTTTCACATCATTTCAGTGAAAAAATATGATGATTAAATTATGCTGTCTCATGGTAGCAGTGTATTAGGATGTGTTACGAAATGTCCTTTCCTACTTCCCTGCTTCTCCCTGAGTGCCACAGTAAAAATCCTTGGAAAAGGAGGTTCAGGTCTGTCCCCTCAGAGGGAAGAAGAAAGGCGAATCAAGCCCTTTACTCCTTGAGAAAGCTTCTAAGTTGTGCTGAATACAGCCCCAGGTTATCGCTCCATTTCCAGAAGGTACTCCAATGCTTCTAGGCTCCAAGTTAAGCATGTGCTTAAGCACTACACTAATGCCAAAGTGCCTTTCCACATCAAGCCTATATTAACCTTGCAAGTAGAGATGGTTTACTTTAAAAGCTTTACTTTTGTATGAAGAAAGGGATGAGATTCATCAACTTACAGATCTTTTTTTTTTCTGTAAAAATAACATGATGCTTCAAAAAATACCTTCTAGTGTAAATTCAAAACTTTAGATCCCTGCAGAAGGTCCTTTGGCAATCTGAAAGATACCTTCCCAAACCAACAAAAACAATAATCAAATCTCTAGTTTAAAATTTGCTAAAAAAGGGGAAGAATTACAGAGCAAAAACATGACTTCATGCTTACCACATTCAACAAGTTTAACAGTTTCTTCAAAATTACACCAGAAGCACCTTTGAATTGTACAACTGCTTTATAGCTGTTGACTCCATGGTTAGCCAGTTGTCACTTAAGAGTATTTACTTTTGCCCTGAATCAGTAACAGGAGCAAAACTGAGATATTATCTCTTAGAAAACACTAAAACAATGCAGGTAAATGAGAGTGCTCCATATTTGTTGTTATTTACTTACTACTTGGATTTAATATTAACTTTGTGAGGTTTTCTGAGCAAATATTATTTGTGAGGTTTTCTGAGCAAACTCATTAAAGCAGCTCACTTAGAAGATGACTGCAGTTACCAGCTAATAGAGGGCTCCTTCATTCCCTGAAGATAGCAAAGCCCTGGTGTCTTGAGGTCACTTTATGATGCTGTATCCCTATCGTCTGCTCTACACCAGACATGAGTCCTGTGCCTTTATGCCAGAAATGGGTCCCGCAGCTTTAAGCTGGGTCCAGGAGAAGGAGGAGAGAAGCCGAGCGGATTCTTCAGCGCTGTTTGTGTTCAAGGACTGACACGCACTCCCCCACGTTCTTACCACTGCAGAGCAGAGGGAGCACTTTTTTTTTTTCCAGCTTTTAGCCAGCCTGTTAGCTGAGGCAAGAAATTTTTCCTGTGACTGTGGCTTCCTCTGCTGCTTCTGGAACTGTTCAGCTTTGCTCCAGTCCAAAACGCCAGAACAGCGCCAGGAGCCCCACGCCGCGGCCTGGAGGGGAGGCCCTGGGGCGCCGCACCCCGGCTCTGGAGGACCTCGGGAGAAGCCGAGCAGGACTCTAAAAAATCTACCAGGTCTTCTCCATGGAGAGAGGTTTTATTATCTAACATTATTCACTCTTTCTTCCCTGTGCCTGCGTGCACCCTGCTTGTTAAATAAACAGCCTTTTTTTTCACTTTCCTCCAAGAAATTCCTTTCGAACCTGTGGGGGACAGGCTGCCGAAACCTGCCTCCCATTAGAGGACACGTTCATCTCAAGATGTCTCCTCCTAATTTGTCTCAAACCGAGACAACTGGTCAACCATGCTGCAGGAAAGTAATGGTTCACAGCCACTTCTACAATCAGGTCTGTAAGCACTCTGCAAAGCAATTCCTACTGGATTTAACAGCGGTGACTGAAGAGCTTGCTGGTCCTCCCATCCTATTCCCATACCACTCCATTGCCACAGTTAAATCTGATGAGGTAGTGACTTCAAGTTCCCAATTGCCTCAGCTCATGTCTGCTTCAATACCAAATAAAACCTGAATCACACTGCCCTCAAGCTGGGAGCTGCAGCGGCTGGGGAGCAGGCATACTACTTTTTGCTATTTTTACCTCAAGGATAAGAAATTCCAACAGAGGCAGGGCAAAGTAGACTGCTGTAACTTCTTAAGCTGCCTCAGCCTGAATCAATGGAGCTCTTCAATTACAGTCCACAGAGCAAAACCCAGCCTAGCTCCCCATCTGCTCCATATAAGTCACCTACAATAGGATTTGCTAAAGTATATTGGGATTTGCTTTCTTTTGTTGGCAAAATCACTGACAAATCTCTGGAATTAAACTTTTTATAACTCAATTTCACCACGCAGATGAAACTTCTTGGACAGACAGTTCTGCTCAGTAGACCAGCTACGTGGATATCTTTCGATCTTGGGCAAACTTGCAGACTCTTACCAGAATGAAATCTGACTGAAAGAACTTTGTGTGCATTTTGTAACTGTACTCTTGCATTTTAGAGCTATTTTTAGGCCTCACAGACTGTCATCTTCTTGCAGGGCCAGTAATCAAGAGGAAAACTTTGGAATGAGTGCTCTTCCACCTGGGATTTATGCAGATTGTCTCAAAAGTCCTAAAACAACTGGCACCTGTTCAGGTGTCTCTAGTGACAGTGACTCCCTGGCAGTCATCTGCAAAATCTCCCTAGCATTTCCTTTCTTACCATCAAGAACAACACATTATTTCACCGTATTCAGACTTTAAGCCTACATGTTAGGTAAAATTGCTTCAAAAATCTCTGGCAGCAGCTTTTTGCTGGATGCTGATTTACAGTGTTTGGTATCTGGCATTTCTGCATTGTTTCCATCATCTGAAAGTTCAAAACATGGTTAACTGGCTGGATGGCTAACACAGGCTATGTTGCCCTCCTAATGTCAGAGTGCATGCTGCCTTCATTCCTCTGCCCAAGAGTGGAAAAGTAACATTGCTCCCAGTTTTTACCTGATTTCCTTCTACTCCAGAAGCTTTGAAAAAAACCTGTTCCGAACTACTTTCTTGTTTTACTGTTCAGTCAGAATCATGATGCTTTTTTCCTGGATGAACGTTTCTTCTGGATTTAACTGGACGGATGTTTCTCTTATTTCCACAGTATGGAACACAAAAAATCATTCCTCCCTACCCAATGCTCCAAATAACTGATTTAGGGCTCTACCTTGACCTTTGCAGCTAAAACTATCTAAACTGTTTAATGCTTAATAAGGAAGTTTCTTCTTGCATGCATGAATCTGAGGTTTCCGCTTTTAGACCCTCAAGCTCGAGAAAAGGTCACAGCTTGTTGTTCCTTTATAATTATTTACTTCATTTCACTTGAGGTGTTTTTGTGAAGAACACTTCAGTATGAGTTTGGATCTTCAAAGCTAATTTACAGGTGAAGCTGACAAGAACACTAAAAGATGGACAACTGCAATATGCGATGACACTCCAAGTAAATGGAATTATATTAGGTATGGATAGTGCCACTTCAGCTCTGAAACAGGAGCTTGTACTTCGGAAAAGTGTATCTGATCTCTAATACACTAGGAGCAAATCAGGAGCAATGTCAGGACATTGAATGGATTTACATCAATGACACAGGAGAAGATAACTGGTTTTATAGAATGCACTTAAAAATTGAACCGGCCTATAGGTCTCCTCTCCCCAACCCTGAGCCCACACAGACTCCCAGGATGTAATTCAGGGGGAAAACAAACCAAAACTACGACTCTCACTCACACCTCTTGTCTTTCCCAAGATACTGTTCTGGTCCTAACACATCGTTTATTTTCACGCTAAGGTCAGCAAACAGATACCCAAGCATCTGCTGTATTTCCTTGAATTCTCCTCCGTTTTCTCCATAGGAAAATACAGGAAAGTGGTCCTTACAAAGACTGCTCAAAATCTGTACTTAGGCTGTGACTAAGTATTGCTTTGGATCACTCAAGCCCCAAATTCAGTGAACCAGTTAAATTTATATTTTGATTTTTACTGCTGAGCTAAAACCTCACCTATATGTATGGTCTCACTGAAATCAAAAGGATTTAAACATAAACTTACTTTTACACAAGGGAGACAGACTTAAGCATTATGTTCAACAGCTCTTTGGAGATGGCCCTTAAGCAAGCCAAGGCAAGTGGCAACAGATTAAATTACTAAGTACTGCTCTCTGCTTCTGTGATAGCATAACAATTAAGATGTGGCTGCAGAAGTGGCAAATCATACTCTGTACCCCACAAAAAAGGTAAGTTAACGTAATTGAGGTACTTCAGACATATTGTTGGTTGTACCATGCTCCTGACCCTGTCTTTTGGGATTATTTTGTCTGATTTACTTCACCAGGAGCAGGTGAGTCCCAGTTTCCACATGAAGACTTGCTCCTGTATTTAGGAGAGAACAAATTTTCAAGTTCAGATAAGGCAAAATAATGTGCCAAAATGCAGCTAACCCACCTGAGGATGAGCCCCCTCAGACTACTGTCATAAATCATCATTACTTCAGTCCCTACTCCATAAATTGGAAGAGGCTGTGGTTTAAGCCATTGTCTGAAACACAGTTTTGGCGACTGTAAAATCTAGTCTGATCCACAAGTATAAATCCAAATTATCCACAGTGATTGACAGCTGTATTGTTCTCCAACGCCTTTATATGTCTCAGAAAAGTTGATGTATGTGGAATTTAGCATCAGAAATAATATCTTTAAAAAAAATTAAAATCTCATCGCAGATGGATGCAATTAAATGACTTTTACATGATTTTAGAAAAGCTCTTTTACATTTACTAAAGCAATGAGTTTTAATACCCACATCTCAGGCTCGAAAGCCCAGAAATAGCTCTTTAGCAAGGTAGAGGAGCAAGTGCAGATCAAGTAGTAGACACATTTAAAACCGAATTCCGTGATGATCATCATATGACGATCTCCATACACATGTATATAACAAACACAGATTTTTAACTTTATAGTGTATATACTTTATGAGGGCATTAAAAATACATACATGAATTATTCATAGCAATACTAAAATTGCACTAAGGTGTGCATCAAATTAGTGGCGTTTCCAATCATACAATTTTCCCCAAAAAAGTAGCAAAAAGGAATTACCTTTTCCTTCTAATCCTATGATTTAAATTTAAAAAATACTGAAATTTACCTTAATCAAAACACAAAAAAGCACCGGTCTCACTGGAGATTTTATAAAAATATTGGTCTCTGCTTTGCTTGTGGTAGTGCTCCTCAGACTTATTACTGCAATTCTCTTGCAGTTCGGTTAAATGTCAATGCTCCAATTGCTTTAATAGTCAAACTGTGTGCTATTTTCACCACACAGTCATTCAGGCTTGTCATGTTTGACAAATCCAGTAATTGAGATGAACTCTTGGAGAATACTGACATGTAACCAGTCATTTCCTACTGCAGAACATTGACCTCTGCAGCACAAACCACAGAGGATTTATTCAGCAGCTTGAAAAAACAAACAGGCTTGTTAAGTTTAAGATCATCATTTCATACATCTCCATTCATTTCCTTGTTTATTCACTTTCTGTTCCACTGGGGTGGGAATTAAAACATCAGGGGCACTTTCAATAAGCATGAGAAAAGGACTCTATCAAATATTCTGAAATACTATTGTGAATTAAAAATGGCCTAGTAGATTATTAGAGGGCGAGTGTGCTGTCAAACAGCCTCAAATCCCCCCTCAGTGCTCCCTGCCCCCAAGCAGCTGCACCCCACCCCAGCTTCAGCTCATTAACAGAAGAAAGTATTATACAAATTACATAAAATATTTATCAACAGTGATCATTTCAGTCGTTCCAGTACATTAACCCTTGCTGGGGCCTTTTTATTTTTACTGTACCTCCACCATGATGTCCTGAAGCCAGTGTATAACAATGCACTGAAACCTCAGGACCCTCTTCATTCACCTTGGATTCACTGAACCAAGTACAAGCAGTGCAAAACCTACCGAGTGTGTACTTGCTGGGCTGGCAGGTCCTTGGGTGATGCCTTTGGGACACCATCAGTGTTTGACAGGTCTGAACAGCTACAAGCCCATCACATTTGTATTGAAAAACAAATCTTTTGCAATGACAGCTTGTTGCAAAGGTAAAATGCAACAAAGGTCTGGAATGAGGATGCAACCTAATTCAAATGCAATTCCGAAGCTCCCCTGTGATCTACATCAACTGGGGACCTGATGCTACTTTTGATATGAAAGACACTACAGACCTTACTATCAGAATTTAGCCCTTCTTTGGATGAAGCGCTACCATTTCACATAATGAAATTAACCCCTCTCTCAAAGCAATGTAACCCCAAAAAGAAAGAACTGTGATCAAAAGCAAATGATGGATAGAAATATAGGAAGAAATAATTCACACAGACAGTATCAGCTTCCAAGAACTTACCTTTGCAGTTGCCAAAATTAAACATCCCTTTGAATGCTTCTGACTGCCTTCATCAGAGACAGCGGCTGGTCTAGGATGCACATTACCAAACCAGGCTTATAAGAAACCTTGCTTCATGTCCCCTCTCCCAAAGACTTTTTGCTTGATCTTTGTCAAGTAAATTCATTTATCTATTTTACAAGCTGATGGATTGCTCTTCCCCGGAGTCTTTGAAAGAGATGAGTTAACTATCACAGGTCACTTAGCTTCTGCAGGGGATAAAGACCTCTTACATACCAAATACAGCGTGTCCATATAATTTTTTTAATACATACTAATTCATAATCAAGCATACGGCAACCACCAAGCTGAAAGGACATCAGGAAACAACTGAGAAGGCAGAACTAAGAGCAAAAAAAACTTTAGTAGGAAAAGAAAATCTAGAAATTACTTGTGCAAAATTCTGTTTTCAGGAAAAAGAAACTGTTCAAAACCCAATGAAAGGGGAAAGTGAATAACTAAGTAGTTCTACTCTGATTAAATTACTATATATTTATTTCTTTACTGCCAGTATAACTTTTGCCATTAGGTGTGCAGTGCCCACCTGAGAGACAGAGACCAGGAATCTACTACGAGGCTACTTGGAGCACCTGGTAGCGTACAAAGCCTTGGAGCTGGTGAGCGAGAACAACGCTCCCTCTCAATGCTGAGGTGACGTAACCCACATCAAGAGGAAGGCAGTTAACTGTCCCTTCAGCTGGACGCTGCAGATCCCAACTTTTTCCACGGGAATGCACAAGATCTTCACGGAAGATGGTGGTTAGTTACTCATACATCACGCATTGAAACAGGAATCAGCCTGTGGTACAGGGCATAGCTGACTGAAGCAATTCATTGCATTTGCCTTGAGGAGTCTGACTCAAAGAGAAGTAGGAGGACTGGCTGTAAATACCAGTCCTTTCCACAGCCTCGCAATCCTCGGCATCTCCACTGGTCACGCACGCTGCATCCATCTTTACCCAGGAGAGCTTTTACCGAGATCATGAATTAACTTTCTGTCTATTCGTGTGACACAAATCCAGTTGAGCCTTGTAACAAGGAACAATCAGCACCGAGAAGGTCACAGGGAAGACCAGGCACTCTCCCAAGGTACTGCAAGCTGGTGAGCAGTGTTCCCTGAAGGCACCACAGTCTCTTGCACCATCCGCACGCGACTGCAGCTGCCGAAGGGGTTTCCCTAAGCGTCAAAGCACTACAGAGCCCTGATCCACAGAGCACCGTAGGCATCACCACAATAGAGAGAGGACAACTCCTTCAGTTTAGCTACGAGCACTTACAGATAATGTGCATTAGGAGGCAGGAGGGTTGCTACCACTCCAAGGCAGAGCCACAAAGCCTGAAGAACAGCACGTGTGCAACACACTGGTCAGTGCCCTGCCCTCCACCCCACCATGCAACAGCTTCCCACCAACCTTACCAGCTGAGGGAAAACAGGTCATGTCCCATCTGCCAATGTGTGCTGGATAGATTTATTTACTTCTTCCTTCCCCATCGACCTGCTGGTACATGACCATATTACATCACTATTCCAGACAACCTCATACCTCATGCACCTGAGTCCATGAAGCTTTTCCTCCCAGAGACGCCAGCCTTGCTACTCACACTCCATGGCTTCACCACCTCCAGCGACAGTGGGGCTTTAGCAGAACCCACCTGCCTTTCTGTTGATGTGGAGAAAAGCAATGTGCCAACTGAGCACACCAAAGCTTGGAAGGCTGCAGGCAGAGCTTGAGATGTTGGTTATTGTATACGAAGTTATAAACAGGCATCAGACAACTGCTCAGCCCCATTTCGGAAATGGGGGAAGAGGTATTCTCCCGTCACAAGATGCAGTAAATACAAATCTCATTCCCCTTCCTTCTCCAGTAACTTCGAGCCTGGTCTGATGCATTCAGGTGACTGTCCCTCTTCCTGCACCTTTTTGCCATAATTACAGAGAGGATTCTCACTCTTTTACAAAAAAACCAGGATTGCAACTCCCATACTTTTCAGGAGGGCAACAAACTGTAGACTGCAACAGGGAGCAAATTTTTCAAACAAACTGGAAGAGGATGACCTTCAGGGTATGATTAAGGAAAGCTGATCCTTATGACAGCAGGGCTGCACGGATGACCTTTTGAGGTGCCTTGCAGCACTCTTTCCTATGACTCTGCTTGCAACGCCCCATTTATTAGACAGCATTTGTGGCCAAGACACAGCTTGCATTCCTAGGTATTACATTCAGTATTACTGGCCTGTAAATTTGTTATTTACATACAGTTATCTATCTTATCTGGTCACTAACATACAATTCAGATTATTTTCAAGACTATTTAAAATTTTATTCACAGGTAAACAGGGCCAAAAAGTGACACCTACTAGCTGGTGACTAATAAATAAGGAAGTGCCTGAGACATGCTTCCCAACATTTCACTTATGTTGCCATACAAAGCAATCTACTGTACAAGAGATGGTTGCTAATGATTATATAAAAAATATGCTATGGAAATCTCCACACTTACGTAATTTTTTTTCTGCGTAAACATCTGCTGCCTCATGAAATTTATCTTTTCTTTTAATAATCAGTATTTCTTAAGGAACATTTTAAGGCCTCAGAGATGGTCAAAGCCAGTTTTGCTGACTGATTCAAAATCAGCCATATCTCTTTCAACAGTCTGAAAACAGATTATAACATCCTGTTTGGGATTTTTGAGGCCACCATCCTTCTCTGCAATCAAAGTCCCACTGAGTCAGATGTTTGAACACCTAGTCTGAAAAAAAGACTTTGCTCTTGCAAAAAGAGCCAACAGTGAGGGAGGAGTAAAATGGAAGAAAGAAAGCATTACTTAGGATTTTAAATTGGGAAGGTGGGCGACTTAGAGGAGCAGAAATGCATCAAAACGAATTAGGAGGATTGTGGCTTATGCCTTCCAAAGATGCTACTCTGCACAGTGGCCTGCATGACAGGCAAGTAGGTGTCTTGACTTCCAGAAGACTCCAGGATGGAAGGAGAAGAAACTATATGGGAAACTTGCAATACATATTTAACGATATATTTCTAATGTTGTAACTCTTTGGGGACTAAATACAGGACAGACATCTTGCTGTTTGGTAGAAGAGCAAAGACTCTATTAGGAGTATTTGCCTAAAGCTGTAACAATTTAAGGAAGTATCAACAGCCTTACATCAATAATTAGATCAGCAAGGGGCAGGGAAAGGCAAGCTTATTTACAGACAAGAAAACAAATGCATGTTGTGCGCTATTGATCATATTCAAATGTTTAACTACACTGTATTTAAAGTGTAATTTTTTCTCAGTTACAAAATTAACAAACACTCCTTTTCTTAAAAAAAAAAAAAAGTGGATTTTTCAGAATATTTTAGATTAATTCATGGGGTTTTTTGATTCACAGATAGTTGACTTTATGCTGGCTTATAAAAAAAATACCCTACCATATTCTAAGCAGAATAGTTACATTTATGAAGAATGTAATAAATTTGTGTTAATAACACTTAATAAAGGACTTATTTAGGAAAAGACACATGGAATGCAAAGCCGAAGGGCCTAATGTCCCATGAACAATAATATATTCCTTTAAAATCACAGTAACCATTTCAGTCTCAGAAAAAATTAGTTTTGGTTATGTACTGAATACATCTGCTCATGTTAATATAAGCGATCTTTAACATTCCTTTTACATTTCCATTGCCAACAACTGTACTAGGTTCTTTACAGAACAGATGAAATCCTTGCCTTGGCAGGCTGATGGTCTTCAGAGAGAAGAGTGAGAGTGGAAAGACAGCAGGAACACTGCACATACACATTACTAAACACATCTGTGTGCAATGCAATTACCAGAGGGTGTTCTCCTGAGTGCCACTCACAGCCTCACATGGAGGAAGTTCTGTTCACGTCAGGTTGCAGCCCACAAGTTACAGGTAAAAGGAAGTTCCTTTAGGGTTGGTCCTAATAGGATACAAAAGGCTCCATGAGTGATTATCTCCTCCCATGACCATGGAAAACTGAGATGAAACACTCATTTACCCATAACACTGCTTTCACAAACTTACTGATGTAGAGGATAATAAAGGAACAGAAAGTAGCCAGGGCTTTTTGTGATATTAAATGAGATCTCCTTTTAATCATATTTGCTTTATGTGGCTTTGGTGGCTATGATGCTTTTGGCAAAATTTTGTTTGAGTTGCTAAAGCATAATATCAAAGTCCAGATTGGGCTTTTTCATTTATTCTGTGAATTTATGCCATTTGGGCCATTCTAAGACAATACATTCTAAGTCACTTCTTTTTTTTGCCATAAAATTTGTGATTATAATACAGAATTTTTAACATATAAATGTGCATAGATAATTGTAATACGCAGTCTATTTTTTATAAGTACACTTGTATATAATTTATATCGTATGTAATATATTTAATGTACATGTATGATTAGATACAGTATGCTGCAGTATGCTCTTTTTCCTTAGTACCTTGCAAAACTCTTTGTACTGGCTAAACAACAAGAAACAATAGAAGACATTTATTATGCATCTTTGGCTTGCCAGGTAACTACTTTTTTCCCCTTTTACACCTATTTAATTAAATTGAAGTGAGAGTGCCACACAATTCTTAAAGTGCAAAACCTGAACAATGAACTGTACAAAAGGTGTACTGTACCATGACTATCTAACACCTAACCTCAATATCATAAAAGCATTTTACAGATTTGATCTGCATATTTATATGTTCCCTTTTCAATCTGGAAAAGTGGAGTAGCTGTTGAAAATATGCTATTAATTGTTCTCAAACATCTGCTGATTAACGCTTGAGGAAATACGAAATCAAAAGGGTACCGTTAATGGATGGTTTCTTCTTTATATCTCTCTCATAAACACATTCATAAGTGTATACTAAATATATCAACCCCTAAAAACTAATAGGAAACTTCAAATTACTTTGAGTAGAAACTGAATTTTATTCCTAAAGGCACAAACTTGCAGATACTGCCTACACTGAAAATGAAGCTAACATAAAAGTTTCCAAATAGAAGGAAAAAAAGAAAAAATTCTTCACACAATAAAAGTAAATAATAAGGTACAAAAACATACACACACACACAGAGGAAGCCTGTCTACAGTAAGAAATTATTTACACTTATATTTCTGGTTGGTTTTCATCCCACCAGAACCCAATCAACAAAATTATAACCATGAATTACAGACTGCCTACTTACTGTTAACACACACTTAATCCTGCCAAGGCCGGTTCTACAGAAAACATTATCAGTGTGTAAACCATAAATGAACAAAATTACCATCTGCACACTGAAGAACAGAATTGCAAACATAATTATATCTCTCACATGTAGTAAGTACACAGTTGTTTAAAATTTGGACTTACAACCTGTTTTTCAAATAATGGCTTCAGTCTGCTTCCAAGTCACCAAGCTAATGGCTGTAATAAGTAGCTATACCTCTTAATCAGAGAATGTCACAATAAGCATAGTGCATCTATCTATCTAATCTTTTTTGGTCATGTTATTATGGTTTATGAGCAGTTTTACCACCCATATGTTATGCTGTCATGTTCTTCTAAAAGCTGGTTATTAGGATTAAATGGAGAAAGTGAAATACGAATGCCTGTATAAATTGCAGAGATGAATGCTGCTAAAAGCAAGGTGTCCTGGGTCAGAGGAAGACATGTCATATGTTGCAGGGCATGCCACTTGTCTCAGCAGGAAACCCACACAATTTGCTTGGACTCTGTGAAGCATTCTGACTCGTTGCCACAGTTTGGCTTCATATGGAAAACAACAGCTGATCCTCATTTGTTTCTACTCTCCTAACATGTACCATGGCCCAAACCACTAGAATCAATCCTTCTTCTCACCAATTTTAAAGCCAGACACTGTAATGACTGTGTTATTCATCACTTTAAGACCACTATACCTCATGAAAAACTACTGATATCCCTTTCTGACCTTAACAATACACCAAAATTCAGAGGACTACTTTCATTAGAACAAAAAGTTCACAATGAAATCAGACATCCTTAGATGCAGACACCCTTCATGTTTGGTACAAAATACAAGAAATGCCCAATGGGGTATAACTAGAAAACAAAAAAAGCCCCAAAAACTCCAAAACCCACAAAAATCCTTGGGATCTGCAACCAACAATGAATTATGACTTGCATAAGAACCAATACTGTAAGGCTGTTTGGGGTGGGCGAGGGACAATTCTCATTCTGTGACATTTTAGCAGAAGAAAACAGGAAGCAATTACTGTGCTCTGCCCAGTGCTGAGGAGGCCATGTTTGGCATTTTGGGGCAGTCCCCTTGCAGGAAGTGTGGAGAAACTGGAGAGAACCTGTAAAAAAGCAACACTTAAAGAGAGTTCCCGAAGGTCTGATCAGGAAGGAGAGACTGAAAGGTGAGGTTTCCTTGTATTAGTAAAAGATGAGAGCTTTCCAAGAGAAAAAGGTTTTTATAAATGAGGATAGTGTTGGTTTTCTCCCTATCTGGACAAAAAAATCACTGATTTAACTTGCAATTAAAAAAAAACAAGAAAAAGGAAAGAAAAAAGTAATACTGTTGTAATTCTGATTAATAAGAGGGCAGACCTTCTAACCAAAAGGATCAGAAAGCAGAGAAATAGACTACTGCACGCAATCCACTTCACTGCAGATTTTTAAGGAAAAAATTCTGTAAGAGATAATGTAGCCATAAATAATTCTACATCCTTGCAGAACTAGATGACCTTCAGAGACCCCTTCTAGCAGAAGCAGTGTAAGAACCATGGTGGTCCACAAGGCAGAGGGGAAGAGATGAGCCCCTTTTTCCCTGTAGCATGGCTTTCCATCCCAGCTGAAGAAGGGCTGGTAGGGCCCAGTGCTCCCATCCAAGGGAGGAGTCAGTCTCTCAACTTCTCTACCCTTCAGTCTTGTATTTCTGAGACTGAAAAGATAGGCCTGCATAACACAGCTGAATGACAAAATTTTGGTTTTTCTGCATGCAGCAGGAGTCAAACAATGTAATTTCTTCAGAAGTCCCTCTGCCAGCACATCATCCAAAAGCCATCTGCTGTTTCCTAGAGCTGTCTTCCGGCAGCCAGCCCTGATCTTCCCTGCTGCCTCTTCTGTGACCCTCTGCCATGACCTCCCAAGCCTTCTCAAATATTTGCATGGACAACAGCTCCCGTTGGACTGTAGGGAGCAGTCTTCAGCTTTTGTAGGAATCAGGCTACACAGAGGACCTAAAAGACCTCTTGATGCCTATCCTGACAGCAAGAGTGAAATCTACCCATCGTACACTGTGGGGTATTTATCAGTAAAACACAAGCTAAGGCACTTCTGTGACATCTTTTGCTACATCACTAGAATGGCAGTGCTGTAACTGAAGTCCACAGACTTCTGCAGGGTGGACTCTACTCTGTTCCTAAGTTTTACTATTGTTCCTTTCAGACGTACACATCTTTAAATGTCTGTTCTGCTACTGTAGGAGGAAGGATTCCTTCAAAAGAACATAAAGGTAATAAATTGAGAAGAGACTTTTTTTTTGTACCTGCCTCTCAGATTCTGGAAAAGGTCTTTGGCCAAAACTGGTCATGCCCAGTTCCAGAGAGTTTTAATTCTACACATGATGGGCAGCCCTGAACCAGAGGTATGAAGCTAGCAACGTGGCAAAGTGTAGACAAGCAGCATCCATACCAGTCCTTTGGTGACCTTATGTGCTGAATGAGCCCACAGCTGGCTGCTGAAGTAAATGGAATGCCAGCTGATGATGCACAGCACCGGCGCTGCGTGCTCGCAGTGCTGCACCTACTAATGAGGTAGGCTGCTGCACTCTGTGGTAGCTGAAGTGTCTATGGAGCTTTTATCTTCAGCTTCAGCGAGTTACAATAACCCAGCCTGGTTGTGCAGAACGTGTTCATCACTACTGCTACATCCACGCCAAAGAAAAGAAAGCATAGTTTCTTGAACAGCCAGAAGTAAAATAATTAATTTCTGACTGTTTCTGGTATCTTGGTATTGAAGTACCAGCTAAAGTAGAATGCTGCAGAGAACTCAAAATGCTTTGAAAAAGGAAGGTCAAGTGCTTTCCCAGAGAAAAGGGGTCAGTGCCTCTTCCACTTCCATCAAATCACTCCCACTAGACACATTGCTATGCTGTGGCTTGGATACACCGTAAGCCAGTCACTCTTGCTGAGTAATTTAACAGTATATTGTGATCTACACGTCAAAACCAGTAGGAAGATCAAGTATGGATGTTAATATGATTTAAAAGGTACTTTGCAGTAGCAACAGCTAGAGACACAATTAGGTCCCTGTCTCTGCTAGTCAAGGAAATATAATGGAAGATTAGTATAAGTAATTACATTACACTGGTCAAAATAGAAGAGCTAAGCACTGCATCTTCTTTCATGTCTGTACTCATTTGCCTGCTTGAAGTGGCAGTTCCTTAATGCCTTAGCTGTGATAATATACTGGGGAAGCTTTATTGCAGGTGTACCTGTACCATTCTATTCACTTCTTATGAAACAAAACTAAATAATGACAGCACAAAACGGTACTTTGCGACATACACTGGAATAAACACTTCCCTGATACCCAACAGCCAAGCATCACAATGGAGATGTATGAGAGGACAGGCAATCTTCAGCACCCTGCTGCTAGCAAAGTACCACCTTGTAGCGACGTGACAGCCTAAAATGTTCAATATAAGCCATCTTGGCTGTGGGGAAAAAAATCCCATCCCAGAAAATTAATCCTTAAAGTGGTGACCCCCCCCATATTTTTCCATTTTCCAGTGTTCCTCTGAAACAGCCTGGCTTGTTAGTGTGTACTAAAGCAAAGGGAGGCTTGGCATCAGCCAGAGGTAGCTGCTGGCTTTTCATCCCAGCTGGAGGAGAGGGAGGGAAGGACTGTCTTTTCCCAGTGACAGAATCTAGAACATGGGCTGCAGAGGGGCATATGCTCACAGTATTAACAACAAAACAGGATTGCCAGGATGTTTTCACCTCTGAGGTAAGGCAGTGAAAAAGAGATGCACACAAAGCAAGACAAACATCTGACCATCCATGAAGACCCCAAGACCTGCAGTACTTTCTGCAACAAATAATACCCTGTACTGCAACAACCTCGAGTCAGTGTATGTGACTGATGGGCACATGCCAGACATGGTCAGAGCATGAGAACTTTTATCCTGAGCAATGTGCCAAAGGGCGCCTCTCTGCCTTACTCATTCAGGCCTTTCTGGGATAAAAATGCCTCACAATGCAATTTTGCATTCAGAGAAAATACAGGACCTTTTGATTTCTCCCCCTCCTGTGGCCTCTTGCTTTCTGTTACCAGCCCTAAGTGCAGTGCTGGTATGAAGCCACAAGCAGGCTGGCAGGGTAATGCCCAGCACAAGATGGCTGTACAAAGGTGAGCCAATATGGCATCCATACCATTCCCACTCCAGTGAAGCAGCAACCATGATTTGCAGCCATCTGCAGGCACAGCCAACAGTGCAGAAGTCCCCAAGGAGCAATTCACATTTTAGAGATCCCAGGCATGTCACGAGAGCACACCTTCTTCTACAACCCCCGGGGCTATAACACACAGTAGTGGGATGCAAACCTCATTGCTAAGAATATTCTTCTCCCCATTAAGGCTTATAAATGAGCTCAGCCTAATCCAGTTCTACTGGTGATGGTCCACTGGGCATCACTTTTTTAAATGCTTCCAAAGATTAAGAGTTCAGGTTGTTTCCTCAGCCCATGAATTTCATGTAGTATCACCAAGCAGTACTCAGTAAATCTTCAGCTGCTGCTATAAAATGAAATGAAATGACCAATAAGCACTATTTTTAACCACAAAACATCCTACTCATTATGCAAGATATGCTTCTGTCATTCTCTGAGGGAAAAAATGCCTAATTACTCACATTATATCTCACTGGAAATACAACAAATAAAACAAGAAAGACTACTGAAGGATGAAAATAATGGCAACATGTGGTACGGGGGCTGTCCCTAGGAGAGAGAGGTATTTATCCTGAAGATATGTAAATTATAACAGGAGTTTTGAGAAAAGCCCTGCCAATTAAGAAAACTGTCTGTCTCACATCAAGGAAGACACATTTACCTGAACAATATTTGCTTAAGCTTAACCCATACTGTTCTGCTTGTGTATGCAGGGGTGGAGAACAGTGACATACAAGACGGATGAAATCCTGACTACTCCCCCCCTAATGTACTTTCTGCTGCTCTTTGGGACTATAGCTCAGTGTAATTCAGAAAAGCAGTTTCCTCAAAACTTTTAGTGGCTGTCACTTATGTCTGAACATATGGTCAGTTTGACAAAATCTTTAGCAGCCTTATGGCTTAATACCTGCATACATATATACGCTGGTTTTACCTCAACAGACAGTGGTATAAACCCCTATCTTTTCTCCTTTCTGCTGATTCCCTGTCACTTGCATACATTTACACAGAGGTATATACCGAGAAAAAATAATAGTAATAATAAGTAGTGACATTACATTTCTGCAAACACAATGGACAGCCGTTTCTGAGGAAACCTCTATGTCCTCCTCCACACAAAACCTGTCAATGTCCAGAACAGCTGCTACTTACTAGTAATCTATAGAGCTGCACACACATAAATGTGCTGGACGTGCTTGGTTATCTATCAGATATGCCTAAAGGTAGTGGTGTGGCACACATTAAAATTCATTACTGCACTTTTTGCTGCTTTTTTTTTCCCCCCAGAGGTATATTCGGGCCAAATCAATGGCCTGCAGAAGAGGTAGATGATGCAGTGCACAGCTTGGAAATCCATTCATGAGGGAGGGTGACATGAAAGATGTATTAGATAGTTGTACTTTCTGGAGCCACAGTTGTCATTTTGGTGGAGAGGCACCTGTTACTTGAAAAGTATTTACCAGATTTGACAAAATGGGGTGTAAGTGGACATGAAGCCCTAAAATTTTATACTTAAAACTGAAAGAGCAAATGTCTAAAGCGCACCACAGCCATTGCTCCTACACAAGCAGTACAGCACTGGGAAGAACATTGATGCACTCAGATTAGTGTGAAAGGTTCCTAGCAATGACTACCTGCTAAATACAATGTAATTAGAGAACACTTCGCTATGAATTAAATGCAAATACTTTAATACATGACTGAGCACATTACATTACATAGTATTAGCATATTAAGTACAATTTAAGCCCTGTTCTCAAGCATCTGAGTTTTTACCTAAAATGGCAGTCGGGCAGAATACAGTATTTCCACACTAGGGGCAGGAGGGGGACTGGAAAGCTCAGTGAGGCATGAAAAATTGAATTTCAGCAAGGCAACGGAAAGGACATTGTTGGGCAATTACAGCGCTCCAGTGTTTGCCGTCCGCAAAGGCTGCAGTCATCTGCAGCGACAGCGTGGTGCACGGCTCCCCCAAGGCACGGCACTCCAGTTAAATCAATTTGTCAGGAGCAGGGCGGCTGCCTCCCTACTGCAGAGGAGGCCCACCGGAGCGGGGGACAGCTGGGGCGCACAGCTGTCTCTCTGCAGCAGATCAATTAGAACATCAAAATTCATCTGCTAATTAGCAAGCATGTACAGAGGGGAAAGAAACCTCCCTTAAATGAATCATTTCTATGTATTAATGAATCCAGTGACATCCCACATTCAGAACCCAGCCCAACAACAAGAGACACAGCCACAAGAGGCACCGGCTAGCACGATGAGACAATTTCATTATTGCAAAAGGTGATCCCACTGCTGAGGTGAAAATAAAACCCCCTACAAGAAAAATTTTGCACTTCCAATATCAGTGAAAGAAGACCCACATCCAGTAGAGCTACTAATCTCTGATCACAGTGTAAACAGTGATCACTGTAAGGCTGCATTGAGAGCAAATACAAGTGGGCCCAGGAAAAATACAAATCCCGGTCAGCCTGACATGCTGCTTGCTTTGGAACATGCTGAAAGTCCCTTGACTTCTGTGATTGAGAACTGGGCCTCAGGTCAGCAGATTTATCCTTGTTTTTATTTATTTTTATATTCAACCTTTGCGTTGTTATTAGAACGACACTTACTGTTTATTCACATGTTGCAATGTTGCTGAGGGTGTTTTTACAAGAGAACTGGGCCAAAGTCAGCTGCTGCTCCAATGCCATTTCAAGGCTTAGCAGAACAAGGTCACAAATTTTTTTTTTCTGACAGTTTCAGCTTGTTTAGCACAGACAAGAAAACACAAACCAACAATAACATACTACATTTTTCATCAGAGCTCAGAGCGTATCTGTTAATTCCTGCACATAGAGCTCCCAAACCCAGGAGAATCCAGGTACGTTGACTGGCAATACACAGAAAATTAATTTCTTCAGTTGGAAAGAGCCCCACCAACCTCCTTTGTTACTTCCAGTGCCTTGCCCATCACAGCCTAATTGCAATGGACTTGAGCGGCTCTTCTTTGGATACAAAGCGCAAACCCTTTGTTCTTGGAAGTTTGTCCGAGAATGCTTGTACAATGCGTTTGTTGCTGGCAGTGCTCAAGGAAAAGAGAACAATGGTGTGGAGAGGACGAAGACAAAATGACCTCCCAGAAACAGCAGCATAGTAAAGGAAACTCTAAATCTGGCATCTGCAATGACCCTACTGCTCATCTAAGCAGCTGATTCACTAAACTCAATACATTTTCCCAAAGAGTTATCTTTTTTAAGGCTCTGTTTTCCTACAACTGTATGTTGTACATGTAGAAACCCACAACTGTAGATTTGATTTCCAGGCCATTTGGCATCAGATAATCAATTGCAAATTATTATTTTGAAATAGATTGATGTAAGCCACAGCTCGATGCATCCACAACACAGAATTCCTACTTGGAAACTATCTTCTTTAACCTCACAAACAGGTGCTAACTGCTTACCTTGGTCTCAGTTCCCTAGTTTCTCATCAAGATTTTTTCCCTTTCACTCTTTTAAGGACACTCATTAAAACCCAAACTGTGTTAGATGGCTGAAAACACAGAGCCGCATAAGAATATTGGTACATGAGGAGCTGAACTCTCCAAGGGAAGGCTATGAAACGTTATTGCCAGCTCTGCTGCAGTTAAGACAAACTGCCACAGAGAGCCATGTCCATTCTCATCTATTGAGGGAGGTCAGCTGAAAATAAGTCACAGAGGAAGTCAACCAAGATAGTACAGTGCCCCCACTTGCCTTGCAATAATGAAGAGTGTGTATGAAAAATGTTTAATAATATGAGGAAGCTTCATCACCACCCTCACCCTCTTTTCCTGCACTGGACGTTCATCTTGCACAATTTCCATTACACCTAATGATGCTTATGCATGAGCAGGAAGAGTGTGACCCACCAAGTATTACCGCTTTAAGCTGCCATTTAGTATCAAATTTCTTTCTTAAGTGAGGATTGCTGAATACGTGAAGCACTGAGCTCTAATACATACTCCATTAAAAGCAGTCCAGAGAATGTGACATTCTTCTTATCATATTACCTCAGTTACTGGCAGAATGATATAATTATGATTCACATTGAAGTGGCCTACAGAATGGATTTAATCAAATTTTAATATAAAATATGGCCACTTAGAGCATATTCCCTTCAGTAGCTTGTTCAGTCAAGATGCTGGGTAGGGAGGGGAACTGCAGGTATCATTTCCAGTAACAGGACAACAACTGCTTTTAAGTCAAATATGGCATCAGGATGTTTAAGCACACATTAGAGGATGCATTGGTGTCACTGCTATTGTGCTGTACTCTGTATATAATTTGGCACGGATGATTGCTGTGTCGCTTTCAGTCCCTTAAGCTTACAATACCTGAAAGAAATTGGTATCTGAGTGTGTCTAGCAAGGAGTAAGTAATTCATTCACTTAGAAAAACTCTTATCCTTCCTATATTCATGCAGACCAAGTGGCTGGATTCTGTTCTGAAGGACATCAGTGCAAATTCAGAGCGCAGTCACCAAAAGCACACCAGTTCTGACTGAGTTGATATGTCCTGATTTGGTTATGGCCAAATGACTCACAAGTTGAGTGTGTTCCATTGATTAGATCTTGGGTAACTCCAAATGCAAGGAGATACTGTGATAAGTGTGCAAAATTCTCACCTTATGGATAGTTTTTCAGAGAATCCACTTGGGAATTACAGTTTCAAGTGTTCAGATATAAAACTAAATGCACAAAAGACACAAAGGATACAAGAGATGAGAGGTACTAGGTACAAAGGGCATTTGTGCATGAGTTTAGGCTCATTATTGTGCACATCTTCTGCAGCATAGAAACTTGGGTTTGCTGCTTTTCAGTTTTAAGGCTCTAGCAAGGCACTCAAACTCTGGTAACGCAGGAAGAGCTGTTCCAAGCTAAAAATTCAATGCCAGCTACCTTTTGTTTTACAGCATCTAAGGGTCCGTCCGTGCACTTTACAACTATTCACATTTTATCCATCTGACTACGATATCCTAGCTGTTTATGAGTTTTTCTTCTTGAAGGTAGATTAAGCCCATGAATTCCTTGAATGTCATGAATGGGTTTTGTTGTTGTTTTATTTTGCTGGAGTTTGGCTTTTGGGGTTTTTTTGTTAGATCCCTGGTCCATCTGCTAGTCTCCTAGGGCTCTCACCACAACCCTTATTGCCTCATGGCATCTGCTTCCTTTATCCTTTCCTTATAGTAGATCAAATTGCTCTTTTCCCTTTGCTTTCTTCTGTTAACTTCATTTTGGTTCCTACCTGTTATGTCTGATCATCTTTGTTTATTCATAGAACTAGAAAACAGTTTGGTCGAAAGACACCTTAAAGACCACCTAGTTTCAATCCCCCTTCCATGGGTAAAGAGACCTTCCACTAGAACAGGTTTCTCAAAGCCCTACCCAGCCCGGAATGAGGCATCCACAACTTCTCTGGGTAACCTGTTCCAGTGCCTCATCACCCTCACTGTAGAGAATTTTTTCTTTACATTTAATCTAAACCTACCCTCCTTCAGCTTAAGGCCATTACCCCTTGTCTTATCACTACAGACCCTTGTGAGAAGTCCCTCTCCAGCTCACTTGTAGTCCCTTTAGGTACTGGAAGGTCTAAGTCTCTGCAGAGCCTTCTCTTCCCCAGCCTTCTGCATCTTCTGATCTCAGCCAAAACAGAGCACCAAGCCCTCCTTCCTGTCATTAGAAGTCACAGTGATTTTCAGGTCATGAACCCTGATGTCTTTTTGCCTATTACCATTTACCCTTGCATTCTTTTGCCCCCATGCATGTGGTTGAAGATCATCCCTCTTTTCCACTTTTTTCACTCTGAACTCAGTTGTTCTTCTGCCTCATTACAAAGTATGGGAACTGTCCAGATATCCCACTTCCCATAAGCATTTTTACAAATCCTGTTTCAATCCATTCATTTCCAATTTTTAACCTCTTGCAGTCTGGTTTCTATTTCATGTACAAATTCATGTCTTCACTGAAGGCTTTACTATCTTCTTTTGGTGAAGTTTTTTTTGGTGTGGTCTTTTTGCTTGTTTCTACAGCTCTCAGTACACTCAGAATTTCAAGAATTGTTATCTTCTTGTGGTTATGACAGACCCTTCTTCAGATCTTTCAAGTTTTACTCCCTACCCCTACCTAAGGAGTGAAAGAGGCAGGCAGGTGAACAGGAAGGGACAGATTCAGCCACACCTAGAGCATGGGACATAAAGTCCTGTATGCCATCTAGGGGAGGAAAACATGGAAGGGAAAAAACAGAAAGGCAAAGATAAGAAAGATATGGAAATAAAGAAAAGGACAAAGAATCTAAGAAATTCAAGCACAGTTAGAAGACAAGAATAAACTAATGAAAGAAAGTGTATGCAGTATGGGCCTGAAACAGAAAAAGAAAAAAAATAGTGGGGGAAGTACTTGAAAAGAATTAAAAGGGTATTTAAAAAACCCTAAAATTAGGTAGGTAAGCTCAGTTACAATTTTAGGAAAAGAAATACAACCCCCTCATATAATGAAATGTCAATGAAAATTACTTTGTCTTAGCAGAAGGTATATAAAGTTTAAAATATTTCTGAAGCTTTTAGTAATCTTTATCTTATTCTTGAAAACAGGGAAGGAATGGGTTTGGTTTGATCAGCTATTCCAAGTCAATGGTGCAGCTCTACAACCATGGCAACAAAGAGCTGACTTCCTGCTGCCAGGCTCTCATATGGGAGCTGCAAAGGCAGTGCAGCGCTGGAATTCTGATCAGCACCAAGAGAAGCACCGTGGTTTTAGAGCTCTGTTATACTACAGCTACTTCATGTGTTTGTTACCATGCACGCCAGTCATAATAGGCCTTACTTGGTTAGGATTATTTTCCAAGGAATTTGCACTCGTAACAGCTTTTTAAATATATCAGTATCTTACATTAAAAATAAATGTTTTCTCCTTAGAGCTAGATAAATAGCTAAGGAAAACCTGTTTTGTTTAAAAACACGTATCTTACCTCCAAACAGAAGATCTATTTTTCCCAGGTTATTAAAAATAAACAACAAATCCACTATATTTTAACTGAAGAGTGGCTTTGAAGACCAACTCAAAAGTACTATAGATAACTTCAAACAAAATATAGCCTATTGAACTGATTTCTACATAAATTCTATTTGATTGAAATTATGCTCAACAGTTAATATATAAACATAGAATTTTTAATGAAGACAAATTTTTGTATCTAAACATACTATTTATAATGAAGACAGTTCATTAAATACTTGTGATTGTTGTCAGAAATACTTCAACAAACAACAGAAGAGTGTTATACAGAACTAAAATATTAGATAGGTTATCTTCAAAGTTCATGTAGGACATCCCCAGTCTCAAGATCATTCTTTTCTCAGGTAGAAGACTGAGTTTTTGTTTTGCTTTCTAATTTACATGTTTTAGAATAATCTACAATATAACTATGGTACTTCCACCAGTTCCAGAAAAACGCCCTTTCAGTACTACCTCTTCATTTATCAAGGCCATGATGAATACAAAAATCAAAACTATCATAAATTATCACAATAAAGCCACTGAATATATCAGAAATTGAGTAAAGAAAGATGCTGAAGTAATCTGTCTTGCCAAGTGGAATGACGGAAAAGGAGCACTGCAGGGGGCAACGCTACGCATGAAAGAGAAATAAATGGAAAGGTCTCTGTTTCACTGACTGCTTCGTGTATTTTCCTGCCCAGTTCTCTCTAGTAGGTTAATACTGGGCTGTCACAACCATGATAGCCTTGATGATTGTATTGACAAGAAACCATGATCTACAGCAGATCCGCTTTTACAGAATGGCCGGATAAGCCCTTCCATTAACAATACTAATCAGATAAAGTATTCCTAATGGATGACCCTGCATCTGGTTAGAGTGAACTGTTCTGTTTAGTATGTATATGCTGTGTTTTTCATCCAAGATCAAGATGTCACTGCTAAGAATTTATACACTATGTTTGGAAAATTGTTTATAATTTATTCTCTACATCTGCTGCAACTCTGGAAAACAGAGAGCCGGTTCTTTGTTCCTGTCATTAGATCAGATTATTCTCATGCATTGCTAAAGGTTTCCATGATCCAAAAACAAACAAGGGGCCAACATGTAAACACCCAAGAGGAATTAATTTATATACTCACTTTTTGCTCCTGGTGTAAAGGCGTTATCTATTAAAATGTGTCCTGATAATCACATTTCTAGGTAAAACATACTATGAAACTGAAGGTGTAACAGCCGTTTGACAGATAAGATGCATAAAACCATAGTGCCCTGAGCCCTAATCCCCTCACGTAGCTATAAAATATTTAAAGTACACACTGTTTACAGGCAGTTAATAGATAGCAGCGATAAATCCCCTTTCAGAAAAAAAACCTTGTTCTGTGAGACTTACAGAAATGAGAGAAATCTTAAGAGGTGCAACATCCACAAAATTTACTTGCCAAGAGATTCCCTATGCTCTTCTCCATGATAAGAACGGCATCTGTGCCAAAGTGCGGATAAAAACGGTTTTCCTTCAGTCCTATGATGGGTTTACCACCGGCTAAAGCTTTTACAGCAGTTGTCTTCAGTCAGTGAAAATCTCCCTACTGGCAGCACAGATAACAGAACTTGCTTGGCTTTTTCCTCTTCCAGTACAACATGGCAAAAAGAGAGCAAAACATCACAAATTTGTATCAGCATTATTTTATGGCTATCTTGCGGAGTCAGTCCAAAACCTGTTATAGTCTGGACATCAAAAAGAAATTGTAACTGAAGTCACTTACATTGTTTTGATCCTTTCCACTTTAACATTTGTTTTATAGAAGTGTATCATGGTCCCTGCAGACTGTGGCTGGCCTTAACTTTAAAGCAAAATTTAGGGCTCTTCCAATGTGGCTGAGAAAACAGATTTTTTGCTTCAATATTGCCAGGTTTACTGTAAAGACACAGGGACATGTCTCTCTACAGGTTAACACAGAAATTAAAGCTGCAAACTGTTAAAAGGATTTATCCCATTTCAACTTACTGGCTTGTCTCCTATCATTTCTTTATTTTTCCTCTAGATCAAACATCACTTGCTACTCTGTTAGATCAAACTACTAAGATACTCTTAAAAAGCTAAGTTACAGAAAAGCCAGCAGAGTTCCTAAACCCCCATGCCTAAGCAAAACTTCAGTTAAAAGCTTCTTCTCTTTAATGAGGATGTTGAATACTGAGGGACAGCTTCTTACCAGCAAGGGCATTGGAAAGTCAAAAGCTTCCCCCCATCCATGGATCTCTTATTTTTTAGATGCAACCGTGGTGCGTAACACACTTATGAAAGAACATAAAGCATACCCTAAAGTTCCATCCTTTGGTATTAAGAACTTGAGCTGCATGAACTGGGAAGCAAACAGGCTTTTAGAGTATCAGTGATTTTCAAACACATTTTACTTTGGCCCCTGCAAAGTTCTGGAACTGAAATGACTTATACCCAGCAGTACCAGCAATGCTGAACATTGCAAGGCTAACTCATAGCGCACACTTGGTGACTCACGTATCGTACAAAGAAGCTAAATGACATTTTCATATCAGGTTACTAATTATCTCTCTATAAAAAAAGACAATGCAATTTCATCCCTTTAAAGCGGCTTTCGCCAACCTGCAAATCTCAATTTTACTTTCAGTCAATGCAAACCTCAGGGGTTTTTTTCAAGAGTTATCTCCCCCTCCCACCAAAGCAATGCTGTGCCAAAGCTTTTACAAGTATTAATTGATATTTTTTTTAGGTGCAATAAGGTTTGGATGACCTTTCAGCTTTAATGCTTTGATCTAAATATTGTCATGCCCTATGTAATTTTGATGTGGTCTAGTGCCACACAGAAACAATGCCTGGGGCTATTTCGGCGTACCTTTTGGCCAAATTATGCTGCCTTCCACCTGTGGTCGGAAACATGTGCCAGGTAACTGCAAGTGAACTCTCATATTTCTTCTCCATAATTAATCTATTTTTCTTTAAACTTCAACAGCTTTAAGCCTTACAGAATGCAGCTCTAGAGGACCATGCCAAAAAATACAATAAAACAGATCTTAATCCAGCACAGTTCATTCGGCTCCTTTAAGGACAGAGACAGATCCATACAATATAAATGTTTGCCCTTAACTTGCTCTGGTACTTTTCAGCCCCAATGCACAACAGGAGAGTGGATAATGCAAGAAAGAGGAGAGTTTTGGTAAAAGGAGGAATTGAGATGTCAATTTCTACAGTTTTCAAGGTTTTAAGGATTTTTTTCTCCCTAAAATATAAGTGACAAAGCAACAAACCTTTTACAAATAAGCCAGGCTTTTCTACCCAGCCTTTACAAAGAGCATCAAAAGGCACAGACTGTAAGAAAGCCAGAGGGCAGCTGCAGCTTGGTGTCAGCTCAGCACCTCTTGCCTGGGTTTCTGCCTGAGCACTGAGCCTGGGAGGAGCACATGGCAGAGGACCAAAGCAGTCCCAGGAGGGCCACAGTGGAGAGGACCAAGCAGTCCAGACTTTGTACCGGGTGATGGGTGGAATTAGCTCCAACACACTGACTGACTGCTGCAACCATGCTGTTCCATGAGTGCTCTTCAAAACTGAGGTCATACACACAGAAAACTATTTTCCACCTGTGTTTTGGAGGTCATATCGATGCTGTATATGCTTCTGTAGGGATAGGAAAGTACACAGTCGAAGAAGTACCTCTCATAACCTATAAGCATCTTTTGACCACTGCTTAAAGGCAGGTGCTTTTATTAAAGAGCTGAAAGCAGCATTTGTTTCAATAAATTCATGGGTGTAAGTTGTCAGGAATCCCTCTGACTATTCTTACCACTAATATGGCACCACAGTGTTACCTGGCTGCTGCTTCAGCTTTAATAGGTCTGTGATTTAACTGTGAGAAATTCTCAGCCTCAGTCATTCTGCTCTCCTGGCATCATAATGTACCCCAGAGTTCAATTACTCGGCTCAAATGCCGCTGTCACCCTGTACATATAATGTAAGAAAAAGGTGAATTTTCACACAGGAACTCAAATATTCATTTCCTTTCAGGCCCTTTCCTTTCCTTTAATTTGTTGCTCAGTTGTCCTTTTATTTCTATTAGACTCCCTTGCTGTGTTAGCAATTGCAAAATGATTTGAGGTTAGCATGGCTTTTTTTCCCCCTCCCAGAAAAAAAGACAGATTGCTGGTGGTAGTAGTGAAAGGATCTTTAGGGAAAGGGGAGAGTTTTGCTTTGAGGCTGGCAAGTTATTTAGAGAACCTGGTGGCTTCAGGCAACATCACAAAATGAAATTATATGGTTTCAGTCAAACGAAAGGAGGACAGTCACCAATATCACAGGAGTGCTCCAGTAAAATGCAGTACAATTAAACTCCATGAGCTGCACCTTCCCTACCTGCACTGAGAGTGGTCTGCAACACACACAAGCCCCAATCACCCAAACTGAAAGAATATTTTCCTGCTCAAGACTGCCGCCAAAGGCTATGATCAGACATGAGCATATTCCATGAAGATGACAGTGACTTGAGATGACAGCTACTTTGAGGGAAACAAAGTCTGGGCTGATGTCCACTCCAGGCAATCCCAGTGATTTCAGTGCATAATTCAGGTAACAGCAACCTCCTACAGGTTCCCTGATGAGAAAAAAAGGCGGCAGGGAATCCCAACCCAAAAAAACCAATGCCACATCACTAAAAACACCGTGTTCTGTCAGAAAGAAGCCAAATTCCACCCCAAACACTTTTTAGGGGTAACCTCTTCCTATAAACCTTCAAGCAAAAATACCACATGTATACATAAAATGAAGGACTATGATATAAACATATATGAATGAGCTCTGACCTTCCTTCTGGCGTGTCCATATGACTAAAATAATGACATCTGCTTAAGGTCAGAGGTCTGGAATATTTGAATGCTGTTCCTGTAGCACATGCGTTCCAAAGGCAGGCTACACTGTCATGGATAATTATGACATCTAGTGTAGACACATCTGTTCCATCTATAGTAGTCAATTTTTTTTTTTTAGCATAAATAGAAATAAACCTTGATCCCAGAACTGTAAGACATCTTAATTATAATGGGAGATCTCTTTTGCAAGACTGACCAGTTAAAATTAAGTGGAAAACATGATTTTTTCTAAACTAATCAAACTTTTCATTTGCATTTAAATTTGCAGTACATTGGATAATTGTACAAGCAGACTAGGAAAGCTCCGTGTTGATGTTTCAACACAGAAAGATCTCATTAGAGAAGGACCATAAGAAATGAAAGGCTATATTCTAGTTACAAATCACGTGATCCATTAGTAGGATGGGGGGTAGGAAGGAAAGACATCAACATCACCATGATGCCTCCTCCAGCTACCTAGAAACAGAGACTAGACAAGAGTAAGGGAATAAAGATAGGTATTTATTTGAAGGGCCTTCAAGGTACACCCTGGGGGAGCCAGAGGCTGCTTCCAAAAAATGGACCCCAAGATGGACCACAGGTCACGAGTTCTTCACACTTTTATAGGTTTGGACCATTTGCATATCAGGGTTAATTCTCCAATTAAAGCCCCAGTTTAATGATGTAATTCCCCTCAGCTTGCCCCCCTTAGAATCTTTAGTTTACACATTTTGGGCCTAGAACAGCCTGGCTGTCCTTGAAGGCAAAGCCTGGAGAGGCTTTGTTATGTCTACCCAGTACGAGAGAGTAGGAATTACAGGCTCCAAGGAACTTCAGAGTTACACTCTAAGCAGTACAGGATTTAAAAATATAAAAGTTAAAACCTAAGGCATCAACCATAGAGAAATGTTCTGCTAACTCAGTCTTGCTGGTTTTCTGAAAACAAGGAAATATATTTTCAGGTCAGTGATTTTCAACTGTTTTCGATTCACAGATCCCTAAATATTTTCCAGTGGAGATGTAGATCTTTGAATAGCAAAATTAAGCCCAAGGCAAAATGCTTGCTTTTCATCTTTACCTGCCATGGGTTTCTGAGATACGGTTCACAGACCATCAGCTGAAAACCATTTTTTAAAAGACACCTTTTTATCACAATTCAGCTGTTTTGCTTAGAATACTGTTATCACAGCCTTCCTCAAAAGGAAGGCTGAAGAAGAGATACCCTACTCATGTTCTGTAGACAGGGCTTCTTTGAACTGAAGTCACAGATGCTTACATTTTCAGGTCTCTTTGCCATGGGTGGGTTTAGGTACAAACTGCATTGCAAACCTTTGTTCTGTAGTTTATCAGCCTTCCATTACACAGGAAAGCACCCCTGTCTATCTACCCCAGACTGACCTTCAGCACATGAGATCTGCACCCGGTCTTGGTTCAGAGCCAGAATGCCTGGACTTAATTTACAGCACAAAGTGAAACGCCAATACACCATCTGGGGCCCAGGAAGGTACACACCTGCTACCCCGGGGAAGTCCTGCGTGTCACCTCCATTTGCCCAAGAATGACCAGACGTGGAACCAACCTATAGAACCCTTTATTTATTTTAGTCGCCTGCAGAATTCTTTCTTTCCCTCAGTTCCACTGGAGCCAGGGGAGGGTCTGCTGCTCTGACAGATGTATAGTCCTCTCCATATTTCCTCTGGGAGAATCTCATGCACCTATTTAGCAACAGATACTATTCACAAAAAGGGCCCCACCAGGATTATGCGGTCTATAAGAAGACTCTTCTACATGACAGATATCCCCTCAGGCACAGACTTGGAAACAAAAGCATCTTTGTGCCCGCTAAGCATTGAAGTTCCTGGAGCATTTAGTTCAATCCATGTTTTGTACACACTTTGGTTTTGAAGATATGCAGCCCTACTACTCCTTACAGAGTGCTCTTGGTGGAGGCATTTAAAAGAAATAATCATTTGAACAGGGTTCTTCCTGGCTATGTACTTTCTCCTTCCCAATCCCTTTTCAAACTCTGACTAAAGGTTTAAGCTTCAGCTCTAACTCTGGTGTTTGTCATAGGCACATCATGGCTTCTGGTGATACACTGTACTACAGAGAGGAGAGGACAATACAGCCACCATGCACTGGCAAAGGCCCGATCTAGATGATTATGCAGGCTCTTTACAATAATAGCAACCCCTTTTCACAATATTTTATACAGGACCTATAATTCAAAAAATACTCAGAGCAATTCTTATGTAGAGATAGTGCATTTTGATAGAAAATGTGAAAAAACCTTGATAGGTTAATAGAATCACCAGAAAGAATTCTTATGTATTTATATGATGCAGGCCATAATAATCTCATTTTTTTTTCCATGGTGGTTTTCATGTTAGCTATCCCCCCATCTCCAGAGTGTTAACAGTCCTTTCCCTCACTAACACACTGTGGAAATCCCTTTCTTGGCAAATATCATCATCAAGGGGACGATTTCCCAGAGAAATCTGGCTCACATTCAAGATTCTTTGTGAGGATCAAAAATGGATCAAAAACAGGGGGAGAGGAATTCGTGAGCACATCAACCAGAAAAGTTGTATGCATCTACTTTTGCACTCGATCAAGAAAAATAAAATTGTTTTCTTTTAGTGTCTGTCTGACTGACTAACATTGTGGCTGAGTCAACACCTCTCATTTGCAACTAGGAGCAACCTTTCAATTCAATACAATTTGAACCTAGCAATGCTTTCAGAGACATCCAGATCACGTACATGAAATAACACCAGCAATCTTCATTGAGGAACAAAAGATGCAGAACAGAGACTGGTACTCTTTTTTTCCCCAATAAATTATAACATCCTAAAAGATCTAATGTTCATATTTGTATTACTATAAATCTGCAAAGAACTCAAATAAAAATTTGACTCTAGGAGTCAGTGGTCCAGAGTGGCTTCAAATAATTGACTACTTCAGAAAAAATCCTTCTTACTTTTGGATGAAATAAAATGTATGATTTTCCTTTACGTGGCCATGAAAACTTATTGAACATCTTTGTTACTTGACACAATGGCAATTGAGCTGCTTAGCCAGGGAAAATTGAAAGCAATGTTAATAAAACTCCTAAAAAAAGAAAAAAGAAACATGCTGTTGAAACTTGCACTAAAATTATGAACCCTCGGTTCATAATAATAAAGTCAATTTGAAATATACAGGCTTGTCTTTGCAAAGAATATTGCCACACATAGAATAAAATAACTCAGATCACACCAGAAAGGGCCTCCTTACCACTGATAACTGCCTGATCAGTGGGTACAGAGGAGAAATGGAGAGTTTACTCAAGTACCTTTGCCCTCCCACCATTATGAACTAATACACTTTCCATTGGTCTTAAACTGTGACTGTTTCACAGCACTTTGCAACTTAACTCTCCTGAGCTGATCTCTTTTTTGATGTCAGAAGTGCACAAAATGATTGTTACTCTGATTTGTGTGTTACATTTTCTCTGGCAGAGACGGTAAAANAAGGGGAGGGGGGGGTTAAAAGTGTGGGGGGAGGGGAAAGAGAGAGCACAGAAGGGAAAGTAGAACAATTCCTTCCTCTGTAAGCATTCCCTGTACCATTCCAATTTAAAAACAGACCTTCTGACAAGCACCGTGGTGGTCACGTTCATTGCAAGACAAAGGACGAAGCAATTAAGGTGCAAGGATTACCCAGGCACAAAAAGCAGTCAGGAGACAGTAACTGTAAGCCCACAGTGGTGCTGTGGTATCAACTTCCGATGCCCTAACTCTTCAGAAAATCATCCTTTTCCAGCTCTGATTCTCTGTCAAAATGGATTAATGCACTGTCAGTGGGTCCCAGCTGCCTCACTCCCAGCCCAGTGCCAGCAATATTTAGGGACTTCATGTCCCAAATGCAGCTGGGTCCCAGCTCAGCCTGGGATGCATCCCTCAGCCTGTGAATGAAAGAGGCACGGCATCAGCTGAGGGAACAGGAAGGAGAGAGTGTTACACACAGGGGTCACTTCATGTCCCATGCCCACCTTATCTCTG
The DNA here is from genome assembly GCA_013398115.1 of Falcunculus frontatus. Taxonomy (NCBI): domain Eukaryota; kingdom Metazoa; phylum Chordata; class Aves; order Passeriformes; genus Falcunculus; species Falcunculus frontatus. The sequence goes on along the minus strand of VZRV01004953.1, from coordinate 623,282 downwards.
GATCCTCTAATGGGTACAGACTTCCCCCTGCCCCAAAGAAAATCTGTGACTAGGAGCCCGTTTTCTTGTTTGACCTCGCAAGGGTAGCTCAGTACAATGCAAGCGAATTTAGTACAAATTACTGCTCAGACCTCAAAAATCTGGTTTGTTTGCAAAGCAATCCCCCCCAAAAAACAACTGCTGACTCAGGAGCAGATGTAGTTGTATTTCCAGCGCCTGTGAGGTGAAGCTGTGGAACAGCCACTTCTGCTCATCCCAGAAGGAACAGAAACGAGATGAAAACGAGTCCATGCAGCACAACTGCCTGCACTCGGCAGACTAATAAAGCTAGGTGGCTTTGTTTAAAAAAAAAAAAAAAAAAAAAAAGGGAAAAATGAAAAAACCCAACCCACAATGCAAAAAACCCCAAACCAAACCATCCACAAACCAAAAAGCCCCAAATACACCCCTATTCTCTCTCTCTGACAATTCAGCCACAAGCAGCATGGTCACATGCTCCCTGTCCATGCCTTGCCTACCAACAATGCTGTAAGAGACTATAAATACCATGGGGACACACAGTTGTGGTGCGGAGCCCACTCACACTTTCTGTTCCCTGGCCTCATCTCCAGAAGCCAGACAGTTCTGCAGGGCTGGGAAGGGCACTCCCAGGCTTTTGCAGACGACTGCAGTAACGTGGCAGCACCATTTGTTTCGGAAATCAAACAATACAGAGGGCTTCAGCTGTACAAGTAGAAACCAAATGGCTTCTTTTGATCTGGAGAGCCTGTTACCTCTCCATATCTGTCTTTCACCACACATTTTTCTTTTGCTATTTACATACTACAGCACAAACTTTCTGGACAGGCTACTAATCTGAAATGATGCCAAGTAAAATAATAAATAAATTATTAGCCCCTTCAACATCCCAAACTCAGGCACTCATGGAACACACTCAGCCTCCAGAATGCTCTTCACCACTCTTCTGTTAACAGTAATGTCATGGGCATTCAAGACACCTGCTCTACAGATCAGGGAGGCAAACCAGGAATAACAGTTCTGAACCCCTCTGCTCCCAGCACAGTCTGGCAAGACAAAGCCCCCATCTAATAGCCCAAGACAGACTTTAGGAAGGAGTCGGTCATTTACCAGGCAGATGGTAATCAAAGCCATGTCTCTGCAGATTCAGTGGCAATATGGTACGAGATAAGACTTCAGCTCCACGGTTTGAAAGCTTCCTCCAAATGGCTTAAATTTTCTCCCTAAATCCTGTTACTTTCTAATTCCAGTTCAATTTCTGCCACATGTTCCCTTTCCTTGGGCTTCCTTTGGACTGCATTTAAACTTTTCAGGACTAACCCTGCTCTCCCAGATCTCAGTGACTGCTAACTTCAAAAGGGAACACACTGGATTAATTAGACTACTTAATGACATTCATTCTGGCACTAATCTTAAAGCACTTAATGCATTAAAAACATTTTTATTACTATTTTAAATAACCAGTATAACCTAGAAGTCAAAATGGATTTGCCAACAATTGGTAAGAACCTCCACCACAGGAGGAAGCAGGCACATTTTAAAGACAGCTTGCCTTACTCAACTTTCACCTGAATTACGACAAGAGTCATCCTTGCAGCAAAATATTTCGTAAAATATTACAGCAATGCTTAATTTTTTTTCCAACTGAAGATGATGAAACCAATTAATCTCTCACAGACTGGTACAGAAGCAAGTAAGAAATGAGGCCACTTATGACAATGAGAAATCTAGATGCGAAGAATAAGAAACCACCAGTGGTGATACAATCAGCACATAATCTTTTAAGTGTTTATTACACCTGAATGGGTAGATGAATTTGATAATCAAGCAACAACTGGATTTCTTACTAGTTCTGAAATTCTAGGATTCACTCAGGCAAGTATACAAGATGCCAGCAGTGTGAGTTTTTCCACAGATAAGCAACTCTGGAAGGAAGTAAAGGGTTCTAAATGTTACTCAAGGGAGGAGCAGCAGCAGCAGCAATAGAGAAAGAATTAGACAAGTAGGATAAATTTAGCAGAAAAAGACTACTGACTTGGAAAATGCACACTATAAGTAAATTACTGCAAGCTAAAATAAAGATTTTTTAATAATAAAAGTTACTACAGATGTCATTAATAGAACCACATGATATTTCCATGTAATTTGATTTATGAATATAATTCATTGTTGGGTCATAGAAACTGAAAACATTTTGAATTCAAAATAAATTAGACAGTTCAGAGGTTTGATGTACTGCGGGGATGAGTGTGGAGTGAAGAACAAAACCAACCAAGCTTCTAAAAATTTTGAGGCCTCCTAAGCACAGAAACTAAAGTTGGTTTTGTGAGAGTCCAGCCAGCAGCTGGTCTTACGTGCAGTTAATTTCTTTCTATTTTAGAACTATTACTTTGTTGCTCTCGAGTTATTATTCCTGAAATAAAAAAAGACAAATACACATGAAAATTCACCAAAACCCAAACACATTTCCAGTAAAGATGAATGATTTATTAATTTTTTTTAAGTCCACAAGGATTAAGTTCATGTACTTTGGGGCAAATATTTTCCACCATCCCATTCGATCTGTCTTTGTCTAAAAGAGAATAGTAATCCACAAGCATTTGAAATGTGCTGATGCAGAAAACAAGGCAATATTTACTCACAATAAGTAAAGGTATTCTTGCTTTAGGCTGGAATATAAGCAGTACTGAATGTTGTCTAGAAGCACAGAGTGTGATGCCATCTGAAAATAGGCTCAAAATTTGATCGGAGATCAAAGATTATTTTGCAAGTTTGATCTGTTTGCAAGAGAAGCAACTGCTGGTCTTTGATGTGCATGTATCTCATATAAATCCAAGGAGGTAATAATTCCAGAGTACAAAGCCATGATGTGACCACAAATGGAATATCACATGCAGCTCTTATCTCCACATATTGCAAAAAAAGATATAAAATAACTAGGCATATACAAAGAAGGCTAACTTATATGATACAGGAATTGGAGGATGAGACACCAAATATGAAGACAGACTAAGGAAGCTAAAGTTACATAATCCAGAAAAGAGGATTGAGCAGAATACGATCACAGTCTATAAATAACTTACAGGTAACAATATAGATGAAAGAAGAGAATTATTGAGAGTCCTCACAAGAGGGTAAGACGAGAAGTAATTTTCTTGAGCTAAAGAAGGAAAAACTGAACAGAAGAATGTAGGCCAGACATTTGCAAAACTTAATACCCACAGCAGCACACATGGGACTGCATTTTAATCAAGGTGGAGTCACTTCATACGTGTGGCACTTCAAGTAAAACAGGCGAGTCTTGTGCCTCACAGGACACAACCCAATCCTGCGGTCATCTGCCAAACGGACTGAGGTTTGGTTTGGTGTCTGGGTGCCCAACAGCACCCAGATGAATTCAAAGGAGATATTAAAGTTGAATATAAACTTAGAATACAGGCCATCCAAAAGAACTATTTTTATTTCCCCCTCCAACTTACGAGAGACAGGTTGTTAAAAGAGTCACAGACAGAAAAAAAGGCATTGAAATGGCAAATGACCCATCATAACACTTAAAGATGGACATACATTTGGGTGCCCAGTATACGCCTCAAACAGCAAGAGAAGACTTGATCCCAATTAATTCAACTTGCCAATTTGCAAATAACATCACTGTAAGACATATCTTCTCATATAAATTGGAATGAATAAGCAGAGATTTACCTCAAAATCTTAAAAAAGTGGATACATGCACACCAAAAAAACAGCTTCTCCTGCCAACAGATCAAACTTGCAAAATAATCTTCGCTCTCCAATGTGACTTTTCTAACACATTCAACAGAGCAGCAGAGATCTACAAAAAGACAAGAAGCTGGCCTTATGATTAATAGGAGATCCAGAAGGCTGCTCTGAATGGGGGAAGGGGGGGAGTCTGCCTGGAATATGATCTTTTAGTTATTTCACTGCTGACTGTTCCAAGTGGTTGAAATGAAAATACACAAGTTTTGGAAAGTTTATTCCTACTGGAGCAAAGCAGTGATGGACACTGTAGTGTTCCTGTACTAACCACTGACCTTTCCTACGTCAATAAAAATATTATCTCCTCTTAGGGATGTGGAAAAAAATCCACATACCAAGGTAAGCTTTTTCTATCCACACATACTGCAAAGACTTTAACACTCCAATTTCCAGTCTCATGGACATACCACGCTCACTTTCAACTGGTCCCATCACTGAGACAATATATCTTTGCAAACTGGATCCTTTCTCCTTTTACCCCAACAGAAAGAGCCATCCAGGTTTAAAACTCAGAAGATCTTCTGAAGAGAGGAGTAGAAGTTAGGATAAACGGATGGAGAAAGAAGACAGAACCTGTGAAAACACTATTTCTATGGACAACAGAAACACAGAATCATTAAGGCTGGAAAAGATCCTAAAGATCGAGTCAATCATTAACCCAGACTTGCCAAGTCCACCACTAGACCAATGTCCCTCAGTGCCACATCTACATGCCTTTTAAATACCTCCAAGGGTGGTGACTCAACCACTTCCCTGGGTAGCATGTTCTAGTGCCAGGTAACCCTTTCAGTGAATAAGTTTTTCCTAATATCCAATCTAAACCTCTCCTGGCACAACTGAAGCTGATTCCTCTTGTCCTAACACTTGTTACTTGGAGAAAAAGTTCTGTTCTTATCCAGATAGAAGCTGGAGTAGTATCGCACAGCACTTTCACAATGAGATGCCATTTTGCAGCCGAAGTCAACAGAAGTGTCTGAACATCATTGTGTCATCACAAAAACTGCATGTAGGAGGACAGATGATCCCAGAAATCCTCAGGGATTAGACAACGACCTGTTCTCATCCTACTGCTCCAACAGATTTACCAAGGAGAAATTCTGCCAGAGGTTTTGTGGCCTTCTCATCCTCATCCATCTTCCTTGGATGTTACAACTGGGCAAGGCTACCTCCAGCTGGGATCTTTATCACATTTGGTCTTCTGTACACATGTTAAAATTCAGGACAACCTTCACACTCTGTCCCAAAGAATTAAGGCAGCAAATGAATTGAATACATTGAAATAGCTGTTTCAATTTGCAAAAAATAACCAGGTAAACCATATTAAAATAGAATTACAGTTACAAATACGAGATCATTGCTGGCTAGGAATACAGATCAATGACACTTCAGATTGACAATAAATGGAAGATATTTAAGTCTCAGAATCTAATACCATTTTTGTCACAAAGTCACTATGCATATATACAAACCATAGACAGGTATGTAAATTAGGTGCTCAGTGCTTGCACAAAAATACTGAATTTGACCAAGTATTAACAACAGTATAAGGTTAAAATTAATATAGATTATGTTCATACCTTGTTGATTACACATCGTAAATTTTAAAAGATATTTATTTGAATAAATACATTTCTGTAAGTCCTTTGGTATGAGAAGTGTGGAGACACTCTTACAGGCAGCAGCTATTCAGAGCTGCAGACATGAAAGCTTGCCTCAAACATGAGCTATAACCCCATTTTTGTTTATTACTATAGCCTATCCATTTGACATCTACCCTAATAAATGTTCTTAATGAAAAGCATTCAAGTACACACACCCTGTTCCTTGGCTTTCCCCAGAGCACTGAGGCTCATTAGACAGATTATCAGTTTTCTGCAAGAGACGTCTGCACAGTTTTCAAATTTTGACTAATAATCTCTTGAAATAAGGTTTGCAGCAGAAGACACGCTGAGCCAAACTCATAACTACACTGGATCTGTGCTGATGTGATTTTTAAAGAAGACTTTGCCCTTAGCTTTAGACATATTTGTGGGGCCAAAGTGGTTTTATTCTGTGGCTATTTCCACCCTCCCAAAAAGCTGCAATTACTATTAAGAAAATAAAAGTCCCAATCCAAAACAACTTTAACTGAGACATTTCTGTGATTATTCCAAGCGACAAAGTTTCTCAAACTTCTTTCAGAAAGCAGTGGTAATAGTACAAAACTAGTTTCCTTTTAAACTAGAACAAACATACATAGAAATTTTGCCCGATTTGCCCACATTCTAGGAACAAAAGCATGCAAGAAATTTCATGTAGTATAAACCTCAGAAAGTTGTAGTTAAAGATTCTAGTTAATTTTTTCAATTAAGAATTAATATCTCTGATATCAACACAACCAAGAAAGGATTGTGCAAAAATTTCATAAACTCCTCATAAGATAATCCCCCCAGAAAATAAAATATACGTATCTGAAAAATGTGAATTGCATTAGCAGCATAGGAACTAGAAATTAAACTGATTTTAGGTGTAGCTGCAATCTTTTAAGCTTGTCCTGTATATTTTAAATATATTATTGAGATATATACAGAAGAAAAGAAATACAATTATTCTCCTGGTAGCTCAGTCATAGTCTCATTGAGCGAACTGCATTTTCATGTATTTTTTAAGTATGATCTTAGAAGCATACAGAGCTAAAATGAAAGTGACATTTTATTAGTAGCCATAGGCAACCCTAGTTCTGGCTACTTACATTTTTATTTATCCCCCAATATATACATGATCTGCTGCTTTTAATTTTATTGACTAATAATAATAATACTCACTGGAGACTGGGTCATTACTGTCTAGGGATGGGAAATCAGAAAGGTCACAAGGTAAAAGAAAACTCCATTTCCATAGGAACTTCAATGCATTTCTCCTAGGGGAATTTAAGTTGCTTTAGAAAGGTTTAGACATAACATTGGTGAGCCCTTTACACCTGAGCCAAGTAAAAGCCCATCCATCTGTGCAGAATAATTCGTGTTTAATAAAACCACAGTAAAATAGATTCCTGCACACTTTTTTTGTAAAGCATCTCCTGCATTTTACTGCCAGCTCCCCAGTAACTCCACATACCCACTCAAAGCATGCTTGGGGTTGTTTCTCAACTGGTGGTACAACAGGCAAGGAAAGGTCACGGTGCTGGGAGATTTCAGACAATGAACAGGATTAGAAGTGAATAGGTCCTGGTTAGCAGATCATCCTAAAAGGAAACCCAGGAAGGACAAGGCAAAGCCCAAAGTCCAAATTGTGTGTCAGCAATCTCCTCCCAGCAAATCGGGGGTCAAGAAGAACCTACCAACAAAACTGGATATATACATGTATATATACACACATGTATGTACATAATCCACCACAAGTGGTGTTCATACAATTGTCCAGTCAAAAACCAAAGTAAACAAAGAGAACCCTGTCAAAGTTTTCCAAATCCAAAAGCTAAGGCTACCTTTGACAGAAAAAGGGTAGTAACAGAAAATAGGGAAATAATCAAGATAGGTCACTTAAATGGCCATACATCTGGCTTTTATAATCTTTTCATTGAAACTAGAAACCAGGAAGACAAGAGGGATGTTTCTCAGAAATCAGAAAGTGCCATCCAAGCACATTAAAGTACGTTTACACAACCGCAAGAAGAATGTTTCACCCACTGGCTAGGAAGTACCACTGAGGAGTATCACTCATCAGCTGGAACTCAGCAACTGGCCACGGATGTGATCCTACTCTGCAGCAGTATGGAACAAAACAGGTGAGCTATTCTTACACTCACTCATGACAGTCTTAATAGCAGCAGAAGGAAGCAATTTGCATTTCCAGTGTTTAAGCTAATGCATTCTCCTCCACAGCCAGGAACAGGAACATATATCCCTGAAGTTACTGTGTCACAGCTCAAGATCAGTGCCTTCTAAAAGCATGCTTTTGAAGACATGGGGGAAATTACTCAGAAACACTAATTAGCTACCAATAAAAAGCTGAATACCATGATGTTATATATTAAGTTATAACAGGATATGCCAACAGATTAATTCATACTGAAGCTCCTAGAGATATATTGGCAATTATGGTTTCAGTAAGTAAACAGGAGGCCAACAACACTGGTTGGAAGTGTGGGAAAGCCACACCCAGCACATGATGGTCACCTCCAAGTACAGCCACATTTCAGTCAGGATTTGGGGCTGCTTGGGGATCTGCTCTAGTTAGTTGACGGAAAAATAACAGCTTCAGGAGGCTCCACCGTCATGGCTCATGCTGGAGTCTTTTGTCAGAAATGTATCATTCCTACAAAAACAAGAGAAGCTTCCAAAATTTAAGAAGCATTTTAAAACATGGGATCACATTCTGAGAATCTTATTTATCTGACATTAGAAACACTGAAGGGACATTGGACTTTGTTACAAGCCAGTTTTAATAGCTCTTACCATTTTTACTCAGCTTCCTCTACCCCACCCCAGCCCACAGTAAGCACCGTGGGATGCTCACAGTAAATTAACAGTGACAGTCTCTTCATTACCTACCAGGCATCTGTACTTGTGCACTGTGAATGTTGTTGGGGGAAGGAGGAAGGGGGAAACAAAGTGCACCTCTCTCTCGGTGACTGCACAGAGCCCTTGTTCTTCACAGAGAAATCTATCGGCGTAACTTTTGATGTTCCCTACTACTCAATCAAAATCCACTGATCTAAACTTCTCCGAATTAAAAAGGCCTGGAACTCCAAACCTGATTCTCACCACTGTGAATGAATACTATAAACTTGTCTAGTGGAACAAAGGTAGAACTCTCATGTCTTCCTATCTGCAGGAGCAAAACACTTTATTTCAATTTACTCTCACAGGTATAGCATACACTTATAAAGAAAGAAAAGAGTCTTTTAAATCACTTTGATCATATGTAAGGAAATCTCCACCAGATCCACGCAGAACAGGGACTTTCAGTATTTAATCCAGTACTATGTAGTAATTATTGAGTCTATACAGTAATTATTGAGTGGATTTACAGCATTTACAAAGGTTGCATTAGCCCCCAGTGTTTCACAGCCTTTTCATTTAAAATCTCTGCTGTTATTCTATAGAATGTTTAATGTTACAACACAGCCAGCAATTTTCTGTTTGCTCTTCTGGGTAGATGCTGGCATGTAGCCAGAACCATGCTAATGAGATCCTCGAGGCACGCACACAGTTTTGTTAACTGAGTGAAATCACAGAGAAGTCATTTTATGGTCCTCAAGTCTCAGTTTCTGTCTTTCTAGTCATTTAGGTTCAAATGCTGAATAGGTGCTTTACTGCCCACTGACAAGAAAATACATGCCAAGAGGGGTAAAGTCAATAGACCATCATAAATACAGGACTAGACGGTGTGGACATTGTACCACACACTTCATTACCATGTAGATACATCCAAAAGTATTCTTTTTCTTGAGAGATGTACCCCTCTTCACTTTTCTGTAGCATGCTCTGCATCTGGGATGGTATTGTGCTTCCCTTGTTGCCACTGAGACAAGAAGACTGTTCAGATTTCATTTCATAAAATCCTAATATCAGCAATAATATCTGTATTTGGTTACCAACGCATGTGTACCTATTTGTATATAAAAGATGACAGGAGTATCTTCCTAGACCTCCACACTCTCTGTGTGCAGCTGCCCAGACTCCTGCTGCCGTGCCTGGGACTGCTGCTCTGACACAGCCACCCCCATTTTCTAAAACTTGGCTGAACATTCATAAAACCCTGCTGTAAGCATCACAGTTACGTCCTTTTGTTGGTTTGGTTTTTTTTAATTTTAATGAAATCAAACTCTTTCTTTCCTATTACAGACATGTGCCTAAACTACTCTGTAAGAAAATGTTTTTTCAGTAAATGTACTGTGAATCTAACAGAAATAAAACAGTACAGGACAAAGCAGAAAATACAGTGTTTTCCTAAGCATTTTCACTACTTTTTATTATTGTTTGAAAATATTTATCTTAAAATGTTTTTAAGGTCAAAAAGAAACACCACCAAAAATCACACATTCAAGTTTTTCTCTAGACCATTTTGTTAAAGTTTTCAGGTATCACTGCAATAAATCCTACTAAAAAACATTGCAGCATCTTCCTCACAGAACTGTATCAAGCTATAGGCCGTCTGAGCAACTAGATTACGGCTTGAACAACAGGTTCATGGATTTTTTAAATTCATTTTGTAAACCTGCTGCTTATTTATTCCATACTGCTAGTCAGATCCTGCCACCGACGCCCACATCCCCCATAGGAGGAAAGTCTGCTGAGGTCAGTGGCTGAGTCTTGACGGTGTTAATCGCTGCTCAACGACTCCCAGCAGTGTCGAGGATACTACGGTCAGGCAGAGACCTCAGAGGAGGTGCATGGAAGAAAGAAACTTCACCCAGCTCTAAATGACCATTACAGCTTTGGGGAAAACAAGGTCTGATCCAAGTGGGAGGCAGAATTAGAGAACCAGAATTAAAAAACCCTGCAAACTAACTCTCTTGTTAGCAAATTTTTTTTTTTTTTTGGACATATAGATAATAGCCCTTTATATTTTAAATAACAATGACTTTCTATACGAATTGTTTTTCGTGTCTCTGTGCTGAAGGCTTTCAGGGCTCAGAAAGCAAGTCAAGATGCTGAACAGCATGTGTGTACACAAGATGACAGCCTCTGGCAGGGGACACAAAGGCTTCAGAGTACGGGCGAGCACAGCAAAGGGCCACCCGTGTGCATAGAGGATGATGGGCTGTCTGCTAGAAATCTGGCAGAGTGCTCAAACAGGAGTTTGTTAGCCTGAACTTGATTTCTGTGCCTGACTGATGAATATTAACATACAATTTCTCTTGCTGAATATCTCCGTGGCTCTGTGACCACTTTATAGATGCTCACGTGTATTATCATCTCCCTCTTCCCTCTCCCAAGGTGACAGGCACTACACTCATAGGGGTAAAAACACACACCCTTAAGACTAGGTAGATGTCTGTTACAAAGACTTTCTGCTTGATTTTAATCCAAAAGAGCCGGCATTGAGCTGCTGTTTTTTAATTAAAACCTCCTTTGCTCAGTTGTTTTTTGTCTTGTGGAGCATCTATCAATCAGGAGGAGTCACCGTAGGATGCACTCGGTGGCAGCAGGCTATTTCATCCCTTCCCCCAAGCCCAGACACTGACTTTTTCCTTCTTCCTCCCCTCCCCAACTTCATTAACTAAATGCACTGAATAAACCTTAACATCCCAGCTAAATCCTATTGGCCCTGGATTTGCTGCTTAATGCTAAAACCCAAGCGACCCATTTTTCTCCTGTTGATACTTCTATTGCTGATGGCAGCCAGCAGAGAAAAATACCCAACTTCAAACTATTTTAACATAAGGAACAAAACCCAGAGCATTCATCACTCACTCTTTCTGCTGCTGCTCACAAACTTTACGTAAGCTTTATGTGACGCGTCAAAGCGTCCCTTGCTTTTGTGCTTCATAGGCAGCACAGTGAGCCCGTTGCTTAGCAAATGATTACAACAGAGTGCATCTGTTATTAAAAGTGTAACTAGGTCTCTTTTAAAGGAAAATTATCTGGCAAAGCCTATGAAAATTAATTTCTGTGCATTCTACAATCCCCAATCATGATGTTGTTATAAATGTCAGACGATGGAGATCCCACTAACTGAAAATCTTGGGGAGAGAATAACAATGAGAGTAAACAGCTTCAGTGCTACAGAATCATTTTGGTTGCTATCCTTAAGTTTTCTTCTGAACTCTTAAGTTTGTCCTTCCAGTTTCACATTTGCCACAGAAAAGGCTAAAGATTATTCACTATGCCCCTGCCTCTTGGCTGTAAGCCCTTGCACTGCACCCCAGTTATAATTGCTGCATGTCATCTCCCCTCAGCTCAGCTGCCCAATGCTTCCTCCTTTGTCCGTGATGACAAACAGGAACCTTGCTGGTTCTTCCCAGCTCCTGACTCACTCTTTCCAAAGCACCCAAACTGGGTCATCCATCCAGCTGCAAAGCCTCCCTGCGGGAACATTAAGACCTTTGGCTCCTGGTGTCCTCCACCTGCCTTTACTGCTTGCTCCACCAGACCTCTGATCTCTCTTCCACCTTAAAAACATTACACCACGACTACCGTGTGTCTTGCCACAATGTCCAACACTCCAAAATCCTTCCCTCCCACAAATACCTCTTTTCCACTTCTGCCACACACACCTGTGGCTGCAGTCACATCCCCCATTAGCTTTGCAAGCTGCTCCACGACTTTCCACTGCAGTGATACATCCCTACCCTGTTGCAGGGTCCTTCTGCAGCTGTCCCTGCCCAGCGTGCTTGGACCCAGGCTTCCAGCCCTCCCAAGCACCACCTCAGCCTCTGCTCCCCTGTGTCCTGTCCTTCTCCCCAAGCACCATGAGGGATGTGAACCCCTGTCCTTTCACCAGGACAGCCTCTTGCCCAGCAATGGATCCATGGAAAGCAGCTTCACACGCAGAAAACTGAGCCCTTTCCCTCACGGCTTGCAAAGTCGCTCACCGCATTTTCAGTAATCTGTCAGAGTGGCTATTCCAGCTTGCTCTTGGGTATCCAACCAACACAGCAGTCTTCGGATTTGACTTATATTTTTAATACCACATTTCACTTCACTTTATTATCAGACCTCAGTGCCCTACAATACTGAGGCTGGCTTCTGAGAAGGGCTGCATCCTGAAATGCCTACCCCACAGACACCCAGTCCTTTGCCCAGCAAATTCCCCTCAGCATTCAGAGGCTGCAAAGGCTGAAAAGGAACAAGGAGCCTAGGCATCTGGTAGAAATGCAGCTATCCTGAACAAAAATTGTATTTATAAAGAACCTAAAAGCAAATGAAATCTAGTACTGAAGATAAGCGGCACAGGTTATGATTATTAGTACACTATCTGGTACAAGAAGGCTTTCAAATAAAAACACTTTCTTACTGACTGTGCACTCGTGTTAATGTATTTCTTACCAATACCACTAATGGAGCGTTCATCATGTTTCTTGCTTCTCTGAAGTAACAAGAGAAATAGATTAAGCCATGTAAGAATAAAATTAATATATCCATGGCACTACACGTTATCATACTGCACACACTCTACAAATGTGTCTAAATAAGGTCCTTGAAGGAAGTAATGGCAACTGACTTCAATATTACAGGAATATTCAAACCAGCATAAATTGGAAGACAGGATAGATAAGGAACATAACCAGTAAAACAAACACTTATATTCTTGAGGACTTCTTTTCGCAGCAAGGACACAGATGAGAGAAAGGAGGCAAGGTCTTCCGTAAGAAACCAGCTATTCCAGACTAAAGAAAGTAGAAGTATTTTTGTTTGCCTGATAGCAGATAAGGAGAGTATGGAGCAATACCCACATGATCCATCAAGGTTTTTCTTTCCCTTGAATACAGTGAGTAGCGTACTTGACAGAAGACATATTTCTTAAGAGGTTTATGAGGAAGCAAACCTCAGCTTTTCTGTCTATTTTTATAAACTCTGGACGGATTTCAATTCCTGGACTCTGCTTTGAACCATTCTCAGTGAAGTTCACGAACTTTGCACCAGGAATCTTTTTAGGGATAAGCAATGGACAAATGGATTACCAGCTGTTCAACTCCCTTTTTCACTATTGTTCTACTTCTAGAACCATAAACAAAAGAAACAAACAAGACCTGCAGCTAGACTGGATGGTACACACACACTTCTAACAGATACTTACTTATTTATTTTTAACGTTTGAAGATAGACATGCAAAGGAAATGCAGTTATGACTGTATTTTGCTGCCGATAATTTACACCTGAGCTGTTAAAATATGTTTAGGTAATGTGCGTTAACTGAGCGTTTATTTTTCCAGTAGCACTAGGAAGGTTATCAGAAACACAAATACAAGCTGTACAGTAAACATAAGCATATCCACTAACAGGACATTCTAACAGATGCATAAAGCGCATTAAAACGTAGTGTTAGGCGCACAGGAACAACATTTCTTTCATCTTTAAAAATAGTAATACTAATAACCGTAGTAATGAGGTATGAAGTCCAGACTGACTCCTCTATTATTACTGTTAACTTAAAACTACCATATATTTTCTAACTTTTCTTTAGGAAACACACACTTCGAAGTTCACTTTTCCCCCACTGCACAACTCGCAGAGCGACGACCCGGTTGTTTACTCAGGCTGTTTACAAAGCAACTTAAAAACAACAGCAAGAAAAGCCTCCAGGCTTTTCGTTAACACTTAAACGAAAGGTGGTAACTTCGAATGCCAATACAAATTCCAAAATATGGGACAATATTCCAGGTTGGTTGCTTCTGACAGTGATGCTGGTTTACAGCACGTCAGAAACTTATTAGCCTCTGCCTTCCTAATCCCTCCGCGACCCCTGCGGTCTTCCTCGGCCTCTCTCCGCTTCACGTTAAACTTGCAGGAAACCATTAACCGGGGGCACACGGACACATACTGAGCGGGCTCCGGATAATATTATCGCCTTCCAGCGCCAGAGCCCCGGCTCAGGCGGAGTTACTCACCCGAGGGAAGCCCACACTTCCCGACTGACAGTCCCTGACGGATCTCCCTCAGCGCGGCTCACTCGTGCGGCGGATAAACCAGCCCCATCTCCGCACGGAGCACTTCTACAGCAACTTGTTGGGTTCGGGCTTTGACAAGTGGAGTTTTCCCGACTTGGCCCCGCGCTGCCCGTCCCGGGCCGGCAGCGCGGGCGGACGCGGCCCGCCAGGCTCCCCGCGGGGCGGCCCGCTC
>VZRV01004953.1:502364-608695 GCA_013398115.1 Falcunculus frontatus | reverse complement strand
GAGCGCCGCGCGGAGCCCCCGCGGGGCCGGCACCCACCTGCGGAGCGGCTCCGCTCCCGCCTCCCCGGGCGCAGCTCCCGCCGTGCCGCCCTGCGCGGACAGATGGCCGGCAGCCCTCACAGCCCTCCGCTCTGCCGGAGCGAGGCAAAGCCCGGCTTTTTTTTTTTTTTTTCCTCCCTTCCTCTTTCCTCCCTTCTCCCCGTTTTTTCCTCTCTTCCTCCCTTGGCTTAGATCCTGGCAGATCAGCACAAGTGTGCTCACAACACCCCCTCCGCCAGTCACTTCAATTAGTGCCACATGAGAGGAGCTTCTGCCCAAAATCTGCTTAAGAAAGGGCCAGAGGGCAGGGCAATCGCCTTTGCTCAACAATGACCAGAAGCTGCTATAAATATCCAAACAAAAGCACTGGCAAGGCCAGGAATGTCATATCCTAATGTGACAGAAATTGTAAATATCCGATGTATACCAGAAACACAAAGCAAGAAAGGTAGTTTTTTTTCATAAAAGAGACAAAGATTAAAAGCAGTCGCCACCTCCTTACCCTCTCCCCCCAATACGTGACCTTGTAGTGTGCTATCAAAGTTGTGTATATCTGGGTGCCAAGCTATTATGTTTTCGAGGTCCCGAGCAGCTCGTTCACAATCCCTTTGTGACAGCTGCTCGCTAATATTTATAGGTACCCAAGTCTGTGCACCTTATATAACCAAGTTGACTGACCAGGGCTGGGCAGAGGTAGCCTCCAACCCCACAGATACGGTGCATCACACCAATAGTACAAGTGGTGACTTCTCTGAATTAAAACATTAACAAGAAGTTCCCAGTACACCAATAAGTAAAGCAATACATTGATACAGTACAGACAGTGGTGCATTTATATGAAGACTGGAGGATTTAATGCAATTTGATTTAGACACATTTTACACTAGCATATTCCAGTGCTATGAGTGAGGAGAAACTCCAGCCTGAGGTTTCTAACGATACAGGGAGCTAGAGTTGAAAACTAACAAAAAACCAACCAACCAACCAACAAAACTCACAAAAAGCACACACACCCTTGATCAAGCACAGCAGTGCCTGGACCTTGGGCTTGTGCACCACTTCACAAACGTCCAGTTCACGCTGTGCAAGTANGAGGGGGAAGGGACGACCTGAGTAGGAGAAGGGAGTGGTTTCAGTCCCATACGACTGCTTGTAAACTCTGCAGTGCCTTCGAGATAGTAATTTCCAATCTGTTGATGGCCGGATGACAACAGCTAGGTTCATCTGAGGGGAAGCCAATAGCCACTGTCACCTAATTCCCTCCCCAGACGTTCAAGAATGTAATCATTGCAAAGGGAGGGCACTCAGCTGATGTCCAAGTCTCGTGCCTCAATGTTTATGTACAAATCTGTGTAAAAGTAGTTAATCCTATTGACCAACCTCATGCTCTTTCAGAACTGAGATAAAGGCCATCTGAAATTAATCCTGTGTTTCCTCTGTCAGGTTTCTATCATTCAAAAATCAACTTTTACTACAAAAAAATGTTATTTTTTCCATTTCATTCCCGTGCTCTCCTCTGATCATACTTGTTTGTCCTGCTGCAGTGAACACTACTTTCTCAAACTAAACCAATTCACATACAGACTTATTCTCAAAGCACCCTTATCCACAAAGGATGGTCACAGAGGATTTTTGCTGCTCTATTAATTCCCTGAATTTAAGCATGTACCTAACATAACGAAGAGTGTACTTTTAGAAGATCTTTTGAAGAAACACATTTAAAAGAGAGAATATTTAAGTGAAACTCGTGCAAAAACTCTAGTCCAAAAATCACACGTACAGGCTTGCAAGAACAAAACTGCCCCCAAGATTTCCAGACTTCCTAGATTCAGCAGGGACAGAAATATTCCTTATTTCAACAAAGAGTTTTGAGTAACCCCGAGTGCACAGATGCAAAACAATAACACCAACACGAACAACACAGACTGAGCATTGTCGGGCCAAAGCTGCCAGCTCATGGGCTGACAAAGCCCTCCCTGTTGATGGGGGAGAGCGAAGCAGAGGTCCTCACTCTGGCACAGGCATGGTGCAGGTCTGTGCAGCCCAGCACAGCAGCCAGAGTTACGGCAGCACATCCAGCTGTATTTCCAAGTTGTTCCATGAAATACGGCTGATAAACTCCCCCAGTTCCACTGGCTGGTCTTTACACAGGCTCCTGCCTCTACTTCAGTCAGGGCCGAGCTGGGTGTCCACAGTAGCAGTACAAGTACATTTTGCATTCCAAAAGAGTGGTCAGAACTCTCACTGAAGGAATAAAAAACCCCGACGTAGTCCTCAACAACAAAAACCCCTCCAGGTAAGCAAGAAAAAGATTTTTAGAATAATAAGCTTACCTGGCAAAAACATGAGCAGTGACTTAAATAACTGTATAGTTGTAACTGAATAACAAGACAGCAAAAATAAATCACTAATGGAGTGAAATGCAAGGCTGTGTGCATATATAAAAATTTAGCCAGCCAGGCAGATGAATAAATTGGTGGAACTGAGTCACTGATGCCAGAAGTGACAGAAAAATATCCTTGTCTCTGAATTCTGGGTGGCTTTTGTATCTTTTATTTTTGTATCTGCCATTCCACAGTTCAAAGAGGGTAAATAAAAAGGGTTATAAAAATAAAAACAAAAAAACCTTTTCCCTTTGCCAAAAGGCTCTGTTTGTATTGATCTGTCTTGATCTGCTCCTCATCGTTTTGCATGCTGCTTTCCTACACCAGCTTTTCCAACCTATGGATAGAAATGATGGAGGAATCTTGCAATCTCCCTTAAGGACTGAGGAAAATGTAACATGAGAAAAACTGTATGTATGGAAATATGCCTCACAGAGTGGTATTCAGAAGGGTTGTCTATGCAAACTTGAAAGTATTCCAAATGCCATTTGCTTTTCAGATTAAAGTGCTCCATTTGATGATAAATATAAGAGACAGATGACAGAAATCTCCCTGACTGAGCAATGTCCCAAAATGAAAATGTATAAAGAAAAGATACTCTTTAGTTTATAAACAATATAACATATATTTGCAACTTTAAACTGTTTATAAAATATTCCACCAATAGATCACTCATTTCATAGAGAATTATGCATTACCTGGAAGTGCTTTAGGTTAACTCATTATGGAAATGGAAACCTGGATCAGATACATTGGGCCCTTGCATTTGACATAATTTCCTGGAGAAGGAAGCCTGTGTACGGAAAGCTATCCTCAAGCACTGGTTGAAGTTTTCCCTTAAATACTGTTTTGTTTGATAAGTGAAAACTGACAACACCACCAAATCATCTAGTATTAGTGTTCTTTTCTTTTACATGTCCCTGCCCTTGGACAAAAAATAATAATGGCTTATGCTATTCCTTAGCCTGAATAAAATGTTGCAGTTCCGGAGATAAAGACGTATTGAGCTGAGCAATTAAATAGCTAAATAAATGAATCAGCAGAGCAGAAGTGACAGATTTAATTACTGCTTAGAGCTAGGAAGGGGAGCTAATTATGGGGTTCATGAACCGCATGCCATTCTTTCCCTTAAGCATGTGCTTCGATTCTTCTGGATCAAACTCTGCAAATGTGGTAGCACCGTGCACTAGATGTCAAAAAAACCCCAAACCAAAAATGGAGAAAGAAAAGCACGAAAAGCTATCCAAAATGTGGAAATAAAGTCTAATCTTTGAAGAAAGAATAGTCAATACTCTGTTCTAAAAGCCCATGTTCAATTGACTCTATACTATCTGTTACAAGAGCTTGCTTTCAAATAGATAAACAGTAAAAATTTAGTTCTCCAAAAAATGAAAGCACAGTGAAGTTCACTAGATGTGAATAAACCAAAGATTGCAACAGGAAGCTGTGGTAAGTGATGCATAAAGCATATAGCTCTATCGATTGATTAGGAGCCCTGTTCATCAGAAAGTATCTGTAGCTGGGAAGTCTGAGAAAGCTTTTGATCCTACTACCTCTCTCCTGCTCTGGTCAGCCCACCACACCAAGCAATGCATCTCAGAAGGATGCTTTTGTGGTCATCAACAACAAAAACACTAGTGGTGGAAAAAACCTGCTCCTCAGTTTCTGCCTTCTGCCTCATTTCTCTAGGCTGCATTTACTTTATCATTCTGATTTTATTCTTGTTTGATAAAACTATCAATATCAATTATTTGAGCTTCACATTAAACTCATGATCCTAGTGGTAATCCTCTAAACACAGAATTCTTTTCCCCATTAGTGGGAGGGAGAAAGGGGATAAAAGCCCACATATACAGCATTTGAAACACATCAATCAATTAATTGCATAATTTTGGTTTAGCTATCTTACGCAGATAAATGGGTATCATTTCAGGAAATAAAAAGAGCCAAGCTGCATTTAAAAAAATGAATTAGTGAAGGGAAGAGAGGAGAAATCTTTCATAGCCAGTTGTTTTCTAAAATTAAAATCTCAATATGATGGCTGTTTTAGCATAATCTTAAAAATCTACACATTTGCCTCTTTCCTAAAAACACTGCAAAGAGAGTAATATCTCTAGACAGCTGACCTCATACACCATCCTGAAAAGAAAATCAGGCCTTTTACTCTGCTGACTTTGAAAATTTTAAGAACGCAGGACATGATGCAAACAATAAAACATCTTATGGCTGGGAAAGATCTCAATCTACCCCAGCTATAGTCATGATCTCCTTCCACACCACAAGTAATTTTTTCAGAATGAAAATAATTGTGTCCAAACCCAGAGATGTAGGCTGATCCCTTGGAAGGCTCACTGAACAATCACAAATGCCATCATCATCCAAGATTACAACATCAGCTCTGCTTGACTGAAATTCTGTTCTCTGAAGGCAGCCAAAACCAAGGTCTATTGCCTCAATAAAGTCCAAAACGAACTCTACCTTCAAAATCAGTGTCTGGGTTTCTGTATCAAGGGAGACTGTATCTGCAGGGAACCAGGAGCACTGTACATTCAAGATAAGATAAAACCAAGACTTTTTTTTTTAATGGAATTATGGTATAGCTCTTTAAAAGTGATATTCTTTGCCTGGAATTCTAGTGCAGTTAAATCAGAAGAAAATGCACTTTGTACCTAGACACATGGCAAAGCAGAGGAGCTGACCTTCCAAAAAGACACCATCTGAAGCACTGGTACAAGTTGCATTAACACCCATACCGTATGAATTTTACAGCATCAGATATCCATGTTATTGAAGTGTGATGTCTGTAGAATGTCACTAAGGTACCAGTGATCATGAACCTTGCAGAACACATACAAACAACTGATATCTCATAGTAGAGATTTGATGATTGTATAAATAACCTCAGTGGAGCATGATGAGAATTAAAGGATCCCATGGGCAGGGACAGCTTGTCAGCAGACTGCCAAAGGACAAAAGGAGAATATACTCTTGGTGCACAACAATTCTGATCTCAGGAGGTAAATTCAGCAGTGTTTTGCTAGCAGCCCTGCCAGGCTCACATGGAAATAACCTTTTAAGTATCTGAGGTGTCCCTCTCAAGACAGGACGTAATCAGCATTTGCATGTGCATCCAGAAACAGAGTCCCAAAGGAATACAGGGCATATAGAAATGGAAGCCACACAGAAGTGAGCTCACCACCTGGGAAGAAATCTGACTATGAATCTGCCATCTTCTGCTCTCACTGCAGAGCAGTGGAAAAGAAATTCCTTGTGGGATACTTGGAAGCGGAATCATGCTTAAGTATTCTCTGGAAGCAAATTTTTCATTGTTTTATTTTATACCCTTTTGCTCTCAATCTTGCACTTGGAAGTTGGCCCTTAGGTCTTGCTTGACATAATTTTGTGTTGTCTCACCACCTAGCCAGCCTGGTGCAGTGGAGAGACAAGATGAAACAGAGTGAAACCGGTAGATTATCAGTAGAAAACAAAGAAGGGTGCACAGGGTGTCTTGAGACATGAATGTCTCTTCCAGCAGGGTCATAGAAAACCAGAGCTGGCAAATATTTCCTTCCTATTTTCAAAGGGTCACTGGCTCGGGGTGACTTTACTAGCAGGGAAAGGATTATCCCTAACAGGCATGAACTAATTCTTCTCCGGCATGCTGGCAAAGCAACACTCCACAGTTCTGGGTGAGCCCTGGGTTTTCAAACACCCTCTGACTCTGTGTTTGGTTATTTACAGGGAAGGTAGCAGGTCATTTTTCACTGGCTTTGGGAGTGTGCCATTTTATCAAAGCTTCCCTTGGGAAGTTTGCTTGTGCCGATTTGCAAAAAAGTGACTAAGTTTACCAGAGGGTGTAAGAGGAGTTGTTAGTTGTCTGGTACAAAGAAGAAATTACTGTATTTTTTGTATAAAGTCTAAATAACATCTACATGCTACTAATCTCAGAGCTAAAAATAATTTAAAATCACCCACCATTTTCTTTTGTAAAAACTCAAAGAAGCAACTTTTTTTTTGGAGTGGCTTCCTAATGGTTCATCGAAAACTGGATGCAAGTATCCAGTCTTCACTGGGGATTAATATAAAAGCCAATCAAGTTTACTGACAGTAATAACAACTGAAATAATGAGAGCCACTGTCCAACTAAAAAGCTGAAGTAAGCCTCCAGCCACAGTGCTCAAATGATTTTCACAAAGAAGGGCAAGGATGTGTGCATACAAACATCAGAGCTTGCTTACTCTTGGAATAAGTTTCATCTGAGAAAAACAAACAAACAAACAAACAACCAGAAAAATGCCAGAACTAGGAAGAACAAGGAAGCCTGTGAACTGGCTAGAGTGCAGCCCTAGACTGAGCCTGGGCAAAACCCACAGAAGGTTCCTCCTCTCTCCTAGAGCAGTCGTATACCAAAGAGGAATCAGCTGTAAGAAGTATGAAATAAGGAATGAGAAATCTGATCCTCATGAGCCTCATAATACAATCCTTGACCTAATACAGAGGACAAAAAGGGGGTTTATAATATGTGATAATATGTACATTGTGACACTTATGAACAATTGTAAAAAGTAATTAATTAACTAAATAAAAAGCTATTTTGATTTGTGAAACCAGAGAAGCAGTTACGTACAAAAATTCTGCCACTATGAAAAACAATGGCTGCAACATGAGGGAATAGCACAAGCCCAGAATGGACCAAGAGAACAATTCAGAAATCTAAAGGAATGGTTTACTTCCATCTCTTAACGTCTGAGGTTTGCCAGTTTGAAGGAACAAAGCTCCAGGGCACAAAAATCAATCAGACAGTTGTGGAAGAGATGTGAGAAGTACCACTTAGAATTTCTGACTTTGGCTACTGAATTGGTAATGTCTGGAAATTTCTTTGGTAGAAGGTATGGAAATTACCAAAATCTCCCAAACACAGGGAAGTTTGAAAGTCAAAACTGAACCTTTGTGATTCAAATCTCAAAAGCAGACAGTGATGGCAGACCATCCATCCATCCATCCATCCGACCATCCATCCATCCATCCATCCATCCATCCATCCATCCATCCATCCATTTTGAATGAAAATTGGTTTTAGTATTAAATTTTTGAATTCACAAAGAACTTGGGGTAGAAAAAGAAGAAACTGAGATAATCAGAAGTGGAGAATAAATCTCTGATAAGGTCATCTACATTTTGGAATGAGTAGCATGCTACATACTACATTGAGACCAAGGACGCTCCCTGAATTTCTAAATATAAGTAATGCCATGATTATTCCTCATTTAAACTATTCCTCACTATAAACATTTTGCATGCCTTTTATTCTAGAGCCATCACAAGACTTTTCAACAGCTCGGACAAAACTGACAGTCAATCCTCCTAAAATAACAGATGGGACAGGGCCACCCCTGCCTGCCACAGAAAAGTGGGGAATTGCAATGGAGAGATCTAGGGAATCCATGCTGTTAATCTGGCTGCCTCCAGGGACTGATAGCAGTCAGCTATCACAGCTGCTGGCACTGGGCATTCTACCAATAGTTTCCACTCCTACTTTAGGGGCAGCAGCACTTTCAGACAACCTGTTTTTCCCTGTCCTAATATGGACAAAATTAGGGTGGACAGATGTTAAGGGATGTGTGCTTTGTCTTTCCAGGAGCCTGCCACCTTAGACAATTTCTACTTTGCCTATGCTCACAGCCAGTCCAGTTTGCTGCTGAAAGCTGAAGACTCAATTGAACTTGGCTTCTTCTGCATTCTCACAAGATTCGGCAAAAGTTATGTTCACTGGTGTCATAATGCTTCTGAGAGTCAGGGGCCTTGACCCTATGAAATCCACCTTGTGTAAGTCTTAATTCCTTCTCCAGAGTCATCAGGATAAAATCATGCTCAAAAAAGCAAATAGTTCATCTCTGTTGATCAAGAATATTTTTAACATGCTGTCCGTATTGTGCTCTTCAAGTTCCTTATGAAAGTGAAATTGCAGTGAAATTCTTGATGTAAAAGGCTACTGTGAGATATTTCAATGTGCTGGTGCAACGTAAGAGTTATCAGTGTGTCAAGGTAGAGCATGACTAGTTTGATCAGGAAACTACTGAAGAACTGTAGAGTAAATTATAGATGTAAAATCAGAAAACGCTTTGACGTCTATACTGGCAGTTGTTCCTTTTACAGGACCATCAGAACACGTGTTGTATCAGTATTGGCACAAAACACTCAAATTTCAGTAAATATTAGTGTTTCAAGCTGAAGTTATTAAAGCCTTCTGGAGATATATTTGCTGCAGCTTTTCTGACAGATTATACTGTTGTTGCTCAGTAGAGTAGCAACAACAGGAAAAAAGGTAGAACAATAATTTTGTTCAACATAAAATCATACCTTGCTGTACTGTAATGACTTTTTATATCAAACCCCATCTTTTACTTCCCTTATATTTTTTTTAATATATGAAACTTTACTAAGGGAGAAATAATTCAGTGATGCTCAGCAAATTCAGACCCCTTCTCCAGCTGCAGATTTCCACTGTGCCCTCTTGAGATTCACTTTATCTTTCAGCGCCTTAGCTCCAAGAACATAAAATAATAACCTTGTCCTACCTCACAGAGCTACTATTAGCTCAGCCCATTTATATTCTGTAGCATTACAGCGTTATGGCAGAAAAATAGTTTATATATGTACCATTTTATGTGTACATTTTCCTCTGAACTTTTTAAAAAAACCCACAAAACCTAAATTTGTTTCTTGAACATTTGGTTTTTCATTTTCTTTTCTAACTTCCATCACCTTGTTTTGCTGTGTGCTGTGTTGTGTCTCCTGGTATAGTCTTCTTCTTGCTTCAGTCACTTTTCTGTGTCATCTAACTGTGATGAGGTTTCTTTCAGTATTTGTTTTCTCCACTGTTGCAGTCTTCTTATTTCTCTTATATTGCCAGTCTCTCCAGATTGAGAACAGGTAACTATTCTCAAACTTACTCAGGTCTTTGTATCTCTCTTCTTATTACTCTGAGCCTTTCCTTTCCTGTCTGTGAAGCACCTTGCTTTGTCCCCTGAAGGAATTTCCTCCCTTTACAGGGGTAAAGGAGATCACTCCACCTGTAAGCATTCATTGATGAGGAGACAGGGAAATCACAAAGAGTGCATGATCAGAGAGCTTTTATTCAGGATACATGAAGGCCTTTAGTGATGTGTAAAACGCCTCAGAGATAATGAGTGCTTCAGGGTGGTGATGGTATCTGCCTGAAATAAGGGTTTCTTCAGTGCTAGGTGCAAAAAACTTGCTAACCTTGCAGAGGCCTTCAAGTTGCTACAGCTCAAACCCCAGGAGGTTTTACAGGTTAAATTTTACATCTTGGAACCAACTGGGAAACAAACTCAAAGCTGTTGCATGCTACAAAACATCTGGTTTATGGCGTGATCGCAGCCCAGGTGCTGATGGCTCCCAGCTGTGCAGCGAATTCTCAAGAAGTGCAAATCAAAACCAAGCAATGCTGTCATTTACCTTGATTTCAATAATTTTGAGGACCTAGATCTGTCCTCAGATATATAAATTAGAAGTCTCATTGTTAAGCCTAGTTAAAAAAAAAAAATGCTTACAACTGCAACTGCAACTTGGACTTTCAAATAAGAACTCAGAATCCAGCAGAACTCCTAGAGTAAGAATGGATATGTTATTCATATGTAGAATGATATTAGTTTATGTATTACTTCCCTTGAAGGGGTGGTAGGTGCATCTCTGAAGTTTGATAATTGCACAGTTCCGAAAGGTAAGATATCTTCTCCCTGCAAATCTGGAAAAATGTTAGTTGTCAATACATTGCTGGAAGGCCTTACCTTGTTACGACTCTAAACAGACCCACCATTTTTGTGCAGAGCAGCTGGCTTAGGGAGAAATCAGCAACTCTCCTGGAGTGGCTCGTGAGCAAAAGCTTGCAGGACTTAGTCCTACAAAGGCACTGACATAATCTGGTACCATCCTTGGCTTCTTCTGCAGGTGTGCAGTGCTTGGCCACTGCCAGAATACACCCAGGAACCACATCTGTACACACCTGTTTGCAGGAGACAGAGCCCACTATTTGGAATCTGCTGATGAAATCTGGCAGGTGCCCAAGGATGAAATTTGCCTCTAGTTTGGGTGTTCTGCTTGCTATTCAAATCCCATCAAAGCATGTGGAAACCTTGCTGTCTCAGTCTCCCTCATTTTTGAGGCAGAACATGCATACACACATGTATATATCCATATCTACACTTCTGTCTATATGTGGGTATAATTTTCAGAAAACACACTATTTCATAGTTTCGGAATATTTCTAGGACTCACTGAATGGTAGAGCAAGTGGCACTGAAGTTGTTATTATTTCAGAAGTGATTATTTTGGTATGATCAGTTTTTTATTTATCTGTGTAAGTTTTCCCAACTTGTTCTTTCATAATTCTTCTCCTTTTTCTATTAATTTTTGCAAATATTTTCTCTCTTTTTTTTTTTCCCCTCCATGGTTTGAATTTTATGAGCATTCCCTTCATGTGTTAGGGACTTTTCTGAGGAGGCACTAAAGTGAGAGAAAGCAATTCAGAAAAAGGACAATAATTATTTTATAACTTTTAACTACATGAAATCATAGAATCATAGAATGGGTTGGAAGGGAAGATCATCTAGTTCCAACCCTCCTGCTGGGGGCAGGGCCACCTTTCGCTAAACCGGGTTGCTCAGAGCTTGATCCATCCTGTCATTTTACACTTCCATGGATGGAGCATCCACAACTTCCCTGGGCAACCTGTTTCAGTGTCTCACCCCCCTGACAATAGAGATTTTGTTTCCTAATATCTAGTCCAAATCCACCCTCTTTCAGTTAATGTCAGTTCATTTTGGGGGGAAAGGCAGGGAAAAGGGAAAGAGGAACTCCCCAGAGTTCTCATTTTCTCTATGCCATTTCAATACACAGCATAGTAATGGTGATTATTAGAAGTTCTTCTGAAAGTGGAAGTTGTTTGCAAACCAGAAAAATAGAAAAGAATATCAACTCTGGAAAGTTAAATGTAATAGTTCCAGCCAAAAAATTAGTTTTAAGAGCAAGTTTCCAAAGGCATAAAATTAATAATAAAATATTTTTAAGTGCATCCAAATGAGGAAGTCTGCCAGAATGTTTGTAGGGCTGATAAGTAACTTGAATATGAAAGGGGAACCCAAATAAGATCAGACTCCACCTCAGCAAAATGAAAAGAATTCTTTACACAGGTGTTCACTATGTGGAGATTTTGGAGATTCAGATTTTGGAGGTGCCCAGGCTGAAACTTTTTTTATAGGGCACAACCTCCATACTGGTTAGACAGTAGGAAACACAGAGCAGAAAATTAAATGTTCAATCTTCACAATTCAGAGAGATTTCTAGTAGATCAGTGTAGGGAAATGCACTGTTCGACATAGTCCTTGGTAATTTGGTTAAGGCTAAACAGTGAGGTGAGAGTAAATCATATTAGATTATTTAATGTAGTAAAAGCCAAAGATGTCTGAAAAATTGCAGAATAATCTCAATTCTTTGTGATTGGTGATAAAAGTGTGCACCAAGAGTAATGCTGATAAATGTTCAATCTGGAACAAAAAACCCAAAGTGTCCTAACTATATACACCCAGCAATGAGCTTTAAGTGAGCTCCTACAAAATCTGAAATATGGCTACTGCAACTGATGAAACCAAGTACTATTCTATAAAGACCTTGGTCTAAAGCAAAAGGAATATTATGAATTACTAGGAAAATGAAATAGAAGAGAGATTATACAGTCACAAAGAAAATACACCTTATCTTCTAAGCCCCAAGGGACTCACCTGAAGTAGAAAACATATAAAGAAGGATGTACAGATAAGTAAGATAACTAAAGATAAGGGATGGTATCTGTATGAGGAACAATAAGCAGGTTGGGACAACTGACATTTTTTTGTTCTGTTCAATAAAAACCCACAATCTATTCTGGCATCCTGGTGTACATGATCACTCCTACAGTATTTTCTAGCAGCAATGACATACATTTTGGTTATAATAATGATCTGTATTTTCACTGTTCTTTTTCTTCAA
Source organism: Falcunculus frontatus (assembly GCA_013398115.1). NCBI lineage: Eukaryota > Metazoa > Chordata > Aves > Passeriformes > Falcunculus > Falcunculus frontatus. The sequence continues at coordinate 596,225 of VZRV01004953.1, read as the reverse complement.
AATACAAAGTGTCCCAGGAATATTGTTTAAATCACTAAAGCAGCCATTTAAGTAAGCAAAGCCGAGTTCTCTTGGAATTAGCAGGTTGGAAGATGTCTTTGGGGCTCATCGGGGCCTACCCAAACAAAATTAGCTTTGGAGTTACATTCGAGTTCAAAGGTTGCTCAGGGGCTTGCAAAGACAGCTTTGTCCTATTTCCAAGAATGGAGATGCCACAGCCTTTCTAGATACCTGTGTCAGTATTTCACACACACATATATATATACACACATACCCACACAAGAAAGGAAAGATTTTTCTGATATTTAGACAGATTACAACTTGGGACTGCTGCCTCTAGTCCTATTTTGGTGCACTACCCAGAAGTCTCTGACTTAATCTCATCTGTACATTGCCAATAGGTAGTTTAGTTTATTAGAAATTAGGTTCCCCCCTTATTCTCACCGTCAGCCAGAAGAACCCCTTTTTTGTCAGCTTCTCCATGTATGTCGTGTGCTCCAGCCACCTGGTGCTCCAAGAGACTCATTCCAGTATGTCAGTGTCCATCTTGTACAGTGGAATCAAAAACAGGACACGGTCCTCCAGGTAGGGTCTTAGTGGTGCCAAGCAGAGGGCAAAGAATCGCTTTTCTCAGCTTGCTGGCTACACTCTTGCTAGTACAGCCCAGGATAGTGTTGACTTTCAGGATGTACTACTGACTCACATTGGAGTTTTTTTTGTCTCCTGGGACACCCAGGACTTCTTATGCAGTGCTGCTCTGGAGCCAGTTGGTGCCCAGCCTGTGCTGCTGCATGATCAGGAATTTGGATTGGGCTGAGCTGAACTTAAAAAAGTTTCTGCCGGATTTATTCTCTAGCTTGTTGAGAATGCTCTGAATGGCAACCATGCACTCTGGGCACTATAATTGCTCCCCTAATCAGGTATAATCCATGAACTTGCTGAGGGCTTTATTTCATCCCACTGGCTATATTTGCAGTGAAGGCATGAATGATGTGAGCACTGGTGTTGATTCCTGATAGGTCTTACTAGAAATCACTCATCAATGGGACTTCTTACAGCTTACCACAGCTCTTGAAGCCTCATGATACGGCCAATAGCACATTCACCTTGTAGTCCCCTGCTCAAGTCCACGTCTCACCAATATGTCTGTAGCAATACCATGTAACAGGCCTTGAAGAAGCCAAGGTAAATAACCTCTTCTTCCATCCATCATGCGAGCCACCTCCTCAGAGCAAGCAGTCTGTTCAGCCACAGTTTGCTGTTTGTGAATCCATGCTGTTCCCAATTGCCTTCTTTTCATCCATGTGACTGGACATGGTTTTCACAAGGGTTTTCTCCAAAATCCCTGTAGAAACTGAAGGGAGCTCTATCAGCAAATAGTTCCCCAGATCTGCCTTCGTGCTCCCATGCTTGTAACACTTGCCTGTTTGCAGCCTTCAGCAACCTCTCCTGATTCCTAGAGACCTTTTGAAGAAGATACAAGGCAGTCCTTGTAGTGACCTTAGTTACTTCTTTCCACATCCTTGGATACATCCTCTCTTGTCCCATGGACTTGTGTATGTCCAGTTTGCTTACTTGGTCACTAATACGATATTCCCAGATTCTGCTTGGGAGATGTGAGGACAGAACTGGCCGCAAAAGACCAAAGAGAAGATGCTGAGTAGCTCAGCCTTTACTGTGTGCTTCAAGTCTGCTGCCTTGCTTCATAGTCCCACATTTTCCTTAGACCTCTTTCTGATTCTGCTTCCAGAAGTTCTTCTTGTTGCCATTTCCATTCATCACCAATTTCAAATCCAGCTGAGCTCTAACTTCCCTAATTCCCTTCCTACATGACCAACAATGCTCTGCTCCTGAGTAGCCTTCTTTGGCTTCCTCTGCCTTTTTGCACTGGAGAGAAGCTGGAGCTACCTGCCTGTCTGTTGTGCCTACATGACTGCATGGGCTGGGGGCTGAGCTGAGCCCAGGTCTGGGAAGGTTATCCTCAGAGAGCAGCATCCTCTCTGGGTTTCCTTCCCCTCCCCCTCCCCCTTCCCTTCCTCTTCCAGACAGTCTCTCATGGTAACCTGCTGAACAGTTCCCAGAATGAGCTGTTGAACCCTCTGTTTTCATTTGCTGTCATCATTCTGAAAACTTTCAGGTTTTTCTCAAAGTAGTTGTTCATTTCAGACAAAAGATCCTCAAAAAAATAAAGTGTAAAAAAAATAATTTAAATGAAACTTTTTTCTCTATCGAAGTCAATTTAGATGGAACTGAACTTTTACAAGGAGCCATAGTCACTAAATTGTGTTCATTCACTAAGGTGAAATGAAAAGTAATGGAGTAGAGATGCTTTATGCTTATTGACTATAAATAATTCAGATTATTTATAATTTCAAATACTAATTTGTAAATAATGATCCATGACTACATCTGGCAATATGGCTGGAAAACAAAATCAAGGGAGTTTACAAAGAACCCCTTCCAATTCAGCATCCCACGAATTTTGCTTGCTGCCTGTCAACATCTGTTTCACTTTTCAGCAACCTTGTCTTGCCTGCTTTGCAACTCACAGCAGTGCCTAATTTAAACATTCTGTAATCGTGTTTTTTAGTCCTAAATCATGAGATGTGAGATGTGCAATTACTGCTTCTTTCATTTTATTTACAAAAGACAAGCAAGAGGGAGAATACTGGTTTTTTGCTCCCACCTGTTCTTATAAGAGAAGCTGAATGAGCGTTTGACAGGTAAAAATATAAACGATGAACCCTCAGATTAAAATATTATCAGAATTAAATTCATATATGTTTGTGAGAGTCTGGGCAAATTCCAGAAACTGACAGCATTTTACTTTTCCTTCAACATGTATAGTATGCTGAAAAACCTTCTCTTAAAGTGCCATGTAATTAACCTAGGATACAAGAGAGAAAATGGTGAAGAGAATAACAAAGACAATTTGTCATCGGGATTTTCATTAAACCCCTCAGTATGATAGGAATTAATTTCAGTAGTGCTTTGCCCTGATTACTGCCTGTCGGATAGTATACAGGCATCCAGCAGGATATTTGAATGGGGAGCGTTTGCTCCCATCCTACATCAGCCTTATGAAGGTAAGTGGTTTATCTACATTGACTGTGATTCGTCATCTATATTTTAATATTGCAAAAACTGAAGACTGCTCTAATTTTAACTTCCCCTATCATAGCTTTTTTTCCAGTAAATTTTACATTGAAAATAGCTCACATTGCCATCCCCATCTTGGACAGGGAGAAAGATCAATGGAGTTCGAAGTCACAGTAGTCATTAATTTGTTACTTTAGTTTCCCAGACCTTATAGTTCACTACATATTGTTATATCACACAGGCACACAAACCTTACTGGTCACAGATGGGAGGGAACCAGCTCTCATTTCAGGTTGTCCTGCAACCTGTACAGCATCTAGGCAGTGTTCTTATCCAGCCTTCACATTTTCGGTTTTTCAAAATGCTCCCCTTGTAAAGCAGACCACTTTGGAGTCTGCAACACATTTTAAAGTAATGATTAATCCACTAACATACTGAAGTGGCACTTGAGAATTTGGCAGTATCACTTTAAAGAATCTCTTAGCCTACTGATGGCTCTCTCAGTATCCTGTGTTTCCACACATAGCTGATGAATAAAATTATTTGAACTAATCTGTGCCTGTACTTCTCACAGTATTTCTTGCATGAAAAGCAAACAGTGCAACATGTATGCGTTAGAGTAAGGAAACCTGTAGGAAACATAGTCAAAACTTCAGTTTCTATAACGTTTTCTTCTTCAAGTTATAGAAAAGTTTTTTTAGAAACAATCTCACCTTAAATCTGAGAGTGCCATTTAGGACTGTATTACAGAAATTACTTTGGTAATTTTGGCCAAAGCAATGCAGTTCAATGTCACACATGGGTGCAGGGAGAGGGTAGCAGATAGAGAAATAAATCAAATTCACCCCTACAACATAAATGAGATATGAAACGTTACTGAGGAGCAACAGGCTGCAATATTGCACAGTGTCTTATAAAGCCATGTTAAATGAACACGAGTAAATGGATGTTGCCTTAAGTTCTTTTTGCTCATTGTCAGGAATTTATGATTTTTTCTCTGCAGAAAAATTGACTGAATAATGTCTGTGCTGCACCCGGCTGCTTATAAGGTGGGTAGGCAAAGTATCTTTTATGGCTAAAAAATTATTACAGGATCAAGATCTGCATAGCTCTAAGCTATCAGTTCTCCCTCTTTGATTGGGAAAGTGAAGGGGGGTGTGTGTGTGTGTGTGCATGCTGATCTTTAAGTCGTATTTCAAACGAAAAAGCAGCTTTGTCAAGAATTCTGCTTTAAAAGTTGGGTATGTTCACTGACTTTCCATCTGTTCCCAGCTTTCCTAAGAGCTGCCCCTATATGCTACAGATACTGGGTTCAAACCTGCTTTGCTTGCATCTTCTGTCATAATCACATTATGAGATAACACATACATTCATCTGGTCATAAGGGAACACTTAGAGAATTCAGGTTAAGAAGATGACTCAGTTGCCTTATTTAGATTAAAAATTCTTCTGAGTACCTGGCACATTAAGCCTTACATTAAATAACAAAATGTGCCATCTCTCTTTCTTCTCTCTGTTCTCTTTTTTCCATTAACAGTTTTCTGGCCCTTCTATCATTGCATGTTTCCCTTCTCTCAGTCTGTTGATCTATTTTCTCCTCTTTGCTACTCATATAGTTGCCCTTCCTCCTGTTCATCTTCTCTCTTCCCATAGTCTCTGCTGTGCTACTTCTACATAACACTGCCAGTCATTCCCTGCTTCTCCTTTTATTGCCATCTAGCCTCCTTCTATTTATACCGTTCCTTTCGATGGAGCATATACACAAGGACGAAAACCAGCAGCTTTTGTATTTTCCAGTACTTCATGTAGGGAAAAGCTGTGCCATGCAGGAATCACACATGGTGGGATTCTTAGGGTGTCCTGTGTAGGGCCAGGAGTGGGACTTGATGATCTTGATGGGTGCCCTTCAATTCAGCATATTCTATTATTTTATGATTAAATGGGATCTAAACACCGTCTACAGTAATGTCTGTTCAGCAGGTGCCCCAAAAGCAAAGGGACACCATTCTTTTGATTGTCCTGTAACCTACAGAACTACTCTAGCCAAGAACAGGTCCTGTAAGTAACATGCACGACTGCAGCTCCATGGTAAACAGTGGATCTTGCTCACCCTTGAAACTCTTCCAGACTGCTGGATGCATATGTGGGGTCAAACTTCACAAAAAGTGTTTTTCCCCCCTCTCCCAGTGCTAGATTTGCTTTTAAATTATTGAAGCTACTCATCAGACCTAGTTCTACTGGTCAAGGCCTGGGGCTTCAGAATACAATTATATCACAGACATAAAAGCATCTCTTTTCTGCCACAATGGAGCCATTGAGTGGAACCTGAAATAAAAAGTGGAAAAATCTAGATACAGAACATTCGATTTTTCTCTTTGATTATTCTTGGATGTAAAACCCATTAAATAGGCCAGTATGTAAGCAACCTCTTATTTAACTAGAATTATGGCGACTTCATCCACTCCCCATGGAAAGGTATTGAGTAGTAGTGGCTAGGTGTTTCAGTGGACTCTTTTTTCAATAAGTAATTATAACTCCTAAATATCAGTTATAACCTGTATCTTTAAAAATATCAAGAATTATTGCTAAAAGACCAGGTAGTTAGTTAGAGCAGAAATTATAGACATTACAAGAGCAGAATTATTCAAAATTATATTCATATTCTGCAACACAGAAAATTTATTAGCACACACACATTAACAAGATATTTTGTGTTTTCAGTCAGGGCACCATGACAGTCTGTAACTGGTAATCTAGAACACAAATAAAGCTGTGAATTTACCATGCTAAAGTGGCACCACTGGTATTTCTATATTTCCCATGTCTTCCATAAATGAACTAGTCCAAGAGGAAGGTGGCTGAGTGATGCTTACTTGTATTTAGCTATTATTCTTTATGTACCAACTACCAGGGTACATTGTCAGAGGGCCTATATATAAACACTAGTTTCTGTGTCTAATTCTTTCCTCTTAATAGACTTTAAAACTTCAGGTAGCATCTGACACAGGAATTTACATGGAAATTAGGTCATCTGAATATGACTTTCTTCCCCCAACTCATTCTCTCAGCCTCTCCTCAAGACCAAGGAATGTGATAGGTTTTAAGAACAACTCAGCAGCTCTCCTCATGTCCAATTAACCTTTCTTCACAGAGAGGGTGATTAAAGATTGGAATGGACTGCCCAGGGAGGTGGTGGAGTCACTGTCCCTGAAGGTGTTTAAGGAAAGACTGGACGTGGCACTCAGTGCCTTGGCCTAGTTGACACGATGGTGTTCATTCAAAGATTGAACTCGATGATCTCAGAGGTCTTTTCCAACCTAATTGATTCTGTGGATGCAGAAGACAGCTAAGAGATATCTAATGACTTGGGTGCAGAAGACAGTTAATGATGATCATAAAATAAAATCCCGAAATGACTATTTAATTCCTATTCTCTGGAAGAAATTATGATATTGGTTATTGCCGGCCTTTTGTGCTTCGATAAAAGCCTTTAAAGTACCATGTCTGACTTGACTGATGTGCTTCTGAAGTAACTTCTTGAATCAGAATACCTCTACTGCCAGTGTACTACAGAGTTCCCTTCAGACTTCCTGGATTTTGTAATAACAAGCTTTCTTTCCTGTGATTTTTTTTCTTCTCTCCGGTGGTCAGGGTTTTTGAAATGCTACGCTGCATTTATGCAAGGGAACAAGGTTCTTCTTGATGATTTTTATTTAACCTCCCTTATTTAAGAAAAAAACCCACTGGGTTTAATTAACTCTCATATGTGACTTCCAAGCTGAGAAACTACATTTCTTCTTCTGCTCCTTCTGTCAGTTCTACTCTTGAAGGTTATAGTCATCTACTGGTAGAGAACTTAAAGAGCAATATGAGCAATATTAAAGAGCAATATTAAAGAGCAATAAGGTTGATGATACACCTTGCAGCAGAGAAGGGATCTTCTTGTTGTGACACTGGTGCTGCCATCCTTTCATGGTAATACATAATAAGGCAGACAATCCACTTAGATATTGCAGCAACAGGATTCTGACTGAGGTCAAAGACATTAATGAATCCTGTTCAGCATCTGGGTTCCCCCTGAGGTGTCCAGGCCACGTTATCTTCTCCATATACGTAATTTTTCTTCTGGAGGAATGATCAGGGATTTCCTAGTAAATTACCAAACTGAACTCTTCAAACTCCTTAGGTCTTTCCATAGCTGGGATTATGGAGCATTAGCTGTCTGCTGCCAGGTTAAGCTCCATGAGCTGCTGAGAGCACCTCCTAATCAACTCTTACATTTCTAACTGGTTGACTTAGAGATGACGTTGTAGTCTAAATCGAAGTTTTGTCTCCTGTTTTGCAAAGGTTCAACACATCATCATTGATCTCTACTTACTCAAATAAATGAACAACCCAATAATGCGAAGTAAAGAAAACCAACCTCAAAATGCAGGCATAAGCCAGCTCTAGTCTTTAGAATGGAGGGAACTGTGAACGAATGTTTAAATGATGATCTCAGAGGTCTTTTTTGTTAGTGGAGTGGCTTACCCAAGTAAATATGGGTTTACTTATCACTGCATGCTTAGCATCTCACCTGAATGCAAGTCTGTTGGACACAACCAAGCTACAGCCACTTCTGTCACCTTCTCTTGTGTTTAAAGTGGTTCAAACTTCGGGAATAGCAAACTTATCACATAACATTACACTAGTTTGACAACATTACTTCTCCCTGTTTTTCACACCTTGCCCCACAGCTGTGCCAGCAGAGGGGTTTGCATGAACACTCTCTAAATTGCTCAAGGCAAAACGAGCCAGTTTATTTAAGCAGAGTGAACTGTGGATCTGAACTGGCTTGGCTGAGTTAGCAGGTTTCAGGCAAAGGAGCAATCATGCAAGCCACTCCACTAACAAAACCAGAGCAGCAGCACTGCCAGCTGCTGGGTGGCAGTGACAGAGGAAAGCAGGAACGTCTTTAAGCGGAACAGCTGGAGCATAAAAGATGCCATCCCTCTGCAGCTGTGAAACTTCTGCCCCAGTGTCCCTTGAGTGTGGGAAAGACCAGCCACAGGAAAAGCTTCTTTTAGTATCTGGAGGGAAAAAGTTACAGTATGTTACTTCTATCCACTTGATAGATGCTGTACTTGAAAGAAACCCAACCGAAAACCAGCTAGTAAATCAGCAAACTCTTTTAAGTATAGAAAGAATAAATTTCTTGTACCCAATTCTGAGATAAACAAATGGCCCTTGTCTGTGCTATAAGTGCACTGACATAAACTTTCCCTTAATTTTTGGCATTAAAAATCTCCAAACTCGTAAAACCTTCAAATTTCAAAAACTAAATCTAACCCTAAATGCTGTTTCTGTACTGGCAAAAGTTTTCAGCAAAGATTTAGTTCAGAAAAAACACCATTACTGTTACTTAAGTGTGTCTGTGTAGAGGTTACAGGCTAAAGCATCAAGCAAATGGCATGTCTTAAAATCCAGTGGTGGTTTGATGGGGACTTTTCCCTGGCCTGCCTGAACTGAGTCAGCTCCCTTCCCCATGATGCATGTTCAGTTGCACTGGAGCAATGATTTGGAGGCTACGCTGCCAACCAGATGAGCACATGGCTCTGCTTTATAAAAGACCTTGAGGAAAAGAAAGGAGATGGGTAATCTTCCGAGGTTACTAACCCAGTTCAGAGTTCAGTCCTACTAAAAACTATGCCAGCACAATGGGAAGGGAAGGGGCAGAAATAGGTGGAACCCTGTGGAGAAGGGTGGGAGATGCTTAAGTTCAATTTTGCCACCAAAAAATATACACATAGAAGTCTGAAATAGCATCAGGCATGAGTTCTGTGCCCCACCCAGAGCCATCAATTAGCATATGTTAATTTATATTAGTACTAATATACACCTACATTAAATAATTTTAAGTTAAAAATTAAACATACTAAATAAATAATATTAGAAACCTTGATTTAATATTCCTTTAAAACTGTAATCAAGTAAAACTAAAATGAAGGCATTTATAATGTATTTATATTTTAACACCTTTAAAGAACTTCACCTAAAAATACAGTATGCATTGTTAAACAGGAAAACACTTATAATTCACTGTGATTTGTCTGTTGCACTTGGAAGAAACTGTGGTGTGGCATCATGGAAATATATTTTCTTCTCATTCTATTAGATACATAATAAGGCTCTCAGATTATTTTTATTTCAGACATAATTATTAGCATAGAAACTGCACTTTTCTGCACAAAATAGAATATGGACTTCAAACAATGGCTGCCAAAACACATATTTAATGAAAGTAAAATAATAGAGCACTGAAGAATATCAGCTAGTAAATTGCTCAGGGTTTCTTATGCAAGACGTCATAATTTTTTGCAAACACACAAAAACGCAGTGCCAGTCAAAAGCCACATTAATCTAACACTGAATTAAAAGCAGTTTAACTTTCTGGACTTCACATCATGGGCCAGAGCTCGGAGCAGAGGGCCAGATTCTGAGTGCCTGGAGTTTCCCGAGGCTGCACCAGAGATTGGGTTTCTGTATTAAAAGCACCTGGCAGCACTTCTGAGGATGTCCGTGGCATATTAGGGCATAAAGGTCAGGAGAAGAATTGAAAATTATTTCCCCAAGGGCCAACCACCCTCGAAAGTGCCTCAGTGCCATGAGAAATGACATTCTAAAGGACAGTAAGTCTCATCATCAGCCTGCCAGAGGGGCAAAATTCACTGCAACTCTTAAAATGTGCTTGTTAGAAGACACACAAGTCTGTCCTAAAGAAGCACTTACGTGCTTGAAACTTGCCTGTGTCTTTCAACTACTCGTATCCACACCAGAAAGAACAGTGCACCTCCCCTATAGCCCGCCTCTCTCATCTCACAGGCATTTAAAATTAAAAACAGCAGTTTGAAGTAAAGAAAAATCTGTTTCTAGATAAAATAAAAAATGACACACAAAATTTTTCAAACATTGAATTGAATGAATATGAGGAAAGTATGAATTGTAGTTGATGTTCTACCGCTTATTATTTTACAGAGTGAAACATAAATTAGCTGAGTGGCTGTACTTAATTCTTCAAGCAAAACTGTAGGACTGGATCTTCAGGCCTCAGCTTTAATCAGGAAAATTAAATTCTTCAGGGGTTAAAAGTTGCTGTTACATTGCAAAACTACATATCTGGCTTGACTTTTAAAAGGCATGATTGAAAGTACAGGTGCAACAGACTGAGATACTGTCTTTTATCATTCAGTGGGAAGTGTTGAAGAACAGTGCAGAAAAGGGTGTGTGTTCCAGTCAGCTGCAGAGGAGCAGTTGTACTCATCTTACATAGCAATAAGACATTAGGACAAAGATTTTAACAAGAGAAACAGTAACTGAAATAGTACTAGGCACTATTATATATGAGTATACATTGTGGAAGTCTTTGTAGCTTTTGTTTTATTAAACAAAGAAGTTTTGCAATTTTTCTTTTTGCTCCCAAGTATTTAATGACAAGCACAGCTCCAGAAAATGTCTCTTATCCTTCTGGAGTCTCATGCAGTGTATCGAGGTTTTAGTAATAAGTAGTTTACTCACAGCACTTTCATTCAGACTCACACGCTAGTTTTCCTCCTTCATAAAAAAGGCATTTTTGGATACATGGCTGAAGAGCCAATCCACAAAGTTGCTTTCAAAATGCAGCAGCTGAGAACAACACAGTCCCAGAGTTATCTCTCTCGATACACTCAGAGGAACGCATGGGTAACACCCAGCACCTCGTCGGGAGCATAACGGGAAATGCCAGCAGCACCAGCAAGGCTGGAAAAACCTTTTTCCTGATTGGCTGCTCATCCCAAACTGCCTGGCAGAGGTTTGAAATATGCAATGCAGAGAAGTGATATTCTGTGGCATTCATTCAATTTACCTGCACTACACTCCAGGGAGCCATGCTATTAAACAACAGCTCCAGCGGGTCAATAAAGTTAACTTAATTAAATTGCTTCCCCTCCCACTCTTCCAACTAGCAAGATTTAGGGCACAGGGACACAGTGCTGCTTGTAAATAAAAGGATGATTTAGCTAATCATTTACTGAAGAAAGACATATTTTCATCAATAATTCTATGCACAAAGCAGGGAGCAAGTTTAAATTAAAACAATCATGTAGGATAAGGTAGAGACAATACCGACTATTGAAGGGCTGTGAATATTTTTCAAGCAGTGTCAATTAAATCCACTATTTAAAAGTTAAATCTCAGTGATTTCACTCTTTGCTCCATAAGACTGAAATCACAATTGCTTAAATGTAATGTTATAAAACATACTATCATTATTATGAGCATAGTGAATACCCATTCTTAATTTGCTGGGGACTGATCTAGTCCCTTTCTGGTCATTTTGACATCTACACTCCCACTGCTTTACAGGAGTCATGTTTTAAGAGTCTCTAGTCTGTCCTTTTCTGTGGCAATACATACAAAATATCACCAGTAATTAAGTATAAAAAAGAATACAGTTATGCCGAAATTAACAGATTGCAACCTTATCATACTTTCAAATCATCAGTCTGAAACCTCTGAGTCTCCTTGTCTATTTGAGGTTAGATATTTTGAAAGCCTACAATTAAACTGATGTAGCTGTTTTGCGAAACAGTATTTAGCTATTCTTATTCCTTTGTCCTCAGAAACTCTGCTAATTTTGACAGGAGTTCCCTGATGTTACCTGTGCACCCTCTGCTCTGTCTCTTGAGTATTTTCAGCTTTGCCCCAAATCTCCTTTTGCAGACACTGAGTAAAAGCATGCCAAACACTAGCAGCTAGACTCTCTAAAGATTTCTTCCGTGCTGTTTATATCCAATTCCCTCTGAGCTTTTACCTGCAAGTAATAAGTCTTTCCTGTTTCGTTTCTTCAAATATCTTTACTGTTTCCTATTAATAGCAAGAACTTGGAGCTGGTCTGAGTTTTTATAAGCAACTGAAGAGATGGAGCTGCTTGTAAAGGCACATAGGCACAGTTTAATTTAGGAAGTATGAAAATACAAGGAGAAAAAAGTCCCTTTATGCCCTCACAGCCATTTCTTGCAGTACAGGCCATCTCTCCGTAAATGTATCTGCCAGGGAGTCTGAGACTGCCCTTTTCTCCTAGAGCTCAAATCCTCCTCTAGTGTTGGGCTTGCTGCTCTTTGTTCTACTCTGACTCAAACTATCCAGTGCAGCTGAAGGTCTCTGATCACAAACCAGTGAAATCACCGAGTAGCCTTATGGTAGAGTCCTGTCTCCATTTCATACTGGATAATTAGTCTCATTTCTTCACAGCCCAAGCTGGAATGGCAACAGCCTTCCTGCACATCCTCTCCCAGTATCACTGAAAAAAGCCCAGACCGTTATTCACATGGACTTGAGTTTTACTCCATAAGAACTCCTGCTGAATACCATAAGACAAAACTAAAATGAAAAATAATTACTGTGATTGGAAACGTCAGAATTTGGTTGGAATGAGGAGCCCTTTGACTGCTTCGTACTGCAAGACATGTTACTTCACCAATGCCTTGTCAAAGTCAGGATTACGCAAAGAAAAATATGTATACAAATACAAATGTTAAATGCCTACACTAGGAAATTTAATATAAAACTAAAGATTACCTATCTAGGCAACTATCTATCAAAGAGACCGAATTAATTTAAATTAATGGCGCAATGCAGTGGAAGTGTGGTCAGGATGCTGAGTGCTGTAGGGTCAGAGCCAGGAGGACTGGTGCAGTTACCCTTCTGTCTCCTCCCACAATTTCTGCAGCACCCAGGGGTGATGCACTTGACCTCCAGGAGTGAAGAGCAATACTCAGCTGCTCCCAGTGCACCTTCCTACTGATGGATCTCAGCCTCAGAGAAACAGAGCCCTATTCACAGCATCCAGACTTGACGGGAAAGGGAGGGAGGTCTGTCTTGCAGGACAACAGTGACCTTTCAGCTAGGATTGAATACACTGAATAAGACCCTTCTGGAAGTAGAAGGATGAAGAAAAGTCAAGTTTCTATTATAAGAAAAGTAGCATTGAAATCAAGATCTCCTTTTTTAAAAACCAGTTTAAGTCTATATGGCAGCATAAAATAATTCATGCTATTATATTAACATATTTTCTTTTCCTTTTTTCCCCCTCTACTCCCCAAGCCTGATGAAGTCAATAGGCCAGAAGACAGATGCTCTGCTCTTCTATTCAATATATAAAGCTTGGTGAATAGTAAGAACCATTATCAAAAAAAAAAAAAAAAAAGAAAGAAAAAAATGAAAAAAGTGACAATTTTCTTAGGGTAATTATATGGCCTAGTTCCTTCCTAATGAGCTGTATTTCCGGCTTTTTGCTCATTTCTACCCTGACAAGACAGGCAAATAATGTCTCTAATAAGTGTTATCTTTTAACTGGTTATTACTACTACAACACAAAACCACTGTGCATGTTGAGCTACGTAGGACTGCATTTAGCCAAACTGCTCTTAAGCTGGACTGAACCTTGCCTGTCCTATCAGAATGGGGGAATCATACTTTTGAAGTGGCACTTCTGCTTAAAAAGGTGCTTAACACTCTCTCTCTGTCCCAAATTCTTTGGTCTGCCAGGAGTTTGCAGCCCTTTGCCAGAGCCCCAGGAGGAGCTGCTGTGGGCAGGGTGTCACAGAGATACACCATAGCCCCAGGGATCCCAGCTGCAGCGACATCGATTTCTTCTATTTTTAACGTTGTGAGTGATGCAGCACTGTCCTTCAGCCAAAGGGCTGAGGCAGGCACGCTGGCCCTGCAGCCCCTTTCAGCCCAGAATCCTATGCTCACTGGAGGGGCTGCTAGCTGGTCATCCATGATCTGTGCCCACGGGAGCGAGGCTGGGAGAGCCCAGAGCTGGAAGGCTCAGCTGCCTCTTCCTGCTGGAGAGCAGGAGCAGAGCAGCAGCCTGCCTGGGCACTGGAAGGAGCAGACGCCACTCTCTTAGCTTACTGGAATGAGAACTGAAGCTCACAGTGATCCTGCCTACCTTTAGGCGCTGTTCCAAAGCTCCCAGTTCTGGAGGACAGTTGCTTTTGACCAACAGAAAGAAACTAGGCACATTGGGAGGCTCACTCAGCCCTTAAACGGACCAGAAGCCTCAAGGTCTTGCCCTCCAAATACTCCTCCTCTGTGTTAAGTGGAAGAGTGTGAGATGATGGCACAACTAAACCTAGGACCCTCCATCAGATGCCAGAAGTTACACAGATGTGTGTTCATGGGATTTTTGAGGAATGAGCATCCATGAGGGTGAGAGCAGTGACTGTGGCATGCAACAACCCAGTAGGACCTGCCCCCTTAACTCCTCCTGTTGCCATGAGCATCCCTGCAGAGCGTCCCTCAAAGTGGGCGTTACACAAGGGTCCCCTCAAAGGGTCCCCTTGAGGGATCAGGATCAGGCCTGGGGCCACAGACACATTTCTGGGGAGGAAGGGAGGGCTATGAAGAGCTTCCACTGCTGAAGGGAGTGAAGGTGCTGCCTGTGGGTTCAGCATCAGGTGGCAAAGGCAGGCAATGCCTGCTCCGGCACAAAATCCTAAGGGAACCGGTAATCCCTGAATACAATTTGAAATCTGAATTTTTGCTTTTTTGTGTCTGGTGCCACTGGCATTTCTTGTCTGATTAGAGGCTCCCTAAAACTGATTTCCTCATTAAGATGTCCCCTCTGCTGCCCACCCCCCAAACAGGTGACTGTGACCCTTCATATTCACTCTTGCATTCATCTGCAAGAACCTGAATTAGCAAAGACAAGTATCACAGGTGCTCAACGTCTCCCGTTGAGCCAAGATCTTTATTTGTTATAGCTGTCAGCCCGGTCAATGACTGCTCTATCTCACTGTGGGCAGGCATATTCCATCCTGCTGATGTCAAAAGCGCATCTATCTATTCAGCAGTGCTCTATGCCGAGCAATTGCCACACTGTGGGGAAAGAAGATTGTGATCAGCGCCATTTGTCTACATAATTGCACTTGTTTCTGGACAATTGTTGGGTCAGAGGCTAATGTTTTTTATTTATAGTCTCTCTACGCTCATCTGAATTTTCCTGTGCCTTTTTCCACAACAAAGAATTCGGTACCATTTGGATTCTACTGCAGAAATTCTGCTAGAAATCAGAGAAAAAATATCTGAAAGTAAATCCATTACACTCATTTGAACAGAATTTTACATTAGGGAGCTGGAGTAGTGCCTAAGACTCAAGGTGCAGTTCTAGGAAAAAAGAAAGATCAAATACACATTTAGCTTCTTTTTTCTTCATATTGTGTAACTAACAAACAGAACTCAAATATACTTGCCTGGATGCTACCTTGTCTTTAAAAGCTGAAACAAAAAATATATGTTCCCTTTATATCTTGGTGGCCATTTAATCTGGTTCTGAAATCCTCTAAATAAGAAATAATATTGGTTTTCTTTATGACAATAATTCTGGTTATTTTCAATAAGATAATTCATTTAGTATTTTGCCTTTTTTGTTATGCTTATTAAATAAATAAATCAACATCTAAGTTTAATGCAGTTGTTGCCTTAGGCAAGCCACTATTTCACTTCTTTAACACCTCAAGTGTTTCCAAATAGCCACGCAAAGTAGAGCTGCTTGCTTCATTTTCCATTGTCCTGCAGGCAGCCTGCATAGAAAGTCATGCACCATTTTTTAATACAAGAATGGATTTTGCTCAAACTGCTGTTTGTTTGGTTTTTTTTTAATAGGTACATTTCTTTTCAATTTAAATAAGTATGTTTATTTTAAATTATCCTTTCATTTCAAATAGAATAATTAAAAAAAAATTAACAATGTAGTGCCAAACTTCTTAAATTCAGTATCTGATTTTACATTAAATAACATTTAGTATTCAATATTATGTGTCTGTTGGCAAATATTTGCTGATCATCAAACCACTGAGCTGGGAGAGTTTAAGTGACTGGAGAAAACAGCCTCTGACAGAAGTGTTTAGTCCAAGTTTGATATCTGTAGCTTTGTCTGCATGTTCAGAGAAGGTATTTTCTTCACTTTATTCAGGTTAGCTTTATGCAATATCTAGTTCATGCAGAGCTATCTCTTGAGAGCTGATAAAGGCTGAAAGTCTTACTTTCTAGTGTAGGGAAAAGCTCCATGGCAGAGACTGAAATCTGCTAATTCTAAAATCTTGCAGGGCACAGAAAAAAACCACACTGTTCTGTTTACTCAGTACAAAGAATGGCTATTTTGACTAATAAATCATCTTAATATATGTCATAAATAAATAAACAAACATAAAAATGTGAAATGTCATTCGTTGGTTTCTAAGAAAACAAAAAACAAATATCAAGAATCTGAATAAATGTATCAGGAAGTTTTATGTAATTCTTTAAATGCGACTTAATATAGGTCCACCCTTACTAATATAAGTACCTAAAGTAAACAAAGTAGCAGTCAAAATAATCTGTTGTATGATATTCTCACAACAGTGGAACAGGACTGATTATAGTGATCAAAGACTTTTCTCCCATCATTATTTTGACTACAGGAATTATGCTGCCAGTCAACAGTACAGTAAGCAGGGAGAAGATGATGTAAGAGGATATTACCCACTTTTATTTGTGTACTTCCCAGTCTAGATTATCAAACTAGTGAGGTCAGCCACCATATTATTTACTGCTACAATTTAGCAGAAAGCCAAAATATTTTAATAATACCAACTGAGGGGAACAAACTCTTTTCCAGAAAACTAATTACAAAGTAAATGCACAGAAGAAAGACAGAGTGATAATTTCTTCTGACCCTCTCTGTTTTTTACAGCACTCTTTCTTAAAGCAGAGGCACCAAAACACAGCCTTCTGGCATCAGTCTCACCAAAGTCAGACTCACAACCAAAGCAACAACCCCTGTTCTATGTTATCAATTTTTTCAGTGAAGTTGCTTATCTGCTGTGATTCCTGAAATATTTCCCTCGAAGATTAGGACCCCTTAGAACACAATTTCTCCTTCTCTTGGTGAAGCTAGTACTCTTCAGCCTTAAATTCAGTATGTTGCTATACACAGATGGGCTGAGGTTACCAAGCAACCCGGGTTGCTTGATAGAGCAAGTGGTCCGGACTGTTGGTATAATTTACAAATTTCATTGACAGTGATATTCTGTCAGCTTCCAGGTTGTCTGCAAAATACTGAAAACATGGAATTGTGAGCCTTGCTGAAATCTTCTGCAAAGACTCTCCCTCGATTATGACTCCTCTTGCCAAGTATTTTCTGTGATATTTTCATTTAGCCTGTGCTCCATTGACATTGTGCAGGGTTAACGTTTTATGAGAACATTGAATAGTTTGAAGTAAACTCTAATAAACACTTTGCTGGAAATACTGTAGAGCCAAGGAAGCTGATAGGTACTGTGATCAGAGGTAAGGGATTTGTGTTCCAATATTACCTGGTAGAAGAGGGGATTTACCCTGTGACTATTACGATGCTGTACTACAAAATAAAAGGAGATACGACCACCACTACTTCACCTATGGGTTTATGCCTATCCTTCTCCTTTGCTTTTGTAGCACTTGCCTCAAAACACAATGTTGTTAATGAAAATAAATTAATTTATTAATTCTGTCTAAGCAGAAATGGAACCTCTCCCTTGGAGCTTGCCCCCCGCTTCATCTCAAAACAAACCCCTCTGTTTTCTCCGTTTAGATTGACTAAAAATTTATTATTTATTTCCTGGGTTGATGAACTGATAAATCAGTTTTGTGCACAGTCCTGACATGCTTAATGCCACAGAGATTCAGTAATTCAATTATTAAGCTTGGATTCATTGTGTCAAAGAGTCTCGTCTTCCTTACGGTCTGCTTTTCATGGTAAACAGGACAGAGCTTCAGAGCTGCATCTCACAGACAAATCCAAGAAGAATGGAAGCTGCTGGCTCTAGCCTGCCTGTCCTCTTAGCAAAATATAAGTGAATGGTCACTTAAGTAGATATGGAAGCTTGCGTTGTTATCCACATCTCTGACATGTTCTGGCCCAAATGGGTCACTTAGTAATGAGTGATGTATTCAGTACTTCTGCTTTCTGGGAAGAGAGAAATCAGTCATGACCCTATGATCCTTTAAGACACCAAATAAGACTCAAAAGTTTGGCTATTTGCTTACAGCCAAAATGCCTGAAAAGCAACCAACCAAGCAATAATAAAGAAGGAAGCTGTTTTTATAAATATAAACCCAAAGATTTCTATTCCCATGATCAGTTATTAAATAGTGCACATTCTTCATAGCACATTTTTGTCTTTTATAAAAGTAGTATATCAAAAGTCTTTTGCTTTGGAGACTGCTGGTAGCTAAACATGCTTAATTATGATATAGAAGGTCATGAAATATTTTACACTGTATGAACTAAATTCAATGAATTATCTTCTCTATCTGAGAAATATGCAGTGGCAAAAAAAAAAAAAATCTTAAAATTTCAATACCAGTCATCCACAGAATAATAAAACAAGATTGTCAAAGCTGAACCAACCTGTAACCAGGCACTGCATTTCATAAAATCTACTGGATACACTGGAGTGAAATAAGTTAAATATATTCCAAGAAGTAGTAAATAACATAGTATTGGCAGTAGTTTTATGAAACTAGAGAGAAAGATGAAGTTTAGTAATGCTATGAGAATCTTCACTGATATTTTGGAGCAGCAGTCTCTGGATATGTAAGATTTCTCACTTCAGAAGTTAGGGTAAGTGAACATCATTGTTTAGAATAAGTTTGTGTTTTAAAGTGCAGTCTCTCATGAAATTTAACTTTATGCACAGGAAAAGTAAAATTTTAATAAGTTCTGAAGCTCTCCTTCAACAAGACCTGAACAGCAAGGAACTTTCTTTTCCATTCCTCTTTGTAAGGATCCTCTTCCTCCTCCTTCCAATGCAGAGTTTTTTCCTTCTCCGCTTTTCCCGATCCTTACCAGTTCTTCTAACACTCCTTCCTCTAACTGTAGAGGCTATCCTCAGACACTATTATTTCCAGCAGTTTCCAAATTCTTCTAGCTTCCTTTCCTTAAGTTCAGCAAGAACATGAAAAAATTTAAATAATTTAATTTTTCCATCCAAAAATCATTTTACCAGGAAAAAAGTTACCCAAAACATCCAGAGATATGACCACAGTTCCATTGGCTCTACAAGTGGGAATAATCAGGTGAGTCAGTGCTTTATCTCAACTCTATCTGTAATGCTGATAGGTTTCATTCTAGCTGGGAAATTTAAGAGAATCCATACTATTCAATTTGCACTCATGTTTACTTGGCCCAGAAAATGAATATGGTAGTCCATATAATAAATGCAAGAATAAAATACAAGTCAGGAATAATAGAGAAAAAAAAATAAATCTGAGAATGGAGAACTTACTTGTCAGAAGAGCAGTGATATTTAAAAACCTGCTGTCATTGGTCAGCTTTTGCAGCCTCAAGATATCTAAAAATGTTGAGTATGCTCTGAAAAGGAGAAGAAGCAAGGATTTAGTGATTTTATCACCTATCAAATACTAAACCAAAGCTTGTCCAACACAGATTGCTTTCCCATTTTATGGGGTTATTAACTCATAAAATATGTTTTTATTTCGCCACTGGATTTGTAGTGATTTTATGGACTTCCAGAAGTTGAACTGCTCAGATCAAACTTCCTGGAGTGCACAGGGAGTCAGAACAATGAGAAGAGTAATTATATAATTTATTTTGTTGTATAGCTACATTTCCAAGCTCTTACAGTTGACAGAGAACAGTGAAAATGAAAGAAGTCTGACAAATTTCTTGTTTAAAAAACCAATATACTGGAGTAAATGACTTTCCAAAACAAGCTCAGAAAATCATATCCCTAAATGTCTTTGAAACAAATGACTAAGAGTTCATTTGCAATCTTTTGGACTAGTTCATGTATTTGGCCTCCTAATTTGTGGTCTAGTAGCCGAGAATATCACTTTGTACTCAAACGTTATTCTACATTAAAGTCCAGCTTTTTAATTTCCAGTTGTCCTTAACAGACAGAGGAGTTGACTGTGGCAAGGATCACTCTTAACTCTCCAAATCAAAATGGAATTGAAAGACCGGGAGATGATCAGTGCTTCCATCTATTTAGGCTGCGGGGGAAGAGGGTAGAGGAGTTGGGAATTGAAGAATGGGGTTGGGCCTGTGAAAAATAAGTGTTAGAGGGAAAGTGTGTTTAGTGTTGTCTTTGTTTCTCACTTTCCTACACTATTTTTAATTGGCAAAAAAAAATTAGATTAATTTTCCCCAAGTCGTGTCTGGGGTTTTTTTGCGCATGATGGCAATCAGTGAGTTATCTTCTTGTCTTTATTCCAATCGGTAAGATTTTCTATAATATTTTCTCCCCGTGTTCTTCTGAGAAGAGGAAGTGAGAGACTAGATGGGTGGGTGCCTGGCTGCTGACCAAAGTCAGCCCACCACAGCTATAAAATAATGTTTCCATTGCCAATCTTTCCAAGATCCCCAGGAGTTAGACTGGAATGGAGATAAAAATCCATACTAATAAAACTCTGCCTGTAACACATAGGAATAAACAGAATTAGTAAGGAGCAGAAATGTTGATCAGAGAAAACTGCAGTAACAGGAAGTCTTCAGAGATCTCTAGCTTCTGTACTGTAGTGCAGCCACAAATCTGAAAACAAGAGCTTACGGTAACAAGGACAAAATCAAATGACTCCCACTCCATGAAAGGAGACTGCTGAAAAGATCTCTGCTTGTGATATGATACTGAGATGTCTTTGGCCCATTAAGGAATTTTTGCCAGCAATCACTGAAATATAACATAGCAAGTGTTTTAAAGTCAGAGATGAAACTGATCGACTTGCAGCAATATATTTATTCTGTCAGCACTCTTTTAGAAACAACTATTTAAAGTTCTTTCACAGCTAGGTTTTTACAGACCTGAAGTGATTTATTTAATTCCAGATTTCATTATGCTCCAGAACTCCATTTTAGCAATCATTATGGTACTAATAGCACATTTCAACTATGAAAAAGATTGAAGTGCTATGCATCTCTACCTGATATTGAAGGCTATGGGATGAAATCTCCTTCGAGGTAGTATTGCAGAGGATTATGCATTTGTTTGGATTCCCTTGGTTTTGGTCAGGATGTGACTTGCAGTGGCAAAATTAGCAGAATCCTCTTTAAAAGTCATTGAATGAACTCTTTCCTGGATGAGTTTTCTGTTATAATTAATGTTCTATTAAAATAATCAACAACCCACTAAAAAGGTGAGATCCATGGCAAGCATTCCCATTGCCTCACATACATGTGAGAAACCTCTGGTATAACAAGACCTAGAATACAATTTCCAGTAGAACTGAGCAAGTATAAAATTCCATCAACAATCTCCGGTATACAGCCCAACCACTCTTGCAATTTGGCTGTGTTTCCAAGGCTAAATGACTAAGGTCTCCTACCTGTACTCTGGGAAATCTATAAACACACAGTGAAATTAACTACTACTTGGGAAAGAGAGCTTGGAGACAGCCTTATGAAAATGTCACCTAAATCCTCATCAATGGTCAAAAACCCCCCGAAAAGTGCATTAGGAAATACTAGGAATAGAACAGAAAACAGCAGAAGAAACATGATAATGCTGACATAGAAATCCATTACCCACCTAGCATTTTTAATATTGAATATGGTTCCAGTCATCTCATCTCAAAAATGAGAGGATAGCAATAGAAGGATAAAGAAAAGGGTGACAGGATGATCAAAGGTATTTAATGGTTTCTGTGCTAGGAAAGGAAAAAGAAAGGCTTTAGGATTTTCATATGGAAGAGGGACAAATGGGGAAAAGGACTGTGACAGAGCCCCAGGAAAATCATGAACAGTACTGAGAAAGTGAATAAAGAATGGTTTTCACTTTATTTCATAGCAACAGAAGCAGTCATAACAAAATGAGCAGTTAGCAAGTTTAAAACATGAAACCCAAGAAAGAATACTTTCCACAAGGATCGTAATTAAAGGGTGGAACTCATTGCCCCAGGATGTGGTGGGAAGCCACGAACATGTGTGGGCTTCAAAAAGCAAGTCACTGTAGTAGTAAAAGAAACATTGACCAGTACCAGTCTGTGTTTTACACAAAGCTGCACGGTATAAACATTCAGGGTAAGAAGCATTACGGAGTGCTGTAGGGTGATACAATGGAGGTTGTCCTTTGGTCTGGTTTAAATACAGCTGTTTCAATTATTCTTATTAATTTTGCTCTTTTAGTGAATTCTTTGTCATCTCTTGCAGCATGCAGATGTTAGAGAGCATTAGTGCAAATATGTGATTTTAGATTTATATTAATGTATCTGCAGAGGGACTTAGGTACCGTTTTAAGTTCAAACAGTGCAGCCTACTCAGGCAGGCAGGGTTTAAGCTAGGATTTTATGAGGATCCTCAGGTCTGACATCCAAGCACCCAAATGCTACTGAAGACTAAAGGGTTTGATAAACAAAGCTCTCCTTTTATGCAAATAAGAAATTATACTGAATTTTCACCCCCCAAAAACAAGAAAATGGTCTTTCTTGTGTAGTTAGTGATCTTCATCTTAACTGTTTCATATGTCTCATGATGGCAGGAATAGATATTTTTCCAGAAAAACACATAGACATAGGATGTATGGAATTGTCACTTTCTGTTTATTGCAGTGATAAAATACCATAATTTTAGTGAATAAGTGAGGTTGCTTGAACTCTGTATGCATCTTCTGTTCATCTGATGTAGAGCTGTTCAAGGCTTTGCCCTGAGACTATTACGCTACAAGTGATGGCCTTGTGACTTCCATCGTGGGATGGCCGAAGCTTCTGATCAGATAAAAGGCCATAGTCAGGAAATGCTTTGAGAAGACTGTGACAGAAATGTTCTGACTGACTTTGGCTGACTAGATCTCTGGTTGTGTAGGTGGCAACTAACTTGTGGGGCATGTCTGGCCCCACAGCTCTTGGTTGCCCAGATCACTAGCCTTGGTTGCTATCACTATTCCCACCCGCCACCTACCCATGTTATGTTTCATTGGAAACCAGCATGTGGGAAGAGGGATGGGGCATAGCCTGGTGTCATCCTAGGCACTGGGAAGTGAACCAGAAACCTGAGGAGAATTTTCTTCCGGTACTTTCGTAGTGATTACTCAATGTCTGTTCAGGAAAAAAATGTTTGCATGGCTTCTTAAAGTGTTAAATATCCCAAAAGCTGAATATGTCATGCTAATCTAAGCTAACTTGATATTTCAGCTACTGTTGTAGGTGGGATACTGGCTTAGGTAGACAGACCTGTCTGACCTCGTGTAGACATTTTTTGTTACTCATTTGTGCAAAATACCAAAACACTAGAAGATTGTCACAGGTCTTCACAGAAAATTATTATAATTATCACTGTATTATTTTTTTTATTTCCGAAGCTACGGATGGTCTTGTAAAGAACTCTGAAAATAAAACCCTTCATTTATTCTAATTACCCTAGAATGTGAAGTTTTATAGAGGTACCAGTGAAACTCAGAATTTTCTGCCCTCAAAAATTTTCTTGCATACTAGATGGAGCAATTCCTAAGAGCCTTGCCCAAAAAACAAAAACCGACTCAGGAGATATTGCAGAAAAAACTACTTCTAACTACCCACATTGGAACAGTGACTACTCTTGAAATTCATACTCTATACAGAGAAATGGTAGCTGTTCGAAACTGATGGGAAACAAATGAGGTTTACATAAAAATTAGTGTGTCTGAGTAAGTTCCTTCAAAGTTTACCTCAATGAACATGAAATCATTATTCTGTCCAAGCAAAAAGACTTTCCTATGCAGGCATGTACTTAGTCCACCACCTGTCCACTCAATAAAGGTTACCACTCATGTTAACTGGTATTTCAGCTAGGGGAGTTGTGTTGGTCTAGGGCAAAGTATTCAAGTCCCCGAGCTGAGTTTGTTTTCTCTGTGACAGTAAAATGATCTAATTCTTTCTGAGTCATGAGCTTTTTGAGCTCCTCTTCTGAGGAGAGGGATTGAGAGAGCAGCCAGGTTGGTGCCTAGCCACTGGCCGAGATCAACCCACTGGATCCTTGGATCAGGCAACATGTTTATGCAAGTTTGCTTTCAGTGAAAATGTGCAGACTGGGTTTGTTGCACCTCAGTTATACACACCAATTCCATACCTTCAGTTAACTTAAACTGAACTGCTCTGAGCAACTGTTATATTGACAAAGAATGATTCTGTTCTCGGGGAGCATGAGGATGCAACCCTACTGTCTTACTACATACAGCATAGACAGTCTGTAAATGCATTATCTAGCCCTATTTTCCACTTGGAAATTGTTAATGGGCAGATTTCTTCAGACTCATTTGTTAATTATGCTTTGAATTATTTGGACAAAGCACTTTTAGCATGTGGGTGGTTTGTCAGCTGTTTGCCATTGGCTATGCATTGTTAACAATTGTTTCCACTTCTGCCTTATGTGTCTTGTGGTGAAGGAGAATGACACTGCTCCGGAATGGCCAGCTCAAAGTAACCAGAATGTCTCTACTTGCTGAACAGATGAAAACAACTTTCAGCAAGATACAGGTGACTGAGAAATGACTGAATAACAAGCAGAAAATAGCAACCGTCCTAGTTTGCACCTGGATTTGTTGTTTGTGTGTGAGTAGAAAACAATCAGCATGGCAAAGTGCTTCCTCACACAGGTAAGTATTTGTCAAATAGCTGTTTGGATCTAACAAACATTTTTGTCAAATGTTACAGCAGAAGTGAATCAGTTTTTAAGAAAACAAGTTTACTGGGACCATCGTGTAATCTGTAATGCAAAGGTTGCCGTATTCCTCAAGGAGTTTTGATTACAAGCTATGGGGGCAATCAATTAAAATAATTATATTTGCTCTAAGTTCAGACAATCATCTGGAATGATTTCATTTTCTTTAAGCTTGGTCACCCCAAGTGCATACATGCCACCTAAAAGATCACATCTGGTAGGATCAATGCTTTTTCTTTGCCCTTCCAATACCACACACACAACATTTTTTAAGTCCCAAAGGCCTTTGACATTGCATTACAATGGATCAGCCACCTCTAATATGCTGAGCAAAATAAGGCATGCTCCCCAAGAGAGGGGAAGCAGACAATCTGCCCTGAGGCTTCCCTATTGTTATTTCATTTAGAGAGACAGGCAATATCACAGTATCTACGACAAGAGAGGAAAAAATTTCAAATCCTCCCAGCTGTCTCCTCCTTAATTTGATACTGATTGTTCAGTTGGTCCCAACTGTCCATAATGCACCGAGATTTCTTGTGGCTACTGTGCTAGTGAAATCTCCCACCTGCTTGTGATGTGCTCTTCTTCTAGTCTGAGCGATATTCCAGCTGGAAAGTACATGAGTAATCCTAGGCAGCAGACACTGTGCTACCTCCTCCAGAAGCAAGCTGGTGTTTTGTTGAAGATTGCCATGGTGTGTCAGGAAGCAATACTTAAATGCTTTAACTTTTCTAATTGCCTCAGCTTAGTTTCATAAGGACATGCACAACACAAAGACGCGTGCGTGAAACTTTCCACAGCTGAGTAAGCATTGCCTTGGGGAGGATGGACAAAAAAGGGTGTGGTGGTCAGTACAGTATCCTTGTTTGACAAGCTTGGACTGACAGTTAGGGGAAACTGTGCAGGTAGCCAAGAACAAGGGTTGTTTCCCTGACACACTTTGTAGGAGATAAACTCTTCTCTATGCAGTAGACACTGATCAGTAATGGTTTAGAACAGGGAATCTCTGAGAGACTGTCTAGTTCATGCACCATCTCAATTTGGCATGTTTATTGTCCCTTACTGCTCAGCAGGAATATTAAACACTTCTAGAGTTATCATTCTTCTCCACAGTAGGTATCGAAATCCTTTACTATTTGAGATGCGGTATTATGCAAGTACAAAGAGGCTGTGCCACTGCCTCAGGTCTTGCAATGAAAGGAGTAGAACTAAAAGTAAAATTTATGTCAGCTGTCCTAGGCGCTGTGCAAGTACCATCACTGCAGACTGACTTACACAGGGGACACATCTAACAGGTAAGGGCAGAGAAATGACATAACTTCCCACATGTCACATAGGTGACGCTTACTCAACCTTCATTGTCTGATAAACTGCTCTGCCTCTGGAATAAGCTAAAGCTAATGAAATGGTGATGATATCAGAAGGCAACTGAAAATAAAAGTCTCAGTGTGAATTGCTGAAAATTATTTCTAGCATCACAGAAATGACACTCATTAAAGTACCACTCTCCAGCAAAGAGAAACAGGACAGTCATAACACAGACTTATAATTTGCACAGAGAACTCACTGTACAGGAGATATAGGTATATTAAGAAGAAAAAATTGTTAGCATAGTATCAATTTAATCAGCAATTTTTATTGCAGGACTACAATAAATGAATGCATACCTTGTTAAAACAGTCTGTAGGCACAATCCCATTTCATTTATATATTAAAACAATGGTCTTGTTTTATAAAAGAATCTCATTCAGTGACATCCTTGAAATCATTCACGTGATTAAGATGAGCAAGATTTCACTTAATATGGTCAGCTGACATCCCTGATGTGTACCACACATCACCAATTACACTGTTATGTTATCCTTACTCAGCACTGCAATACTTAAAATGATATTCCATCCATTCAAGCATCAGTATTGATCTCTGGCTACATTAAGTATTTCCAGTTAAACAATGTGAAAAATCCCACCTTTTCAGCTATGGTTTCAGTTAAATAACTCAGCTGAAAATGACAAGAATAATGCTTATTCAATTTCCTCATTTCACATATCAGAATGATTGGCAGTAATCTACCTCGTTCAAGCAGTGATCTCCCATTGCTTTCCAACAAGATATAAATGGAAACAAATAATCTTGATAAATCTACAGCTTATACACACAATAAATAGCATGTTGCAATCAGTAAGCAAATCTGTAAGGGTACAGTTTATAGCAGCAGGTCATTTGCTTGTACTGCAATTTAGATTTCGGTTTTCTCATATCCGCTTAGCAATTTTACCGGCTGTGTTTCCCAGAACACTGTGGTGATCACGTTGTTGAAGGCAATTTGGCCATGCAGAAGCACGGTGATATTTCTCTAATTTCACTTGCATGCAGAAGTCCACCTTACCCTTCCTTGTGCCAAAATTAAAGCCATGGTTGTTTCCACTGCTTACAGATTAAGACCTTCTTATGGGTCCTCTTCGATCACTAAGTGTGACTCCTGCAGAATATGTGATGCAGAATCCCACTTAGTTTGTGAGTCCCTGACTACAACCCTAAACTACTCCCTTCCCACCTGTATCCTGCTTTTCAACAGCAAAGTTGTTTGGTTTTAGTGTATGAAAATAGGTTTCCTCTTATAAATTATGCTTTCCCTTCTTCCCTAAAGAGAAAACAGACAGGAAAAAGAAAAGCTGATCGAGAAAAAATGGCTCTACAGACTGAAAGAAGGTCAGAGAAAGTGCACTGTGGAATTACTACTGGGCAATTCCTCCCATCCAGCTCCAGGGCAGGTTTGTCTATAAAATAATGAAGCAGAATCTATTCTATCTACAGTTACATCATTACCAAAAGCACTAAGTAGTTGGGGGAATTGAAAGGTTGCATACTGAATAGGGCTCAGCTGATGATTTCAAGTCCAGGGAAAATCTGCAAGATAAGCAGGGGTTCAGCAAATTTGAGAAAGTCTAAAAAATTGTCTTGAGGATTGGGCCAAGTGTTTTGCAGCACAGTCGATTGGTGGGTGGAGAGTGGAAGCATAACCCAGCCCTCCGTGCATATACTGGACAGTGGCTTTCATAAAGCACAGGAGCCAGGAAACACCGTGCCTTGGTGAGGCAAACCCCTGCAGCCACTCCCTGCTGTTGTTCTTCGGGAGAGCAGGGTGCTGCTCTGGCACAGTGAATGCTGATGCAGGCAGGAGTTTAAGCAATAGATCCAATACCTTTTTGTTCACTTAGCTGTGCAGTTGGCATGAACTGAAGTTAGTAGGACCTTGCTTATTTCTAGCTGGCACAATAAGAGTTTACCTGCACTTTGCTCCACTTCTCAGTGAGGGAGAATGAGGCCTAAGGGACACCTGACCCTTTCTGTACCAATCTGCCACCATTAAACCTCACAGCTTTGTGCCTACAGCTGCTATAACGTCACAGTCTATGGATTGAGATGGATGCTGAATTTTTTTATGAGTAGCTATTGCAGTTAAAGTGAAAACTCTTCAGAAACATAAAAGTTCTTTGAGGCACTACAGTGTTTATAATGAAAAAAAAGTAAGTCATTATAAATATTTAAGTGTCTTAAATAAAGATTAATTAAGGACTAGGCAGGAAACTGCCTTTGCTTTCAAAGCAATAAATTTTTAATTGCAAAGTATGCATTAGTAACAAATTGGTGTTTAATGGTGTTATAAAAAGAGAAATCTGAAGGTCAAGGATAAGGATCAGGTACCTGTATATGCATCTGCATGTAGAACACTTTACTATACCTGAGCAAATATTGCAAAAATATATTAATTTGACTAAAAACACATTAATTTGAGTAAAATAATAAGTTTTGTTAAAGTATTTACTATCTTTGTTACTTGCATGACTTTAGGCTCATATGGAAGAACATCCCTTAAAAGAATACAAACTGGAAATACCTACTGAAAAGTTTCATGAGGCTGACATACCACTGGTTAGGAAAGTACAGAACAAACAGAAAGATTCCAATTAAAAGCGATGAAAACATCTACTTTTAACTACATGGAAGAAGCCATATCTATGGAGCATGAATATAAGCAAAAGAGCTTCAGTTTTTAAGCAATCAGGTATTAAACAACGTTGTTAGCCATCTGAAAATACATGCAAATATTCCATGTGCAATGTCACGGCTTATTTTAAGGTATTCTCAACCTAGCTGAAAATAAAGGTAATTAATTACTCTCTGGTCTTTAAAAATAAATAGAAGCCAGAAAAGCACTGTGAGTTCCATTATTCTCAGCTACTCAGAGAACGTGGAAAAACTGGCTTTGGAATGCAGTGGGGAAGGCATACTTTGGTTCTGTTTTAGAATAGTGCCTTGGTTTGTTTTGTTGACTCACAGTTCTCCTGCTGAATGAGCTTATTTTATTTATTTCTGCAACTGCACACATTGAATTTTACACTTAAGTGAGGATATTGCGATCCATCCAGGTTCAAAATACTCAGTTTTGAATACTGGGTACTAAGCTGGAGAAGTAGCACGGCATATTCACCATGCACCAAATGAAAGTTGATTCCTGCAATAGCAGTTGCATAAAGGTAATTCTGAAATGCAGTTTTATAATTGGATGAACTGAACTGAAAAAGAAAACCCAAACTGTAAGAAGAATCTTACCTGAACTGAAACCCAGCTCTTGTTACAAAAAACATCTACCAGACTGAAATCATGCAGTCTCCCTACATACAAGTGTAGCCTCCTAGCACGAACAGAAAAAGTATCTTTCATATACTGTTGCTTCCCTTTGCACATTCAGAGCCAAGAACATAAGGGCTATAAAAACAAAGGGCCAGAGAAAACCTCCTAGTGTTTCCCCCAGTTGCTCTCATGGTAGGATGTTCATCAAAAAGGAGGCTTCATTTTTTTTTCTCTACTGTTTGAATTTCCTAGATGTAGCCCTCCAAACTGAGTCCAGGCCACCTGCAGTACGATATTGCTATGATTTTTTGGGTACTGACCAGCTACCCCCCAATACTTTATTCTAAGTTTACAGTGGAGCAGAGATTATGAAGTGATGCACTAAAGTGAGGGACTCAAAACTGGAAGAAGTGGGCAGTTAAATAAAAGAGATTTTGAACTGCATGGTCAAGACATACCTGAACACACCTGGTCACATCTTCAATTGGTAGAAATAAACTTAAGACCATTTATCTCAGAGCTACACTGATTCTCCCCTGCTAGTGATGTAGCACAAGTCAAAAAGCATCCAGTGCTGGGCTCCCGCATTGCTAAATTTTGGTGCTCTGCATGTTTTATAAAACAAATCGAGAAAACAATCATGAGGGGTTGCTAGCATTTTCCAAGTTGCCCTGTTAGAGAACCTGAGCAACTCAGCTGGTGTGTAGCCTTGGAGCTACTCTGCCTCCCCACAGCATGGCCTATGCACACTGGCAGGACAATCTGGGATAGCCTCCACAGCCTCTCCCCAGCTGTACCTACACTGGATCAAGGGACAAAGTGATGCCTTCAGCCTTCCCAGTATTTACCAAGGCACCTTTTGAGCACCAAGGAGCATCGTCCCCGAGGACAGCATAAAATCTTCTAAACATTAAAAACAAATGGGGGAAAAAAAAGAGAATATTTTTCCAACAATTGTGAGCACTGATTTTCCTTGGAGGTGTATTGAGGTATAGACTACATTCTCAAATGCTTATTCAGCTCTGATGGTCTTTCCATTAGCTCTTGTCAATTTAAAATGTTCATGCTCTGTGATAGGGCTGTTTTTCACTGCCTACAAATTTACTTATATCCAGCACAGGCCATAGTCTTTCTTGCACTAACGAGAAACAAAGCCAAGTGAATTTGACATCATCTATAAGAACAGGCTCTATTTTACTGTAATAGACTTCCTCCATTCACTCCAATATACTTTCTCTCTCATAACATTTCAAGAAGCCACAATGCTCCTTGCTCTCCTCAATTGTAGGTGTAAGATTTTGACAGAGGTTACATTTTAGAGATGCTTAATATAAAGAGAAATTAATGGCACTGGTAGAAGGATCAAGATATATATTGATTATAGTAAGAGTTTAATCTGTCTAGTTTTGCTAGATTTACAAGATCAAAAAAGAATGATCAGAAATGCATCTATATCAAGGTCCATTTGGAAATAAACACCACTGCTGGCAAATAAAACCACAATGCCTCTCAGTATTATTCACAAAGATTGTTTTGGTTGCCTAGTATAGTGGTTTAATACCAACAGAACTCCATTTCAAAAAAGATACAGGTGCTGGGCTTACCACTCCACTGAGGAACGCATTTTCTACTGAAGGTTCCCCTCTGAAGGCATAACATAGTGCTACAGCAGCCCAGCTGAGGGCAGAATCAGGTCCCACACATGTTTTGACCACCAGAGCCATGGTCCACCCCCCGCCCACACAACTCCTAGTCACTAACTGACATTTCTAAGGATTTCAACTGGTGCTCAAATCTGGCTAACAGAAATCAAGATACAGTCTTTTCTCTGAACTTGCAATTTGTCTACAGCACAAATGAAGCAAACACATCCCTTATCAGTGATCTCTTTCCATAATTTGAGCAGTAAGTGTGTTGAAGTACTGCTGTAAACAAGGTCGAAAGAATAGTCCTGTGCATCGGGAGTAAAACAAGTAAGAAAGGACTGTAAAAAAAAAAGATGTTTTCACGCTGAAACAGACCAAATCACAGCATGGAACTTTATTTCAGAATCTGACAGCAAAGCACTAATTTGCTTCTTTGAATGATGCAGATTCAATCAATAAATCCCCAGGTAGCAGAGCAAATCCTTCAGGAGAGACCAGAAAATCAGAGTTCACTCTTCTTTCCACAGAATGTTTGAAACATTTAACCTTTTGCTGCTGTACCTTATTTCTAAGGTATTGAATCCATATCTAAGCCATGTTTTATTTTCATCATATGCCTTAAAAATTCCTTAAAAAAAATTTAGCAAATAAAAAGCTAATCCAGCTTCAGTGAACCGGTGAACTATTTCTGCACAGCAGAGATTCTACCAGGTACTTCAAGGTATGTATCTTGCTCACTAAGGTCAGCTTGATGCCAGTGCCAGCAAGAGATGCCCAGAGCCTGAAAAGGAATCACAAGTCAGGTCATTCTCTGTTGATTCTGTGGTATTTTAAAGTCTACCTCAGTTCCTGGAGTGCCAGGACTCCAAGATAAATACAACAAGAAAACTTTTTGTAACTAGGAACCCTTCTGGATGCAAAACTCTCACTCTGGTTAGAATGTTAACTTGCTAGAGAAGAGATTCAAATTGAGGAGCTTTAAGGCTTGCACCCAGATGACCCTTTTTGGTTCAGAAGTTAAAAGAAGATGCCACTGCAACCTCCTACTCTCCTCTTCTGCCCAGAGACAGAGTAAGGGATTGGGTGGGGGAGCAAGGGAGGGAATTACAGCTTCTGCAAAGGAACATCAGGGGAAAATGAACTGTCATCATACCTCTGTTCAAACAGAAAAAATGAATTTATGTAATAGACCTGAAAAGTTAGAAATTAAGTAATATGTATCAGTTTTAAAAGAAACATTTTTTTTTAGATGGCATTACCTTAACCACAAAACACACAAAATATTAAATATTAATTTTCCAAAGAAAAGTATTTTAAAGACTTCCCATTCTATTAGTCACAGGAGTTACAGGAGGCCTCCCAGTGAGAATTTACACTTCTGGAAATGACTCCCTCCTCCCAGGTCACCCTGTTCCTAGTCCTGTTTGTAAAGCTGGTTAACACCCCGTGTCCCAAAGACTGCTCTTGCTGGTTGCTGCTGCAGAATTTTGTGTAAATAAGACATTTGTAAGTAATCAATACAAACTGTTCCTGCATAAAAGGTCAGGTAGGACAGTATTTTATGTGCAGATGAGATATTTGAGAGGAATTTTTTATGTTGTTAAGATATATAGGTAGCAATGAATTAAACAAGTGCTGGTGGTGCCTGGATTACAGGAAATGAGCAGAGCAGAGGTTCAAGGGCTCACCCCATACAGCTGAAAATGCTGCTGCAAGTGCCCTTACAGTGGAGACTCCTGTCACCTCCAGACAAACACTAACTATTTAGCTGAGGAGATTTGATCCTCCTCTATGGTCAGATCCTCACAACACTTTTTTTTCTTTGTCGATCACTCTCCCTGAGTGTCTATGCAACAGCAGGATGGAAAAACAAGTGTCTGTGCAAGAAAACAATGGAAAAGGATACAAGACTCATAAAAGATTGCCACTGAGTTTCACTCTGCTGTAAGAAAGGCAAATTCTGTCTGGGGGCACATAACAGAACAACAGACTGCAAGAGAATGGAAAGGATCCTTCTGCTTCTCCCAACACAGGAAGACTCAGGTGAGGGCATAAAACTAAATCACAACAGGCAGGACAGGAAACTGAACACAGGCCACAACAAGGAAAATTCAGTTTAGAAACAAGGAAGAAGTTTCTTTCAGGAAAAGATCCTGGATGGTGGAGTACTCCATTAGAAATGTTAACAAATAATCTGCAACGAACATGAGCTTCGTGATCATTTGAGTGCCTTTACCTTTACAACCTGTGAAAACCTCTGTACAGTTCTATCCCCAGTGAGTTCCATGACATGCAAAAGGAAAGAGAGAGTTGACATGTATTTGTTACTAGTAGAGCTTATAAGGCCATTAAGTTCACTGTAACTGAAATGTGCTGTTACAGGAGTTTTAATACCTTGAGACACCATCTAAGTAAATAGGCATTTGCACTCCTAGACACTTTAGCAGATGAATAACCAATCTCATAAATGTGTAATGAATGAATAACTTGTTCCAGTCCCCGGAGGTAACACATGGACTTGATACCGTAATTTTCTCCTTTAGAAGTGTCCGTTTCAAGGAAGAGCCTGTGAATTTCCTGTGATATGAATTGGTACCATCTTTACGTGGAAGCCCCCTTTGGTTTCAATTGAGACGGCTGCCAAATATCACGTCCCTTGTACAACTTATCAGCAGTAGTGGTGGCTCCTGCAGCCTGACTACACTGAGGGGGCTGTAAGAAATGCCTCACAGTGAGTCTGACATCAAGAACCCGTCTGTCCTTTTGCCCCCAGCTCACGTGAGCAGCCAACAAGGGGAGGTACAGAGTACCAGCAGAGAGCTGTGGGTGAAGGCTGACTCCCTTAGCTCCTTTCCCAAAGAGGGCAGGAGCAGGGAAAACAAAGCTGCCGAGAGGAGAATAATTTGTCAGCAGAGAAGATGACAGACAGGTGCATTGTTCCCTGTTCCCAGGAAGGCTACAGCAAAAGTGGAGGTGAAATCATACCTTTAAATATACCCTTTAAACAAGCCAGCCTTCTTGCCTGTGACATAAGATTTGCTGTCATTAATGAGGACAGAGGAGCACAAGCCCCTGCATGGGACAATCCGTGAAGGTGAAAATTCAGAGGTCTCTGAAGTATACGCTGGTGCCTGTGGAGCTATGGACTTACTGAAACCACTGACTGCATAACCTGAGCCTTTGAAAACATCTCACACCACTGTAAGCTCTCTCCCCTTGAAAGTCAGTCCCTCCTGAGCTCTTCCTTACCCATCGGTTTACTGTAAGAAGATTCAGCACCATCTCTGGCAACACATTCCCTTCCACCTGCAAAACAGATTTCACTATGTCCAGTATCTCCCTCCTTCAGACTTCTCTGGGCTCATGTGAACCCACGTGAACACCATTTAAATTCTCTCCCAGAGATAAGCATCAGTCTTCCCCACACTGGAGGAATACAGCAAGCAGCTTACCTTTTTAAATACAGATTCAGCTGCTGAATTCTCCTTGAGTAATTATAGCCAAAATTATATATTTGACTTGCAGAAAGCCATGTGAGAAAAATCAAGTGAATCTTGTGAGAGTCCAAAAATTCTGAGTGCTCTCAAGATGTTACTTTTATTAGCAAGTGCACATACAACCTCCCACTCATTAAAATAAAAAAAAAATATAAATCCCTAAAGAGTCATAAATAAACTATGTATTAAGGTTCAACACATGTAACTGTCAGGTTTCAGGAAAAATGACAGCATTCAATACAGAAAAAGATGACTACATCTTCAGCAACTATAATCACAAATTAATTAGTTCTGTATAACTTCAGAAACATTTTAATAACAGCCATTCTAATTTATGACTTAAATGCTTTTGCTGATGAGAAACATTACACCTAAGATAGCACAATATAAAATAGCACCTATCAGCTGCTGTGTTTTCTGTGGTGGTGTCCACCCACTTTATTGAGGAAAATTACCAATGAACCTCTAAGAGAAGGAAGATGCTGCATGTGGGGGTATTGGTGCAGAGCCTGACGGCATCAGAGCCCCATGCTCTCATGGCACAGGAGAGACTGAACATTCAGAAGCAGAAATTGTGTTGGGGAAGGAAGGTTTGTTTCCTTGGTTTGTGAGTTCAGTTTTTTACCTCCTGATCCTTTTGTATTTTTCTCTAAGTCAAAGAAAATAAGTTTTCTGATGCAGGATATTTTGGAGGAAAAAAAAATCTGTGTTATTTTTTCTATTCCTTTGCTGACCTATGTCACTCATTATTCCTTGTTTTTCAGAGCTCAGCATCAACATTAGACTCCAATTCAGCATGGCTACATTTCTATCAATCACTCTTATCTCCTTAGGAGAAAAATACATTTCTTGAGTATAACTGCTACCTACGTTGGTTCTTCTTATTACAGGCAGATGACAAAACACAGCAGCTGAGTCTGTATGGTGTAATCTGACTGACCTACATTTCACTAAGTATCAACCTCTACAGGCTTTAAACACATTATTTCCTACTTTCAGCTCATTTCAGCATTTAAACTAAAGTTTTCCAAAAGTCTCCTTACAAATGAGGAAGATTTCATTTAACAGTCTCTGCAATCAGACAGGGGCATGACTTTCTGTGTTTATTTATAAAGTATGCTGTATGTTTGAGTCAAATGTCACCTAAAAACTGCACCAAATCCCATTTTTTACTTTTACACCTCATCCAAAAAGGACTAATACAAGCATGCAATTTTCTTCTGAATGGATCATGTTGAAAGGCTCGAAGGTACTAAGGCTTAGTATTTTACAGCTCTGAGGGAATTAAATGGATTGTATGGAATTGACATACCTTTTTTCTGATCAGTGTTTTAATAAAACATTAATGTACCATCTTTGAATGGTTGAAATGTATTCAGAAATATTCAGTGAAATCTCAACCAGAATGAAATTCCATTCATCTTACATTACAGCATCTTTGGGCTAAATAAATAATCATTACAGAACACGTAGTTTAGGGGATAGATAGATAGATAAATAGAGATAGATATGTACCTGTATGTAAATGTACAAGACAACATAATAACATATCTAAGCTATTCAAGTAGATTCTTCTTAATACAATGATTTTTATTAAGAACATGATAGAGAGGCAACAGTGTACTAGCTAAAGGGACACTGGTCAATCAATATTTCTATTTATTGATCTACCTTTAAAATATTCTGCTGTTAAGAATTGTTAAAGCATCTCCTTCCTCTACTAAGAGGACAGTCAAGTGGAGGGAGACAAAACCACTTTGGAGACTGCTGTTGCTGTTACAATAATTACTCTTGGGAACAGAGGGTTTTAGGTATTTCTATTGTGCTTGCTGGTTTCCAAGTGGCCTGGAAAACATGAAAACAGTGGTGACAGAGAGTACATGCCTGGGCTGCAAACCAAGACAAAGCTGGCTTATCTGATTTGAAGCCCAAGAGGTCTGACAGCAGCTTGTCTGCTGGAGCACGGAGTGGGCCGTGATGAAGGTGGCACTGTAGGTCTGCTGGGTGCCCACCCTGGGTTACCAACCTGCAGCCATAACCCACAGCAGAGACTGATGCTTGCCATGCTCTTGACAGGCAGAACTACACATTTGATTTAAATTATCTCAGAGCCACTGCAAATGCTAAAAGTTAGAGAAACCAAGGCCAAGAGTGTATGTGTCTTTTACTCTTCTGCAGTGACTCTCATAATTGCTTCACCACTGTTCTCCACTGCTGTTCATTTTTTCTTTAAATTGCTGTATGTTTATAGCTTCTTAAGACAGATCATTTTCTTGAACTCCTGTATAGCACACATTGATCTTCTTTCTTCTGCATGCAAGTAATAATTATGTAGCTCTCCAATAACCTTAATTAAAAAAGAAAAGCCCCAAATCATACTCCACGGTGCTGATACCTTTATTCTAACCTGTATCTGCTGTTATTTTCAGTTACAACATTTACTACAGTTTTGAAGAGTTGCAGTTCTGTACCTGAAGCATCTTGATCTGTAAAATAGTTCTGTGTATCCCTGATAATAAATTTTAAAGTTTCTAACTTCTCAAAACTATTTATTACCTCTCAGACTCTGAGAGCCCGAAGTATTATTCCAGAGCACCTTCTGTGGGCGTGTATCACAATGAGAAAGCAAAATCAGAAGACACCATTAATACCCTGACAATTACATTTACCAGGCAAGGCTGAGGAGAAGTGCATTCCCTGGAGAGACAGAATTACATGCTAAAATCACTCAAAGGGATCACCTATCACTAGATCCAAATAGGTGCTGAGAACTCATTTTATCAGCATTAACTGATCACAGCAAAGGACTATTGGTTAAAACGATCCTTCTGGTTACAGCTCCATACACCGATGTAATTCAGACAGACTCTCATTAGCCCATTAACTCCTGTGCTGGAAGAAAAAGCCCGTGGTCTTGGTTCAACTCTTTTCAGTCACTGCTTGTCACTGTTACAGGTATTATTTAAATACCTCTCCTGAACATCCTTCTGGAATATTTTTGTTAATGAAAGCCTCAGGCCCACATGATGTGAAAATAAACATGCTCATGTCTCTTTAATAACTTAGAAAGAAAATAAAGTGTAAAATATAAACTCTGGTCTGCTTCTGTGTGCCACTCCAAGTGTTGCTTTATCCACTCCTCCCTTTTGGGGTGTGAGGCTGACAGAGGTCCAACAAGCAGCAATTTTGTTTTCCACTGTCCCCATCTGTGAACAGATCGGGCGCATGAACAAAGCTGCAAACATCTTGGGGCGCTCTCTTCTCTCAGCTCTCGTCTTTTGAAGCTGCCATCAGCTGGGGTCCCTCACGCTACGCTTGTACATCCTTGCACTACACAGACCAAGCTCCACCATTCATTAAGCCTTGTTTTTCACCCTTTGACAAGCTGCATGGCAATATTCATTCAGTCTACCCTACCATCACGGGCTGATTTGTAACCTGACTGCTCAGCTGTCAGCTCCACTGCTGGTCGTGTTTTATTTTAATAAAACTGTGGGAGTGAGACAACTTCTTTGTACGAGCATGGCGGAGGCCTGGCACTTGCCTGACTCAATCCATTAAGGATTTATATATTAGCTGGTCTTCAATATCTATTTAAATATGAAGTGTTAGTGATCTGACACAATGCTCAGAATAAATTTAATTGACTTTTGTTATTTTTTTCCTTTTTGGGGTCAGAAGAACTGAGTGGTGTTAACGCTCTGCTACTAGAAAGGCTCCTCTACCCATTCGTGACTGCAGAAGAGATTACAAACCTACCGGACATACCAACACATAGGACTACACCCCAGCCTGCTGAGGGTACTCACACTTCATATTAAAACCTAAACATTGTGAAGTATTTAATTCAAACAGGTGCAGTTTAATGAGGAACAGGAGGTTAACTCAGCTAATCTTGATGGACTAATAATTTTTTTCTCAAATTTCCAAACAGTTAATATAAAACACTCAAATGCTGAAAAATAGCTTGGACATCCTCAAAAAATAAGGCACCTGGATTTGACACTCCTGGAACAACACTAAACTCACACCACTTGCATTTCTCAAAAGGAAAATGTAAGCTCGTGGGTTAAAAAAAGATAAGACTTGCTTAAATGGGAGTTGAGGAATGCAGAATCTTTGCAAAATTTAATTCATAAAGTAAAATAAAGTAAAAGAAGTATAACTAAATATATAGGAGACAACTAGAATTAGATTCCCGGGGCAGCAACATCACTGGTTCTGACAAGGTGAATTTATCCAAGCTTTCACAAACAGGATGTCAGATTTACCTCAGAACATGCTTGTATTTTTCTGTTCCATCTTTTCAATCTGATGACATTTCAGAGACTACTGTGCCATTAGCAAATAAGTTGCTACTTTTAGAAAATGGCTTTGTCAAGCTCAGAATTTAACAGAGAAATACAGTTCTGATTCTGACACCTGTGTTTCAATTCACTGTCAATCATCAGGTTAATTATTGGTCAGGAGGTAAATGTAAAACAAGGTGCAAAATAACCTGGAACAATTTTGTACTCTCTAATGCCCTTTTTTGCCTCACTGATGTGATCAACAGAAGAATAAGAAAAAGGCTGAAATTATTCCCATTATAGAAAATAACTTTGTTTAATAAAAACTTCTTTACAAGTCTAGTTTAACTCCATTAATGACATTTTGGTCTGATTGATGTTTTCTGTTGACTTGCATAAAGCTGCAAATCATTGCCTGCCTTCTGCTTATAACAGCATATATATATATGGATATTTTATGAATTTTATCTGTCTGGAAGAATAGCTGTTTTTTAAAAGGTAAGAAGTAAGATATGGGTCTGATTCTGCAGCCCTGACCTTGTGTTGCATTGTCTTAGACTTAATATAGATAAAAATTCCAGGGAATGACATACAGTCATTAATTGTCTTCAAGAAAGATTTTTGCCTTTTTAACACCATTTCAGAAATTATACATAGACCAAATGTGTTCGCTCAACTTAAAATTATTTTAATTTGCTTTAACTTCTAGTACAAATAAAACCAAGAAAATAACTGAAATAAACATGTTTCAAACCTCACTAGGGAGGAGTTGATTTACTGTCAAGAACTGCTTTTTGTGTCCTGCACTGCCCCTTGCTGGAGTACCTTACAAATGTGACAGTGTAAACTTTAATAGCAATACTAATTAAAATGTTTTATTAGCATCTGGACTCTGAAATAATTTTAAGATGCAATGATTGCACAGTTTATAACGCTGCCTTATCAACAGTTCATTGTCACACATGAGGACTTATTTTCTCTAAAACTATCGACCATTCCCACTTGCAAAGGCTAATTTTGATCCATACAGAGCTGATGAACATTGTTAGCTTTTTGGGGTTTTTTTTTCTCGTAAACAGTTACTCCTGAAAAAAGAAAACAGTAAAATAAAACATGCAGAAATATTGCTGCTTTACTGCTAATGAAAAGTGGTGAGGAAACCAAGTCAGGCAGATGCTTTCCTAAAAAACATAAAAACATAAAAAACATGTCTAAGATGTACAGTAAATGTGACCATGAATATGTACACATAGAAATGAGAATAAGAAAAAAAATTAGCAATATCTCTTACTTGTGAAACTCCCTTAGCATTTCCTGTTATCTGTCAAAAAAAAAAAAAAAATCTGAAAATCTGGTGTCTCTTCCCTTTGTGTGTGTTACTCATCACAGATCCACTCATTCATTCTCACAATTCCAAGCTTGACAAAATAAATACACTTGAGTACCTGTGTCTGCAACTGCATTTTCCAGTTTTATTGTTCTGGTCATTGTTTGAATTTTTTAAATTTTTCTATCATGGATAATAT
Source organism: Falcunculus frontatus (assembly GCA_013398115.1). NCBI lineage: Eukaryota > Metazoa > Chordata > Aves > Passeriformes > Falcunculus > Falcunculus frontatus. The sequence continues at coordinate 555,833 of VZRV01004953.1, read as the reverse complement.
TCAACCTCAAAACAATGACACGTTTTCACAAAACTTTAAAGGTCATTTGTACAACTGTGTATGTAGAAAAACTGGATTACATGTTAGAAGTTTAATGAATGCTTTCCTGCATTAAAGGAAATCCTACCACAACACAACTTCTAACAAAATAATTTGTAATACTCCTCATCTACTCATAATTTATTCAATTGTGCTCGTATTTTTAATTGGATCCTAACTGCATATATTAGGTTTGAAGAAAGCTCTTCTGTGATGCCAGATTTATGTAAGCCTGATGCAAGTTACTCTGTCCTTGCCTTACAATGGGAACAAAACTTTGTTGGTGAGTGAAGCCAAGGACTGACCTTCCTTGAGCTCTGTCTCTGGAACTGCATATTCTTATTTGTCAACAAATAGTAAAGCACTCTACTGTACACTTGGTCTTTGCACTGGACTGAGTGACATCACTCCCCTGAAAGATGGGGGCAGTGTAAGGGTCAAAACAACTCTTCTGCATTTGAACTATTGCCTTTAATTTTAAAATGCACAGAAAAAAAATAAAAGAGCCAAAGGCAGCTAGTTACTTAAAAGCCTTTAAGAACTTGCAGAGAAAGCCTGAGGGAAGAGCCTAGCCCTGGCCATACTGACAGCAGAGTACCTTCTGACTTTCTCAAAGCTTTGATTTCACCCTCAGTCTTATAAAACAGCTTGGGAATTTGGCCCATAATATAAAGGGGCCAAGTGGCAAGAACAGGAATTAAACTGTACCTCTTAAATAATTCTCCATGCTGACAGATCTGTGGGTGGTAAGAACATTGTGGGAACAGAAATTACTAAAAAATATGAGGCAATATTGCAAAAGAGCACCACCAAGCACCTGCATCTCTTTAAGAACTTAGAAAGAAAATAAAGTATAAAATATTAACTTTGGTCTGTTTCTGTCTGCCATTCTAGGTGTTGATTTAGTCACTCCTCTGTTTTGGGATGTGAGGCTGACAGAGGCCCAACATGCAGCACTTCTGTTTTCCTACCGTTTCCCCATCCAGGAACACGCTGGGATACATGAACAAAGCTGCAAACAGCTTAGGGTGCTCTCTTCTCTTAGCTCACACACTTCCTGCTACTCGAGGGAAGCTCAATGTGGCTGTTTAAAATGTCAACTCGCTGCCACAGCTGATTACACATCTTCTCTAGAATGGAGCATCATCAAACAAAAAAAATCTATGTGTGTTTCAGAGTGGAGAGCTCTATGTGAAAGCTAAATTTAAGCCTGCCAAACACACCAAGCCCCTTTCCAGGAAGCCTGCAGAAGAGCAGTGCTGTGAATAAGAATCTAGATGCTACCACAGACATAGCATGACAAAAAGGATGACTGTAAGTCTCAAGGGTAAGACGGTGTTGCTGTGCTTCATCTGTGTAAAATGAGGCAGCTCAACTCCCAATTTACTCGTAAGACTTGATTGAGGGGGACAGAAGGACAATATATTACTACTGTATTTGGCACCAGTGTCACTGTGGCTGGAACACTGTGCCTATTTCAAGCATCCAAATTTCAAGAAGGATGCTGAGAAATTGGACAAGGTTCATTACAGAGCCTAGGGAATGATTAAAGAATTAGAAGACATGCCTTCCAGTGAAAGACTCCAGAAGGTTAATCTACTTAACTCATCAAAGAGAAGGTTAAGGTTTGGGTCTTAATCACAGTCTCACACCTAATATGAGAAGCAGAAGTTTGACAGTGAAAGAGTTTATCTTCTGCCTAACTGTCAGAGGTCCAGTTGTTGAAAGCCGAATATAAATACATTCAGATTCACAAAAGACAGAAGGCAGGTTTGTTTACTAATGTATTTAATTTTAACCAGGAATGGTAATTATCTACTGGAAAAAAAAAAAAAAAAAGCTTGCTACATTTTACCAGTAATGTCAAATCAGATTGATGCTTTTCTAAAAAAAACTATATTGCAGTTCAAGTACAGATATTGCGTATGGGTTGTGCTTTTTACTGAAAGATTTAAATAACACAGAACGAACTTACAGAAACAATGTCATCAACATATTGTGCTAAAGAGAATTGCCGTGATTTCTGACTATAAGTCCTTTAACTCAAAACTAGTTCTACCTAAACTTGAATTTAAAAAGATACCTACTGAACACTGAATCACTGAAAGGACGTAACTAGCAGCAACTTGTAGGTAGAATAAAACATGTGAATTTAGCCAACCTCAAAACACATACACAATATCCACTTCATTAAGGGCTATATTCTGAGAGGCTGTTTTGCCACAATGCTCCCCAAATCATTCCCAGTTACTGATTTGCAATGTCCAAGTGGATGAATGTGACTCTGATAAGGATGATGATAAGGAGGAATACTTCAAAGTTGAATGATTGTCCATAGCTGTCTGACAGATAAGCTTCTGAACATGTCTGACATTACTGGGAAAATGCAACATAAAAACTGAACAGGTATTGCTCCGATCCTAAACTAAAGCTCCTTTGTATATGCCTTCACCTTCACCAATTGCCTGCAAGCCTAAATTTCACAAATGAGAAAGTGTATTGTTTACATCCTCTTAGCTAGCAGCCAACTTTTTGGTAGACCAAAGAAAACATTACAGTGACATGACAGGCCTTAATATTAACCTGGAGGTATGCCAAAATCTGTCTATTTCTTATTCAAATTGACTTTTGTTATCTGCTTATCAGAACCTGAAAGTATTGACTGCAGAACTGTCCATTCCCTTTGTGTGTCAAGCTTGGAAAAATGGTTGTCAGCCAGTAGTCAGATTCATACTCTTGCCTTGACACACAAAAAGTGGATTTCATTAGAGACAGCCTAGCACTTTCTTCATTCACTAAGTGATTTGGCTTCACAATTTGTTGCCCTGGGAAAATGATTTAAAAATACATTACAAATACATTAGCTCTCATTTTAGCATGCATATGTTCTTGAATGCTTGCAGTATTTTCAGCATTCTCTTACAGTTAAAGGTGAGAGCAAGATCCTTCTGTCCTGTTGGCCAGGATCACAGGGTTACCCGGCAGAAAGGTGCCATGGGTAGCAGGACAATAATGCCACAACCCAGCACTGCCTAGGGATGACACCCCAATTGAGTCTCCGGAGATTTTCCAAAAGGAAAGGGAGTGGACATGTGTCTCAAGGGCTCAGAAAAGGTTCATGGTGCAGATCTGTGCCCCAGGCAAGCTTGCAGAGATGGGCATGACTGCATGCAGTGTAAACCAGCTCAGCACTAGCCCATGCAGTGCTTGTTGTCCGAAGCATTCAGACAGATCTAAACCAGCTGCACACCTAAAACATGTCCATGTTCAGAAGGACAGCCCTTTTTTTCATTTTCAGCATACTGTGTTTCTTTTTATGCTATTGCTGTCCGTTAATTTTACCTTTTTAGAAAAGTTTAGGACTCAATCCCTTTGTTTTTCCACATACTAATAGGACAGTCTTATCAAGAGAGACTTTAAAGCAGCCAGTACTTTCTGAGAAATCTGCATCAATTCAGGTTAGTAAAAAGATATACAGGTTACTACAGAGCTTAGGAAATGAAACACTGATCCTAGGCAGTAGCACTAAGAGCTTAACAGGTTTAATGTTTTACAGCTGTGGAGGTGTATGTTTGTATATTTCTAAACTGTTTAAATCAGTGGGATTCAGTACTGTAAGCCTTGAGGATCAAGCTTATTTTTGAAGGTTCAGGGGACAATAACAAATGCTGACACAGATTCTCTGTATTATTCTGAGCTATATCTTTAAAAGTGTAAGGTGAATTCAGAATATTTTTACATTAGATAGACTCTCACAGACTTTTTTCTTCCAGATAGGCTTGGGACAAATGCTAATGTTTTCCTGTTTTGCCATATTGTGCTATTTTTCCCCATCAATTCTTGTGGGCACAACACAGCTCCCCAGCATCATGGCAAGGTGAAAAAGGCAACTTACCAAAAGTCAGTAGCCGTTTTCTGATGTTTTGTTCATAGAGAGATGCATACTGTGCAAAAGGTGAAGTTGCAAGGCCTGTCTAAGCAGATCTTACCAAGTTATTTTTGTGCCATTTCGGTGACCTGAACTGGTTTGCTGTAGATGGCACTCAGGTTGGCAGAAGGTGGGTGGTGTGAGCAAGATATTAGGCTTTGAGGGGCAAGAATTGAAGCTCTGCATCTGGGCACCAACAAACCAGATAAAGTCATACCCTGAAGCTCAGTCTAGAGAAGTCTTTCTTCTGCTGTTTAAGGGAACTGAGTCATGGAAGAATCCTCCAGAGCAGTTTAAGGAACACTAGAGCCAAAGCAAGAGAATACCATCAGCTCAGAGGTACGATGTGGCAGAGCCATAGCATAAGAATATGTTCTGGCAGACAGACAGTTAAAGAGAAATAAGCATTTCATTGCAAGATTTGTTTTAGAGGTTTCTGTTTAGCCCTACCTAGCAATAGCAACCAGAAAATCCTGTTAAGGAATAGCAGCAGTAATGCACACAGAGACATCCTTCTGCAGGAAGAAAATGTGAGGTCAGTATGAACTGGGGTCTAGGGGTGAAAATGTGTGACTGGATGACACTGCACACATTGCTACACAGCAAAGAGACATGCTCATCCAAGTTGCATAAGAAGCAACAGCAGCATAGGTCTTACATTTTTTCCCCTCCAAGTCACACAAATATGCAAATTTAACATCAAGTTGCTGATTTTTAATCATTTGTAGTGGAGATATCACAACTAATGCCCTCAATCTAATACTTTGAAAACTATGATTACTAGATAATAGTCAATAAAAAGCCCACATACAAGTTTTTGTGCCAAGAAGGGCAAGCTTGGGATATGTATGCCAGCATACCATATTACTTGTAAAAACAAGGTCTCATGAATAGCATGCTCACAGGAAACCTCATTACAGAGAGTACACTAGCTACTCCCTAGCAAAAAATGTATCTGAAAATACACCGTGAAGAAGCTGAATATTGATACACTGCATATAAATATAATGGGGAAAACTGTCAAAGGTTCCAAACTTCAATAATACCTGTGTTAGCAGAGTTAATTGGAAGTCTTACCTATAACCTTTCCTGAATATTTCCTCTTCTTGCAATGATCTGTTATTTCCTTGCTTGTTAATGGAACAACAGGTAGAAATTTCCCAAGTGACAGCCTGCTCTGCAGGCTGGCTTATAAACACAGAGGAGTACATTATAGCCATCCTCTGTTAAAGCTATCGTTCTGGGGATATAATTTGCAATCTTCCTAACCAACTTGAAATAACCTCAAATATTTTGTTTTTCTATTAGAAAGGCAGAAAAACAGCACATCAGTATGTTGATTATTTTTTTTCTTTGAAGGAATTCTTGGATACTACAAAGACCTGTTTCAATTTTTCTAAAACTTCAATAATATAAAAAACGAACACTTAAAGATACTGTGCCTTAAGAGCTGCAACTGAAGGGAATACAATGATATAGTGGTAGAGGGAAAATACACTGGTAGAGAGTAAAAAATATTTCATTGGGAGATTTTCTCTTAAAGGTTTTCATTCATCCCTACACAGGAATAAAAAGTAAAAAAGATTGTAAAGGAAGAGTATACAGTAATATATGTATAAAGGCTAGACAGCTGCGGTCCTTTTTTTTTTTAATTAAATTGAGCAGAGTATAAATATGCATATATATTAGCTTTCAATATATTAGTGTTTGTTTTCCCTACTTTTTTGGCATAGAAGTTCATTTTAAAAATAAGAAACATGGATGTTTCTCAAGGATGTTTTTCTTTAATTTAAAAGAGGATCTTACGTCCTTCTCAGAAATCTTACTCTATTTGGGTCTTTAAGTCACAGTAGGAGTGTTTTTAGCTCCTCATTACATGATTCAACAGAGGCATAATGGGATTGCTGCTTCACAAGAGGAGAGGGAACACAACACAGGAATATTCTACAAGCTCAGAGCAGCATTATAATCCTAGTGGAGCAGGCAGATCAAGTTTCTTTGTTGAAAGTAAATTCTAGTCTCAATTGTCTTATGTTTAAGGTGAAACTTGTAAAATAGATTAAAACTGAAGCATTCCCATCTAAACTATAAATCTTGTGATTTATCATTAGACCTAAAACTACCAATGTATGGATCTCCAATGGCCAGGAATGATGGAAAACCTACATTACCTGTCGTGTATACTCATTTACAATTTAAATTTTTCCTGTGTTTCCCTTCCTAGACCTAACCCTAACCCTTTCACTTTCTTCGGTTACAATATTAATATTCCTTCAATGAAGCTTGTCTATGTGAATTAAATTGTACTTGAGTTCTGAAGGATTCAGATGCCCTACTACTTTATCCTATTTTTTTATCCTATTTTTCCTGAGAAGAAAAGGCTTCAGCAAGAAGGTGTTGCCACCAGCTCTCAGCTGCATGAAGAAAAGATGTCAGAGGAGCACTTGGAGCATCCAATTTAGATAAGGGTAAGTTCTATTTGGAAAATTTTAGAGAATGCTAGGATAAGAAGGTTATCTGCTGACCAGCTGAATGACAGTTAAGAAAATGTAAGCATCCTTCACAAAGGATGGTTGTATCAGAGAGAGTACATTAACAAAATGAGTAAGAACCTCCTACTCAAAATCATTTACAAAGTTATTGTACCAGATAAGAAACAGCTAGAGTTCAGGAGTCTATCTCTTATAAAACATGATTAGATTCCTTAATCGTAGGAGAGATGAATATTTACTCTTGAACTCTTGAATGTATCTGAAGATTTACATACTTTTATTCCAATAATTTAAGATTTGGCAAAATACTGATACACCTTGTAAGCCTTTTCTCGTGGAGGCACAGCCGAACTGGCAAAGCAGCCTTCTACCAGTAGAGCTGACAGACAATGCTTCAAGTCCCATAAAAGAAATCATGGAATAATTTCCTTTTCTGCTGGAATCACTGCTGCATAGCAGGGCTCCTGCTCCTGGGGAAATTATCAACTAGAAGCCTCCTCCTCTGCCCCTTGTGTTCTTGCTGGGTGGCCGTAGTAAAACCCTGACACAGATAGGAGGCCTCAGCACAAGGGGAAACGTCTTAAACAGCTCCATGAGCAAAGACACCAGGACAATGTGGTCTCTGGGCCTGAGGCACTGGACTGACTCACTAAGGAAGTGTGAGTTCCCATGAGATCTTCTCCCAGGGTGCAAGCACTAGAGGAATTGCACTAATCAAGGGGTATGTCTGCTGCTTGGTAAGTTGTCAGGAATCTACCAAGTCTCCCATTTACAAAACAAGGATAAAAGAAAAAGGTAACTGTAAATGACTAAAAGTAACTAGCTATACCAAAACCAGAGAGCAAAGAAATTGAACTCAGTGACACTCCCACTGCCCTCCCCAAGGAGGGATCTAGTATTACTTGCAAATTCCTACTGCTAAGATTATCCTTTCTTACTTCTTTGATTATGATGATTGTTGGAATGTATATACATCATAAAAAAACCCCAAACCCAGTAATTTGCAGAGAAAAGAAAGTTGAAGAAATTCCTTAACTAAAAGTTATATTCTTAGCTCTTATTCCAAACTGGGCCACTTTACCAGATAATATGATTTATTCCTAGCTCATCTTTGAGAAGGAAATATGTGTCCAACTATGCTGCAGAGACAGTGCATTTCTTCTAGACCTCTATGGCCAAAAATGATCAGTAGCTTGGTGGTTTTATGCAGTAAGGTCTATGCTATAAGAAAAGTGCAAGCTTGCTTTGCAAACCAGAGGCTTACTTGGAGCCTCTCTCACCTGTGTTACCACTTCTGAAGAGCTCAATTCTTTGCAAGCAGAGGAGCTTCTCCTTTCTTCTCTAAATACTATTTCCTTTCCTTCTGTATTTTATAGCATTGGGGTTTTCTGCCTCCCGATTACTGATTTTGCTGTAACACTTCACAGAGTGTGAATACACATCTGTGGGCATAAAAGGTGCTAACACTGCAGTATCTACATTTTAGCAAATGTTACCTTCAATAAGCATGCTTCATTGGAGACAGCAAGAGTGTGTTTGTGTGAAACTAATCTTCTGGAAAAAAGAAATTGAGCCATCTTGATAAGATAATTTCCACCTAATATTTTAGATCTGCAATGAAGATGTCTACAGTCAAGCTAATGCCCTGAACTTTCTTTAGAGTCAATGAAGACAAACAAAAATTTGTACGATATGATTTATGTGACCATTTTTAAACACATAATTTAGAATTGACTCATGTACATCCTACAAGTGCTTATTACCTTCTATGAACTAAAAAGGTGCTAATTGAGAAGCTTGGCTATGTCGGCATTTACACTGTAAACACTTATTTTGGCACTGTGAATCCCACGTTCTCTAAAGCAGAACAAAAAAAAGGGAAAAAAGAAAAGAGAAAAGCAACTCATGAAGCAAATATGATTGTCAGAACTGTGTCTTGAAGAGCTGGAGAGTTGTTAAATTCATTGCAGTTCTCTAGCTGTGCTGCACAACTTCATAATTTGAATCTTCCTTCCATCTACAACTGGATGCTGTTGATTTAATTTCACACAGATACTAATTCATTAACAAATCAATTTAATCAACTAAGCACAATCAATGCAACTCCAACTACAAATTTGATTTGTTGATTGTACTAGTCCCTTGTAATCAGTTTTGTAAAAGAAAAAAGTTTACAGGTTAATTGATTTTCATCCTACTGGCTTGTTAAACTTCCATTAAATGCTAAAAAGAACATTGCGAGCTTCTGCCCCCAAAAAGAAACACAACTTGTAGCTCTGCAAGAATAGATATAATAGCTCTAAAGAACCTATTGCCATTTTGCCATGCTTCTGACTTACAACAGTCACCCACAGAAGATCAAGAAGTTAAAGCACTCTGAAATGATAATGAGATTCTCCCACCGACATGTGGGAACTCTTAGAGGACAGGTGAAATGTGATACAGAAGTATTTGTCTCACAAAGAGAAGAAATACACCTGTCTGAAAAACCTGGCACAGAAATCCGTCTTGTGTTTCAACTGGCAAACACGTTTGAAAATTCAGAGCTTATAGCAGAGTACTGGAGCCCTTCCTTCTTCCAGACCAGAAAATGATACTGGGAAATTATTTATCCTAGAGTCTCAATTTCCACTATTCCAGCTTACAGGAGTTGTTTTCCTTCCTGGACAACAACTCACAAGAAGGGGAAGATGTTAAAGGGACAACAGACAACAGTGTAAGGAGGTCTTTTTGTCTATGATTGACAAATTAAGGTCATCTGCTTTTATGTGTCCTGATGCACAGAAGCAAGAAAAGCCCCCAAAACCAACAAACCACCAAACTTGATTCCTTAAAAAATGGGGAGAAAATTGACCTTTCCAGAGGAGCAAGAACTGCTACCAAAGGATACTGAGAACAAAGGAGATGAGATCTTACATTTCCAGGATCATTCCACCTCTGTTTATGATCCCGCAGTATCAAGATATTCAAGGTGAGAGATGTAAAAATGCACTTGTGGGCAGTGGTTTTAGTACCAGTTCCTTGATACACAGTGTATCCATTCTGTGTGTTTTAGTGCACAGTTATCAATGGCGGTTTTTCAGCTGTGCATGAAGAACTTCAAAATGTATTGAGGCTGTCATATGATCCAAATTGGGTGCTCAGCTGTAATTTGAACAGTATTTTCTCTGCACTGGGAATAGAAATCTGTGAAATCGGTTACTTTATGTAGTGGGTTGACCCTGGCTGGATGCCAGGCACCCACCAAAAGCCACTCTATCACTCCCCTCTACAAGTGGACAGTGGAGAGAAAAGGATTCATGAGTTGAATGAACAGGGAAAGATCACTCACCAAATACTGTCATGAGCAAAATAGGCTTGAATTTGGGATAGTAACTGAATTTATTATTAACAAAATCAGAGCAGGATAGCAAGAAGTAAAATAAATCTTAAAGACACCTTCTGCCACTCCTTCCTCCCAACTTGATCTCCTCCCCTCCAGTGGTGCAGGAAGACAAGGAATGGGAGTTATGGCCAGTTCATCACACATTGTTTCTCCTGCTGCTCAGGGAGAGGAGTCCTTCCCCTGCTCCAGTGTGGGGTTCCTCCCATGGGAGACAGTTCTCCATCAAGTTCTCCAGTGTGAGTCCATCCCAGGAGCAACAGTTCACAAACTGCTCCAGTGTTGGTCACTTTTTCACGGGGTGCAGTTCTTCAGGTACTGCTTGCTCCAGGGTGGGACCCCCGTAGGGTCACAAGTCCTACCAAGGAACCTGCTGCAGCATGGGCTCCTCTGTTCATGGGTCTGCAGGTCCCTGCCAGAAGCCCACTCCAGCAGGGACTCCCACAGGGTCACAGCCTCCTCTCAGGCATCCACCTGCTCTGGTGGGGGGCTCTTCCATGGGCTTCAGGTGGATCTCTGCATCCCTATGGACCTCTACAGGTTACAGAGGCACAGCTGCTTCACCATGGTGTTCACCATGGGCTACAGGGGAATCTCAGCTCTGGTGCCTGGAGCAGCTCCTCCTCCTCCTTCTCCACTGACCTTGGTGTCTGCAGGGCTGTTCCTCTCACATGTTCTCATCCTGCTCTTCTCTGGCTGCAATTACTTCCGCACAGTAACTTTTTTTTCCTTCTTAAATCTGTCATCACTGAGGCATTACTACCATTTCTGATAGCCCCAGCCTTGACCAGCAGCATGTCCAGCTTTGGGGCTATCAGGGATTGGCTCTGTCAGACATGGAGGAAGCTTCTGGCAGCTTCTCACAGAAGCCGCCCCTGTAGCTCTCCCACTACCAAAACCTTGCCACACAAACCCAATACACCATGTCACTGCCAAAAGATAGCAGATGTTTTTATGTAACTCATCAACCAAAATAGTAATTTTATCCTCTAAAACATGTTTCTAACACTGATAGAACCACTCCAATACCTAACTAAGCATCAACTAGAAGAACTAAATCACAAAGTGGGCAACAATAAAGTTTTTGCCAGTGTGCTAGCTCCATAGCTACAAACAGTAAGATAGAACTGGAGGGAAATTGTAATTTTCCCAATTTTCTTTCTTGTGAGTAATGACATCAAAGGTAATGCAGAGTAGAAAAGTAACCTCACACACTGGAAGTGATATATAAATATGACATCGCCCAAAGATCCAGCAATACTTCATAGGCTCAAACACTACTTACAGCAAAGCAAGGTACAAGCGGAAATATTTCTCTTGTCCTTACTGGTGCTATGTCAGATCTGCACATGCGTACCTGACCAAGGCTCAGCTCTGAGTATTTATGATATATGATCAGCATGTAAGGTATTTATACACGTAATTGATCGTTGTACCTATTAAAGCAGTTTGATCAGTGGGGCAGAATATATCAGTATGAACTTGTTGAAATGACCAGCACTGGACCTTGATGGGGTGGGGAACACATTGTGTTGGCATTAGGGAGTTTTATATCAATATAATGTTAGAGTTTTCCAAGTAAAAATATTTTGATCCAAAAAGAAAATAAATTTCTCCCACCTAAAAAAGTCCTTGTGCTCAACTTAAGTAGCGACAGTAGGAAAAACCACCAGATCTTAGTGATTAGCTTTGTCTGTATTTTCTTTCTCCTAGGTTTTCTACACTCACAGAGGCCTGTCCCAGGTCTTTTAAAGGATATAAAATAGAACTGTGGTTACTTAATTTCTGAAGGCGATACAAAAGAAAAGAGAGAACAAGGAAATGAAAGGCTAAATCACTAGCTGGATTAAAGCAAGCTATGGTCCCAATGTTGTCCCAAGAATGGACATGGATCGTCAGTATTTCAGAAAGAAGGAAATTACTTCTGACCTTCCACACGAGATAGTCTGGCCATCTGGTCATTATAAAAAGAAGCTTATGATCCTGTCTGATCTGAACTGATGTGGAAAATTGGCCTGCCTTGAATTAAGTTGAACATGGAAATTCAACAAGGGAGATTCCCTTCTGTCCTTTTTACAGTTTATTTTAAATCTAATTTATAAAGCAGTGCCCTTAATCTACTTGTAAACCAGTTTTAAACTGTCAGAGTTGTGCAGCTATCGAGGAAAATTGTACACGTTTTAAACAACTGCCTAACTCTAGAGATACAGCTGCATCCAAAAAAAGGTATTTCTTCTTCACTGGCAAATATTTTCAATTTATATAATTTCATAAATGATTTTTAAAGAGAATTTAAATCTTCAACTACTACTCCTCAGCAGCCACTGAGAGAAAGAAATGGAAAGTAACACTCTGTCCTTCAATGCCTCAGCAGTGCCCTTGTTTTGTATTTTTACAGCGGTAGCTAATATCTCACTTGCTGCTTCCTCCTTTGTGTCATACACCTGTCTGTCTCTTGTCACTTCTGTGACAGCCATTCTGTTATTTAAACATATCTTTCCCTTGCATCTAATATAATCACAAGCCTATCTGCAAAGCTGAGGCTGCGTCTTCTCACTTGTACTTGAGCAAAACGCCTGTGAATTTCAGTGAGAGGATGGAATCCTGCCTGCTGAATCTCCAAGTGTAAATGCCCTCAGCAAAAAGGAGAAACATGCAAATTTCAGTGTGAGAACATCCTTACCAAGATACGCCTTTGGCCACAGACAGTGACAATTCCTCTCCCAGTCTGTGAAGAGGGCTGAGGAGTGCATGGAGACACGACTCTTTTTCGCTGCAGAGTTAGCTTCAGTTAATATTTGTGCTGTTGATAACTCAGGTCCCCTTCATGAAAAAAATACCCACCAACAAACCAGTAACTCTCATTCAAGAATAGTTATGCTTTCAACAGGAGTGATCTTACCCAACACTGGAAATCAGCTCAGGAAACTGATTTCCAGAGCTGATCAGCTCAGCTACTCTGCATTGCTATGGTGTTAATTTACAGGGTGGCTTTCCTCATTCAAGACACATTAACTCGAGGGGCATTAGCTTGAGTGTATGCAATTTAAACTAATTATTTAGTAAGGACAAGTTCTATCAAGTAGCTTTTAGCATTACCTTATAACCTTTCTACCAGTAGTTCCTTATCAGGAATTCATTTTAAAAGAAGAGTTTTGTCCTGACTCCTAATGGAGTATTGCACCGGGAAAAGCAACCAACCATTTTGCCAGGTATTTTAGCATGCCAAACTTGCTGCTCCCTTCTAGATCAGAACAGAGTCACAACAGAGTAATTTTTATTTCACTTGTTATTCTATGCGCTTTGACCTCCAGGTTTAGTCATTTTTACCAGGAGGACCTATTATGATGAGTGTTTTTCTCTAGCCGGTGTAAATCCTTGGCAGCCAGTCCCTTCAGCCTGAGTGAAGCAATCAATCTGCCAGAAAATCACAACAGTATCATGTGCTATGAATATTTTATAGTTTACTTACTCTAATTGCCCAAGCACTAAGGTCATACTGGTCACACCTGTTAGGATATTTTGTCCCCTATGAGGCTGAAAAGCAGGTCAGTATAATAGTAAAGAGTTAACTTCAAAAGCAAAAATCAAGTCTCATTTCAAAGAGAAAAAGTCATGGACTCAGTCCTGTAAACACAGGGTTTATAAAGAATTCTTATAATTTGGTTAAAGAGATATGACTAGGACTAAGAAACAGTTGAATTGATGAGCTTCTCCAGACCACAGAGCTATCAAAACACTTTCTTGACACCTGACCTCTTTTCACCCTGCCCACACATCTGCCAGGTGCTTTGTAGACATACTCTGGGTCTGGAGCCACGCAGTGACCATTTCGTTGGTTTGTGCAGTGGGTTCTGTGGTACATGCTGAAGTGGAAGGCTGATAATTAACCTCTGCTTCAACGTCAGATGCTTCCAGGTTCAAAGTCAAGCTCCTCTCAGGAGAAATGCTAACCATAATAAAAATTTGCTTTAGCATCTTCTTTTAGGATTTTTGCATCACAGGACTTGATTTGAATACTAACCTCTGGAACACCAGACAACTCTGATACACTTACTGAAAACATAAATGTGAAGGTTGTCCTGCACTGGATTTTCCTGCGTTCGGGTTATCTGAAGAAATACTTGCTCTAAATCACAGTTCCAGATTCAACATGTTCTATGCAGCTGGCAAAGTTATGTTCCTCCCCCTTTCTGGTGAGGTTGAGATAGATGCCAAATGTATGTGGAGCATGGATGTATCACAAAGATTAGCAAGAAAGCTTTAAAGAATTCTACTACAGTAGGGATTCCCCCTGAATTTGAGCAGAAGCAGTGTATTAGGCACATTAGGGACAAGAGCAATGCTCAGCAAAGAGACAAAAAACTGTCTTGTCTACCACAACAGGGAAATTAACTTGATTCTGGTCCTCTTTTCCTGAGACAGGCTATATAGAACAGGAAAAATTTAAATGGCTTTGTTTCAGCACTGCGTCTGGGCTCCCTGTTTAAAGACAAGAACACTTTCACGGGTACACTGGAGTTATACCACAGTTCCATCAAGGAGCACATGATGTCTGCAGCACGTACTGCTGTGGTAATGCAGCAGGTGCTTAGAGATTCAAACAAACCCATCCTTCCGTGGAGGCCACTCGGGTATTCCACAGGCCACGATAAGAGCTGCTGGGTGGAGGCCTGCGTTGGATGTATGGCAGCGCTCTAAGCTCTAAAAGCAGTTGGGAGTCCTGTTATGAACCTTTGGAATTTGGCATTGTGGTAAAATAAAATTATGGCCCGCAGATTCAGAATAGACATGAAATTCCTGCCAGAAACAGGAAACAATGACTGCGATAGCATTCGTGTTCAAGAACAGGCAGTTCTCAGCTGTCATGTATATTGAAATTTGGCAGGAATCCCTAAAAAAGAATGTTTACTAATCACTTCTGTCCAGGTCTAACTATATTTAGCACAGAAAGCAGTTTGCCTGATTAATTTGCATATTGCATCATACACTATCTGTCTCTCCGCACCTCAGTTTCTGTTGGGATTCATCATTAGAAATTAGAAAAAGCAGAACAGAATAAAGAAGCTACCACAATTCAATAAATCCCATGAAACTATCACTAGAGAAGTAGCCTAAAGCAGGAATGCCATGTATGAGGTTTATTACACATGGTGGTTTATGCTTTTCATGGATTTCCCGTAAAGATTTTGACTTAACAAATTCGTGACGAAAATAACTCTGCATATAATGTTTCCCATTTTTTGCTGATTCTTCAGCTGGTGAACGACTTTTGATATGTAATGCAGTAATACACCAAGGCTATTTCTTAGATATGTTAGTTACAGTCAGCTGCTTTTCTAGAATAAAGACGTCAACAGAAAGTTCTCTACCTGATTCCCCTATGACAAGGATTCTTGTACGCACACATAAAGTGAAAACATGATCCTTTTCTGAAATAAATTCATTACCATGCTTTAGCAGCTGTTGAAGTGATTTGAAAAGTTTAGTACAAACCTGAACTGGCACTCATGTATATCCAGAATGATCTGTAGAGACACCAAGGTTATGTGTCTACCACATGTCTATCACATGTTCCCAACTGTACTGAAATAGATTTGAGATTGTTTAAGGACATTTGCCTTAAAGTGATTTGAAAGCCCTTGGCCACATCTAGAATGTAGGTCATACACTTTTTCTAGGAAAATCTTTTACATATTTTTCTTTTCAGGAGGAAAAATTCTTTTGTATCACAGGATAAAGCATTGTAAGCTTGTTTTTCCTTTCAGCAACAGGAGGCACAGTGATAGTTTTGTCTCAGTGGAGGAAGCTGCAGGCCCCATAAGCCTCACATGACTGCATGCATAATACTCTGCTGAGATAAGGCCAAGGAGGAACCGTTATCAGCCAAAATCTGTGAGAAAAGCTGCTACTGATAAGAACTGTTCACGTAACTTCATTGGCCTGGAATTTCCAGGTCAATCTTTTGACCTGCAAATACCGGACCTGGATAAGCTGCCCCTTCTCCAGACATACATGAGAAATGAACACCATTTCAGGGCCTTGACTATCCAAGCAAACTAGTAGGCTATCACTGCAGAGAAAGTCACACCACCCAGCACAAGCCTGCATGAAGTAACTCTTCTGCTGTTTTTCCAGTTTTCGTTAGTAGCAATACCTGAAAAATGCCAGGCAATTGTCATTTCCCGTCAAATCTTTTCAGCAGCAGTAATACAAACATTTTGTAGCACAGCACATCTTACTGTGAGTCTCTGTCCTGAAAAACCCCGATGTCAAAACATTCTGCTATGTGCACCATCAGCTGAAGAGTCACAGCGGTGTCACCATCATGGATACTGCCTGTGTTCTTGTAAATCATCAGAACTTCTTCAGTTTAAGCAGCTTGCCTTAGAGCTAGTGAATTAAACAAGTATGTTGAAGATGCCACTTTAGTGACAGTGTCTGTACTTACTAGATGAGCTACAAATATGAGAGAGCACTGATGTAAGATTTTCAAGTGTGGCCAATGGGGACATCTGCCTACAAGCAACACAAATCACAACAAATTTTTATTTATTTTATTCCTGTACTAAGCTTCTACATCACAGTACTCAGTTTCTACACATGGGACATATCTGATAACAAAGAGATTTTGCTTTTGAGATGTGCTTCATGTTTACTAAAATACTCCATCATCCTGCTGTTCTTCCATAAACAAACCCACGTTTTATTGCTTCAAACCAAGTTTCTTACTTTTAAGTCAATCTTCCAGTAAGCAACCATTCTATTCTTCCTCTGATTTTTCTCTGAACGGGCAAACAAGCCTGAATGTTCAAAGACCACTGCTGTGCTTATGGCAAATGGATGGATGTACAGACAATGACGGAGCTTTCTCCTCTTATTCAATAGAGTAAATGAAGTAGATTAAGGGAGGAGTGGACTAAAACTTTTGCATATTTGGTATACAGGACTTGATTTCCTTTAAATGACAGTAAATTACATGTGGTTTCTAAAAGTTAGTACTGCACATTAAACTAAATGTGACATGATAGTTATCATCCAGATTAGGCAGTGTCTGCTGTGGGCACTGGGCATCTGGAAGGGATATGGGATATTATGCTGAGGGACATGAAGAATACAAAGGCTGAAACAACCTCGGGTTTCCAGGGCTGTTGTTTCTTCCACTGGCTGTGAATACTGGGCAGTGTTCAGTGGTATGGAAAGCTAGATGCTCAAGGACAGCTACTCTCTCACCTATGATTAGAAAAACCACATAGTACTTTCTGCTTCTGACAGCTGATTTCAGACTGAAGGCTATATATTGTCCCCTTGATGAAGTACGCCCTTGAGTAAGATTTGGAACTTGATTTTGTGTTTGTTTAAGTGGAAGCAGTGGACCACAAACACATCTGTCCTTTCCTTCAGCAAAGGAACAGCAAAACCTTCATTAATCAAATACAATAAATGTTAAACAGAGACTCTATTAACTCAGAGTAAATAAGTTACATGATTACATTCAACTTGGAGGTCAAGACCAAGGGGATTTCTCAGAGTCCACTTCATAACAGGCTACCCTTCTGCCCTGCCACACCCTTTTCCTTATCCAAATAAAGCACAGAAAGAAATGGGCACCGACCAAAGAAGAACCAGGACGTGAACTCCACTAGTAATTCACCTTGATTTTGGTGAACTACCTTCCTTCTGGAGGCTTGAGGGAGTAGCAGAATTCACCCTCATATGAATAAATAATTTATTCTGCAAAATGTGTAATGCATCCACACATTTATAGAAAAAGAAACACAAGAACATAGTAGAAATAACTGTAAGTTTTCCAAAACATGATTACTTACCGAAATGACATACTTACTTACAGAAATTCCTTTAATACATTTGCAAGCAAACTTGTACGAAATGATATGCATATTCACAAATGCAATGGGTACATTTCTCTCATTTAATTAGCATGGCAGAATTTCTGCACCAATAATTTATCTGTGAAAATTATGTTAAAGATTTTGCAGATGATATGAAGACATTACAGTAAAAACACCCAGCAAAAAAAATGAACTAATTACATAATGAACCTTGAAAAATCAAGTTCTCACTTGGTACGTCACTGGTGGTGTATCAGATATCTACATCAGTGGCACCCAAAAGCAGTAATCTGTTCTATAAACATTGGTGATTATACTTAATAACTAGGTCTTAATTTTGCTGAACTGACTCTCTAGGATTAGGCGTCTGCAGATGCTTCCAGTGCTTGGAATGATTCATTTATGTCAAACCAGGACAGGTAGCACCCTACAGCACATATTTGTTTTTCAGAAGTGTACCTCAGACAATCCATACTGTTAATCCTCCCTGCTCTTCCTTAGCCTATAGGCATCTTTTAATATCAATATATGCCTATATATGTCTGTATGTCCCTTATCCCAGCATACATGGGAGTAAATTATTTTCTAGTACTCAGTTGGAAATTGGGGGAATCTCTGCCCACATGAACATGCTGCACACCTGAGATCATAAGGACTGACCCTACCTCAGCCAGTTGTGCACACCAGCAAAAGCAGCTCTGTGGAGCAAAATGCTTGTAACTGGAAATCCCACATCTGCAATTTTCCGAATTTGCAGCTTTTCACTTCAGAGCAGCCGTGGTCTGATTCCACTGGCTGAATACTTGTTTTCAGCTGGAGCATACTATGAAAACCTCTGGAGAAAATCTTACAGCTTTGTTTCCTCCCAAAGGAAAGCATCTCATCTGTTCTGAGGCAGCTCTGCACTGCAAACCAAAGCACAGTGCGTAGGGAGAGTTGGCAGAGTTGCATTGAAAAGTGCCCTTCTAATTGGAGCTAGAAGGTTAGTGTAGACATACCCCATCTTACCAAACCATGCTTATACTACAGGGTGAAATTCTCTTTCTCACCTTTCAGCGAAGATGAGGAGTTACAGTGCCAGGGAAATTTAAATGCAATCACTAAACTTCAGCACATGGTGATACACATGAATATAGCTTCAATGTGAAGCTGCTTCTCCCTCTAAACCTTGGGCAGAAAGTTATGGGCTTTTGCTGAGTAGCCTTCCACTGAGCCAAAAACCTACGCTAATCCAAGATGACATGAGACAAGGTTTCCAAAAATGTGTGCTCTGCAAAACTGTTTACTTGCGATATACGCTCAGTGGTAAAGATTATCTTTCTCTATTAGCCATAACTAATTTGCGGGTCAAGGTCAAACAAATTTAGAACAGATCTCTGCATATGCTTCTGCCTCCTTACACTAATTGCATGCCAGCTTACACCAGGGCAAAACCCGGAAGGCCTGTTGGAAGCTTCAGTAGATACTTGAGTCTGTCAAGTAGCCATGCTTCAGAGGTGCAGTTAGCTTGCAGCCAGTGTGAAAAATATTCAGTGCTCTCCGTGATTGTGTGTGTTTTAATTTGATTTAATAGTCTTTTAAATCTAGGAATAATTTTTAAAATTATATATTCACTCAGCTGTTCACAAATACAACAATAAGACCTTCTCCATGGGAGAACAAGGAAAACTATGAAAAAAATAAATGAAAAATATGAAGTCCCTTCATGGAATTAGCACTGAAAGAGGTAAAGCAATTTGTGACCAATTTAATGTGGCTTAAGCTGTACTGAGTAGAGCTTCAGAATGAGATTCTATGTGAATTTAAGGTGTTTTAAGTTACATAAACTGATCATTGTAAATACTTCATAGAGTATGGGGATGGGAAGGACTCAATGATCTCATTCACCTTATATCAGTGTTCCCAAATATAATGCGCTTATTATTCAACGAATTGTCTTCAAAGAAAACGTGCCTGCAAAAATAAACTATCTACACATCAGAATGAATTCACATTGATAGAGGACAGCAAGATCATACCATACCACCATCACAGAGGTCCAGTTCTGGCTTAGTTCTGATCCTCTAGGAAAATGTAGGAAATAGGTCTAAGAGCAAAATAACTGGGAATGAGCAGGCCTCCATAAGGAGCATGTTATGCTTTCCAGAGCTGTAAAAATTTCTCCCTATACAGATCTTGTTCTGTAAGTGACAAACTCTTGTCTTTCTCTCCCTTCTAGAAAGAATAGCCACTGCCATATCATCATTTTGTGTCACAGGTGCCAGTGATTTTTGTCTTTTAAATTATCTTAATAAACAGTACAATTAATTTAAATCAACATAAATTGTTCCTAAGCTGCAGTTGGTGCTGTTGTGTCTGTTTTCAGCCTAGAAAGAAGAGTTTTTCTTCAAATTTGTTTGCATTTTGTCGGTCAGATGAAAGATGCTTACTTTCCTCTATCTCATCTTGCCTCCCTTGTACTTGTAAATGACATTTCCCCATCTCTGTAACCGCTCCAGCCTTTAGCTGCTTCCTGACTATTCACATGGTTATTGATTTCTGTGTATAGCTGCTTGCCAGTATTACACATAAAAACACACCAATAAAAGAGAACCGTAAGACACTGAACAGAAAACCTGCATCGGAAGTAAATTAGGCAAAATTCAGAGGGCGATCCAAGGAATTTTAACATACTTATATATATTTTTACTTCTTGCTTCTTCACTGTCTGCAATACCCCCTTACAAAATTCTTCATTCAGAGCCTAGAAAAATCCTATGCATGGTTCTCAAGGAGATTTACTAAGTGCATGCCTGGAATTCGGGAAGGCAGAGTCACAACAGTATGTTGCCCTTGGATGTTTTATCTCTTCCTTATACAGATAATAAATAGATTGGCAAAAAAATTGATGCACAGGAGTAATGAACTGAAGGAAATAAGCTTGTAATAGATGCTTGTGACACAGTGCTACCAGATTTTGACATCAAAAAGAAAAAGTCTAAATTAAGGTTAATAAGACCATGTTCCATCACATTTTCCCAGTAATTCTGGAAGAAAGTATTGCTTGTGAGACTATTTCAAGAACTGAGAAGACTAATGATATCTTTGATCTTAAGTTTATTTCTCTCTTTGGATGTCCTCTTTCTTTGAATGTGTTTTCTTTCACATTGATTATTGCTGTGTTAGTCAAGCTCTTTTTGATTATAGCTGCCTGTGATAGTTTCTACTGAGATGAAATTCAACTTTTAAAATGTGCTTTACTATTTTGAAGTGTTGTCTTTCTACTCTTCCTCTTTCTACTTTCTCAGTAAAATTGGGAGCTCTTTGAATATGCTAAAACCTCCTTTAGGCATGCCTGTTATGCGCTTTAAAGCAGCTTTAATTCCTATTTTAGAAAAGCACAGGGAAGAAAGCAAAAACAGAGTGCCGTGAGTGTAACCTCACCAGTGTTCAAAGCTCTTAAGCCATCAATGTGATCTGTAGCATAGCTCATTCTTGAAGCATTTTTGCCATTGCTCATTCTATTTAATAAAGCAGAGGAACATGTACAGAAGTTAATGTTATGCTGTGCAGCCAACATTTGTAGAAAAATTAGAGAATCTGCAAAGCCTTGATTTATCATCCAGTGTCAGGGATTGACATAATCCAGGTCTCTAAACAGAGTCTACAGCAAGACATAAGCATCTATTTCAGAAATACGGCAATAACTCACAAAAATTTACCCTCTTCTCTTATTTCATGCCCATAAAGTCCAAAAGAGAATGCCAAACAGGAAAAAGAAAAACAAGATGAGAGTGTGTTATCTAGCTAGGATTCTTTATCTAAATGCAGTTTCCCCATGGACTCTCTCAGTCTTCAACCCGAGTGCTTGTGTTATTTTCAAAAATTGTTATCTTTTAATGAAAAAGAGCCAAAGCAGTACAGTCATGCAATGGGAAATCCCACTGTGCAGGTGTTTATAAACAAAAAGACCCTTTTGGCACTGAAGGCTTTATGACTGTTCCCATTGTTCTAATTCATTGAACACTTAAACTTTATTATGCAGCTGGCTTTATAGAGCTTCTGACTCATCACTGCTCTTCTTACTTCTTGGCAACCATTTAAAGAGTAAAGTTTGACCCTTAATCACACATGGGAAAACAAGGACCTGCAGAGTGAGCATCTGAGAATTCTGTTACCAGAAGTTCAGAGACACAATCCATGAGGGCTCAGCACTGAGAAGCACCAGGCACTGTCAGAGCTGCCTACAATGATAAGTCCAGGGGCACAGTCTAGGGTTGGTGGGTAGCTGCAGGAACAGAAGACAGCAGTCATGGCAAGAGAAGGAACCAAAGATAGGAAGACAAACTAAGAAAAGAAAAGATGTGGTCAAGAAAAGGGCTTAAAACAACGCAGAGCAGAAGCAGCCGTGGAGCTACATGACTGATTCAAGGAAGTGAAAAAGTAAATGACGGAAAAGCAGATGCAACATGGTTGAGGCTGAGAGGAATCAAATTCTGACGGGGCTAAGCATGGTCCATCTCAAAGGATGCAAGGATCTTGGTGATAACTGGACTATACTGAAAAGATGTATCAAATTTCTGAACCTAAAGTAATTCTGGAAAAGAATGAGGGAAAGAATGCAAAAGGACTTGTGATGTATCAGATCTATTCTATCTGTAGATCTAGCAGACCTGACAAGTATTCAGCCGTGCCACCACGACCTCCCAAGCAGCTATCATGACAAGAAAGAATGGAATGGAATGGAGACCTTTGAACTGCTCAGTTTTTCAGAAAAAAATTGTCTGTCTGATCAAACGTACCAAGAGCTACCCCACTGCAGTCAAGACAAATCTCAATCCTGAGCGCAAAATGAGCCGTTCTGCCCCATTATCAGCATCTTCTTTCCAGAGTGTAGAATAGATTTTAAAAGGATGAACAGCTCTGCCTCCTATTATAAGAAAGTAGTCTAAACTCTTTGTTTCCTGAAATGCTGTTTCCTGCTTATCATTTCCACTGTGATAGTGCCTCAGAGTCTTACCTTACTGTAATAAAGATTGGAAAATCACATGATGCTGATTCTTATGGTAGAGAAGATCACACCTGATGTAAGTGTGACAAGGTCACCAAAACAATGTGCCAGGAACTGGAGATTTAAGAGCAGGATAGTCAGGATTTTGTAAGACAGCAAAGCTCTTCATTCTCTAAGTTAGACATAGTGTTGAATTCAAATCCATTTTACACCCACAGTTTCAGAAGCCCTAGAAAGGTTTTATCTGCTACTTATAATTTGATTTACATGGCAAACATGTGCTAAATATTACTGAAAAGGTTTCTCACATTGATAACTTTAGTGAAAATAATATCCAGGGACCAAACCAGAATTTTACAATGCAGACTCACATGGATGATAGAATTTCTTTTAATGTACTTAACCAAAGTAAAGCTTGGCAGTACTCCCCTGCCAGAATAAAACTTTATCGCATGAAAGCTGCCCACGTAGCTGAATAGATGGAAATCTTTCATACTAGTTAAATAATATATGCAGCTTCATGCAGAGCAATAAAGTGACTATCATCAGAATTTCATATTGACAATGGAGAAAAAAGGAAGTAATGGGCCTCATTTATTCCTAGTATGGTTTTATTATCTACAGTGAGGTTATGCCTTAAAATATAGTTTGGAGGCTTGGGTATGTCAGCTTTAGTCTGACTTCTCCTTTTCAGACTATCTGGGCTTTGATTTGATAACCCATTGTAATTTCATGTACTCAAAAGCAGTGCCTTACAGGTCCCGAGGTCTAAGTGGTAAAGTAACATCAGGAACTATCCAGTCAGAGGGATTTTTGTATTTGGTTTCGAGTTCACATAACAGTGTTAGCACTATGCTCTCTAATAGATCAGGCACTTCAGCTTAAGTTTATTCACGTACACCCTTCACAAAAGTTGAGTAGGGAGACTCACAACTGACAGAGGCTCAGAATAAAATACTCTGTGAAAAAAATGCGCCCTCCTACCTTATGAAGCCAAGTGCCATACACAGAGTAACAAAACTGTGACAATATAAGCCTTAGCGTACTAAGTGCATACAAAAATGAAATTGGATATTTCAGCTGACAGACTATCAGCCATTCATGTCTTCCCAAGAAATGCTAAAAGATCTCTGAAAGGAAGAATTTCCTACATGAAAGGTTTGTCTTTCTTTCTTATTGAGTGGTGTTGTGGTTTGATTCTCAACTTATTTTATTTTATTGCCACAAGCCTCTCCGGCTTCACAGAGTGTCTGTTATCCTAGGCAAGAATTCAGACAAAAGGAGCATGCCAAGACTGGTGTCTGTAAGGATCATGAATACTAGCAAAATGTTCATCTCAGAATTTTCCCATTTTCATCACGGGGAAAATGGAAGATAATCTTGAATTCCCGAATGTGGTGAAGATAAAATCAGGGGTCTCTGCTTCCAAGCAAGCAGTGAAGGAAAAACAATCACAACATCTTGCATGCACATGGCTGGTGTCTAGCTGTCTCTAAAAGAAGAGGATGTACTGCAGCCAGGATTTGCAAACACATTGGCATAAATCCCCCTTCTGATTTTTCCACAAAACAGAGACAATACAAAGCAGCATCACAAGCTCTTCTACAGTGTCTGTTATGTTAATGCTTGAATACCCCTCAATCCTTCTCTCTAAACACTTGCCATCTGTACTAACCCCATCTCAGTGGCAGATACGTGGGATATTCCAGGAGTACACACAGTGCTGAAATAAGGTTTCTTTGGACAACAGCTGTGCTACACAGCTCCCTCTCTGAGTCTGATCACAGCTGTAAACGCATTCAAGTGGAGAAGGATGTCTTAGTTCAAGGTTTAGCTCCTCTGATGTTATCTTTGGTATAGATCTTCCTGTAGTTTCATGGTTTATTTTATCTTGCATTAATATGTAAGCCGGTAGCCATAAAAAGATACATAGCTATGGAACCAGTAACATAAAACTCGTTGTCATTTGGCTTCATGAGACAAAATAAAGCATGATCAGACAGTCATGAAAGAATCACAGTCAGAGACAGTAAAGCTGGGTATCATCAGCTGAAACACAATCTGAATAATTTTTGAATTGTGTTACACTGTAGCAGGTGAGGAGCTATTACGCAGATTTATTGGTTCACATTTACCCCTGGTATAACTCAGTTAAAACAAATGGCGGAACAAAAGGAATAGATTTAGCATATTACGTACTAAACTTTTTTATAGCTTTGCTGAGTGAATAAATAATGATAGATAGGTTTTGTTGTCTATTCTGGCACTTATTTTCTGCATTGTACATTTGTATTCATAGCAAATACACTGAATGTGTTTTAAGAGAAAGTGATCATAGAGTTGCACACTAAGTTTCATATCAAGCGTGAAAATTAAAACAACAACAAACATAACCCAAAGGATATAAATGTTTAGTCACGATCTAATAAGAAAAAGAAACAAATTGACCAATGTTTCCAAACAGAGAATTTGATCTCCTGCAGTGTTCCCACAGACTTATTCTATGGGATTAAAGTGCTGAAGCCTAAGATATAACATTTCTTGGACATCCATGCTCTTAGCAATTACTGTCTTCACAGCAAGGACATCAGAAACAGCATGCAAAAAAAAAAGCAATGGCTCTCTGGACACCGGAGTTCACAAGTTCAGTGAATTTGTTTAAACTACACTCAGTCTGTTGGATTTAGCTGCAGTGTTTAACCAGTCCTCAGCAGAATGCTGAGGAGAACAGCATTCCCTTCTGCCTCCCCACCACATACCTGCTGGTTTCTTACAGCTCGGGCTATGGACACCTGGAAGAAGCAATATCCTTATTGCTGTAGCTTAATCCAGCACAGACCATCCCTCTGAAGCCTAAGCTCTCTGTAAACTTCCCCAGAGAAGGAATAAAGGGTTTTACAACACATTTATATTGTACATACGGATGAATTTTAATGGTCTCCAACACAATAAAAGTTTGAGCATCCAAATTTAGAAGGTTCATGGAGCTTAGACAAGGTGTGAGACACTCTGAAGTATCCCTTGGGCAATAACATTTTGCAGAGATTAGATAAGGGATCTTAATACTGCTCTGCTCTCTTTACCAAGGAATAAATCTTGCTCCCAAGAAAATAGTGGCAAAATTTTCTTCTACCACAGTGCACTGGGATCTTGCACCAATCCAACGCTCCACATGTTAGCAGAAACTGTGTATATTTTGATTTAAACCCAAATCTTATACCCAAAGAAAGTAATCTGGCCCACTGCTTTGCTCCACCGTAGAGAAACCCACTCCTTGTGGCTCCACAAAGAGTGAGGGAGGCAGTGAAAGAGTCCCTTTCACTTTTACAAGGGGAGATGGACATAGCTATGGTATGTTCATTGATGTAGTTTACCATAGGGTGCCCTATAGTATTGCACAATCATGGGACTTTTATTGCACAGGGCAGACAAATACTAGCTGTTAAAATATTATTTCACAAGTATTAGTAATTAAGCAGGTAATGAAAATTTATTCAGAGCAATTCTCCTTTGCCACAGCTAGGAATTCAACCCCCTCCTGCTTTCAGTCCAATAGATGGAGGGATGATAGATTTTTTTTCTTAAAGTGAATTTAATAGTTCATTGCACTAGATTAAAACAAACTCAGACAATATCATCAGTAGCACTGTATTTTCCTATGTAAACCTTTTGTGCTCAGATAACCACACACACCTCTAAAAGCACTACTCCTTAAAAATTCACCTGGCACCCTGGGATAACTCAAATAAAATAAGAGGTGAGGAAGGTGAAGGTGGGGTTACCAAGGGAGAGGGAACAGACAATGGAAGGACTCCCAGGAAAATTTTTCTTCCTTTTATTGCTCACACACATACACAACCCACTCTGCTGCTGAATGATATTCTACTACTTATTCTACTTTCCAAGCAGATAACCTGCAGGTTAGACACATACAAATACAGGTGGTTATTGTTTGAGCTGCAGTATACTCAGGAATGGACTTGCACCCTAGTGTGCTGACTGGATTAGTAACAGAATTTTTTTTTTCCAATGTTTCTGTCCCAGTAGACCTTCACAGTCCTGTAAAATTACAGAAAGGTCAAATCTTGATGGTAAATTGAACCCAACTCTTTTCTGGTTTCAAGACACACGGAATGTTTACATATTACACCCTTGGGTTCTCTGTATTTTTTTTCAGTCCCAAAAGCATTTGGCAATCACATTATAAACAGTTCAGAAAAATTCAAAATGCAGGAGCATAAATTACTTTAGACACCTCAACCTTTAGAGAGAGAAGCAAAAAGAGGGGAGAAAGAGGTAACATGAATGTGAAATGGGGGACAAAGAAAAAGGAGTAACAACAGTTTACTGCCAAATTTTTTCAGGCATCCAAGTCAGAAGGAAAGAATGAAAGAGAATTTCTCAGGAAGTTCAGCCTCCAAGAAATCAAATGGCAGCCATTATGGGGAGGGAAATCATCTTAGGCGAAATTTGCCACCTTACCTATAGATGCAAGGAATAGGTGTAAGATAGGTTGGAGTGTTGCATATAAGCCGATTTTTTCCTTACTCCTGGTGAATTGGAGTGCTAAACTTGTCAGCCATGTATGCTCTCCATGCAATATGCTCCTGAGAGTTGCACAGGGAGAGGCAGAGAAAGTTCTCAAAGGTGAGACTGGGATGCAGAGGCGGAGATAATGAACAGGATTTTTTCCAAGGAAACAAAAACATCCAAAAGGCAGCAATAACAAATTCTGATACTCCCAGACCCCAGGATTACATTGACATAGGGAAGTGATCTCTTCATTTTTTCAGTTATGAGCTGGAACATTCAGATTCTCTATGTTTTTGATACAGCTGAGATCAAGATGAGGAGTGTCTAATAATATGTTTTGTACCTTTTGAACAAAAGTAATAAAGTGACCTATCTTTACTATAAGCACAGAGTTACAAGTGACACTGTCCACCACTAATTCAGAAGAAAGAAAGATGTATGAATGTTGCCTTGTCTTGGCTACTTTCGATATCCAAATGTTGAAGATGCTGCCAGAGATGATCCAGTTTACATATGTTAATGAAACAGAGATAATATTTCAAAGCAAGTTCCAAACCCAGAAAAGTGAGGCAAACCAACATCTTTGAGAGTGGACTGCAGTCCCTCTCCTGTGGTTCTGGATGTGGCAGGAGCAGCAGTTAATTACCAGTACCTTTTTGCATCACAGGAAGAAAGGCTTCAGAAGAGGATCAGCAAAGGAAGGATAAATATTTTTAACAACTGTAAACCAGAACATAAATACATGGCATAACAATATGTTGCTAAACCACTCAGAATGCTTGGCTTGCACACAAACAGCAAATCTGAGATTACCAGCCTCCCCTTCGATTTGTTACGGAGATCAAAGACTCAGAAGTCCAAACACAGAGCTTTGAAAAACAGGCTGGTGGATGTGGTGACATGGCACACCGAATTCAGGCCAGGAGCCTCGACCTTGGCCCGCCTGACCTGCAGGTATGGACACCTTCTCTTAAACTCTGCTGATGGTGTCAGCTCCTTTGGATCCAAACAACAGACGCAGAATACACACACATAGTAGGTGTCTGGAAAATAATTTCCAGGTGAGTGATGAGTAGCATTCATGTCGTTAGACAGCTACCTTGTGACCACTATACCTCCTGCTTTACGTGCTCCACCTGAGAGAGCACTGGCTGAGTTAAGAGAAGCATCAATTACTCAGCCAGCAGCGGGAAAAGTGGGAAGGGAAGGAAAGAGCAGTGTAACTACTTTACTGAGGACATGAAGAGCTTGGGCAGGGGACTCCTGGATTACACTGTGTTGGTCTTTTCAAGGATTAGTGACAACTCTGAGTGTCATTAGTTTTCCTAAGAGCAGTAGGAAAACATCTGACCAATATTTGCACAGTTACAAAGTAGGTTAGGCTTGGCTGTGGTCTAAAATTCAGTACAAATGTATACAGATGTTGTGCACTTGATTGCTTCAGCACTCAGCTGATAATTTGTCAAATGGGACCCCAGAAATGAGGTCAGTCTGGCAATAAGGATGCTCAAACCTCACTGCTGTCAAAAGTTTAAGGTCTTGCTTCCTATCTCTCCTCCCCTGCTCCTTTCATCTGTTATCCCACAGTCAGCCCCATGACTCTCCTCCTTTCCTTGGGCTGTGTCTGTGTACCTTCCCTTTGCTAGGTGAGTTTCCTGATAGGCCAGATGAACAAAGCATTTCCAGGAGAGGATGATCAGGCACTAGAGAGGGCCCAAGGTATTGAACAGAATTGTGTTACCAGGACAGCCAGGGAAGAAGATGGAAAGAAGTACAGCAACATCCCTTCTCAGTGGCTGTGGGAAGTTGTTAGATCAGTTTAAGGCCTATTTCTTTTCACACATTCAAATACATACTCCCCTTACAATGTAAAGGTTTGACTTGTCTTACTGAGTTGAACCCGTTTGAGGGCTCCAGAGCTGGTGATGCCCATGCACAGGTGACAGGGTTTTAAGCAGGTGGAGAAAGGTCAGTAGAGGCCTAGTAATCCATGTATCTGGGTATGAATTTAACATGCAGTATAAGGAAAGGTACCCTGAACTTTAGCAGAGACTAGAGATACATGCAGAGCTAATGGGATAAATTCACACTACAGATATACAGATGTACATCTGACTGATCAAGAAATGCAGGAAAGAGATGAAAGTGGAAATAGCAAAGATAAAAGCATTACAAAAGCATCCATAAATACATACAAAGGGGAAAGTGAAAAGAACATCTGAAAACTAATCTTTGTGTACGATGAAGCTTTTGCCACCGAAGTAAACTTTCAGGTGCTAATGCCCTGCCCTCCTTCTTCTCCTGATACCAGCACCAGCAGTGTGATAAGCCTGAACAGTGACTGATCCAGCTGAAAACTGAGGCCATCCCTGCTTACTTTTCAGCTGGACCCCTCTTTGAATCTAAATGACCACATTCACAGCACCAAACTCTGCCATTGCCCTGGACTCCATAAGGCAGGTGTACGAGTCCAGAAGAGCTGTCCAGTCATGCAGCAGTAGTTCTCTGCTTTGTTACCAGTTGCCACTGTCTCATTAAGAGATAAGGAGAAATTTGCATTAAATCCTTTGCTTTTCATTTTAATTCTGAGCAAACTGTTCTAATTAGGAAATTGAAGCCAAAGGATGAAATAGAAAGCAGTATGTAGGCACAGTGTGCTTAGACAGCTGTCTACTCTAGGAAATAAGAAGAAAACTGATGTCCTCCAGAACCTTATCATCTTCTACTTACCTACATGTCAATAACTGAATCCCTTTAAGGCCACAGAGACTTGGAATAAGCAAGGCTAGAGAAGAAAAAAGAAAAAAGTATGCAAATATGAAAGGCTAACAATTTCACCAGTTTTGTGAAACAGGTCTTAAATAAGTACCTCTTACAAGACTTACTGGAGTCTTTAATGACTACAGTTGAGGGAGGTACTGTTCTTGCAAGGGGTATTTTGAGCGACAGGAAGTTACAGTACAAAAGAGGTGTCTGAACCACTGGTCCAGAACCACAGACTGAAGGACACCATCTCCCTTCATGTAAAACACAACCTCAGCATCTGCTTCCTGATGGCAGCTCATTTACAGAGCAGTAGCTCTGATGTCATAATTACAGCATTAACAGGCAGCAAGCTGTTAAAACGTGGAGTTAAAATAAATGTGGCTGATACCTAGGGATTATTTCTCAGATGAAATACAAGGGAGAAATATTTGTGTTTCAATAATTACAGTGACATTGTATGAATAGCTCTCCTCAATTAATTACATACGTTCTGAACCAAATAAAGGCTTAATGTGGCTGATGACAGCAAAGCTGAACATGCTCTTTTTTGCCTAAGGAATAATGGTTCTGTTCACACACTTGGCACTTCTGAAAGGAAGATGAATTCTGGCAACCAGATCTGTTTTCCTTAACAGATGTTTCAAAATATGGTAATGAGGTGTGGGTTTCCTAGGCTGTCAGCTGGAATTCAGTAAGCAGGAAACAGGACAAAATGGATCTGACGCAATTAGACTTTTCACTTTAAACCTTTAAAGACTATGTTAGATTTTATATTAATTTTACAAAACACTGCTTGCAATGAATTATGTAATACTACACGCACCTCTGCTAATACAATTTACTCTGAACCTTTCCTTCACTAATTCATAACTGTGTGTGACAGACATCATGTCTATCCGAAGAGTTTCATGGTGGCTCTGGCATCCAGAATACTACCCTCAAAGAAAAAAAATAAAACTAAAAAAGTCAGGAGAAACGTATTTTCTGTGACATATTCAGTCAAACTCCAGACTGGAAAATGCAACACATTTTTAGATAGCAAACAAAATTCATACTGAACTCTAATCTTAAGTAATTTCTTAAACACAGCTTTATCTTCATACTGATGAAAGCTGTACTAATGAAGGACCAGCTAGAATTACATGTCTAGCAGAGAGATGAAAGAGAATGACTCTCTTCATTAAAAGCTGAATCACGTTTAAATTTTCCACTTACAGTAGTTGCCAAACTCTGCTTTCCTGCATTTTTCTAGAATAACTCTCATGTACATCCCAGTACAAAGGAGCAAACTATATCATGACAGTGGATATATTAAATGTTCACATGCTTACAAAGTAAACAGTTGGGAAACACATCAAAACCTTCAACTTCCAGCATTATTATGAATGTGAAAGATAAATTTGTGTTCCAGATGTTATATGTTGGGCATCATTAAGACTGCTCTTTGTTTAGGAGTTAAAATACCCTACACTGAATCCTGAAAACACAGAAAGAAGAGCACTAGTCATTTTTAGCCAGTGTGCCTTGTTAGAAATCCAACAGCATTGGTAGCTGTATCAACAACATTATCACTGGCAGAACTCAGAGCTTTGCCAGTCACTGGGGCTACCTGCCAATTCTTCTCACACAGCCCTGAAGAGAAGGGAAAATAAACAACAGGGATGTTATTTTCTGACAGTCTGGATTTCCCATACGCGATCACACCACCCAATTTCAGACACAACTGTTCAGACATTTCCATGAAAGAAGTTTAAGAGCCCAATGTTCTGCAATTTCAGACAATTCAGGTGATTGTTCCCCGAGAAACTGCAGCATCTCATGCACTGAAAGAGTAACTTGCAATTTGGAAGATTGGTGGGTAGGATTTTATGTCAGAAATATACTCCTTATTCTTATGCAAATTCTTCCAAAGTTGGACAAACTATGAAAACAGGAACTACTGCTATGAAAATGGTTATGCACTTACGAGAGGTTTCTCAGAACTGGGTAAAATGCTTGGAGCTCTGGTACTTACTAAGAAAGCTCTGTTCTTTCCCTGTCCCTGTCTATGACTGAACTTACCACCAGACTATCACCTGTCCTGCAGAGCTCAGAGTGCTCCACCAGGTAGAGAGAAAGGGATAAATCTCCTTCATCCCCTCGGGTGGCAGGAGCGCAGGACATCGTAATGGAAGAGACCAGCTCTACCTCTTCTTCACCACCCCTCAGCACACTGAAGCTGCTGGACTTTAATATGGGGAAAGAACAAAATTGGAGGTCTTTGTTGGAGGTCTATTTGAGTCTCATTATAAAACTTACTTGTGCTCTTCATCACAATCTCTCAGGCACCCTTTTTTATGTTCTTACAAGTGCCTGAAGGGTGTAACTGCCCTTGTATCACAAATTAACTGCTGAACATTAGAGATTCAAAGCAGCACCCCTCCAAATGCCAGTTGTGTTGGAGAGCAGAAAGTGAATCCAACTTTCTGATTTTTTCTACTTTTCTGCTATCCTGATGAGAGGTTGGGGTAGAAGGAGAACAGTGACTGGGGCTTAGAAAGAGACTAGGACTAATACCTCTGAAAGGCTTTGTCTAGTTAATTCCCACCTGTAAAGTGAAAATATGTGTTCTTCATTATCTTTAGGGTCTATTGTGAAGATAAATCCATTGAAGAATTTGAAGTCACCAGATGAAAACTGGTATATCAATAAGTAAAACTGGTATATAAATAAGTAAAACCTGTTCTAATAGACATGTGAGTTTTATGGTGAATATGACTTCGGTGAAGTAGGGTTTATTTATATGCTAAAGAGAAATATTTTGCTTTCATTCTGCATTTTTACTGACTATATTAAGTGTATGTGCACATGTATACCTAAAGACAGATGAGGATAACATATATCATAAATTTAATTATCAAAACTTTGATATCAAGCTGGTTGTTTCCCTCAGTCTACCACTAAATAATTCCTTCTACTCCCCACAGAGTTAGACTTGCCCTTATAAAGGGGAATTTGAAGACAGTGGCAAAATAGGTTCATTTTTTCCCTCTGCTGCTTGTATAAAACCAGTAAATGCAGTTTCATTATCATAAGCAATACACCACAGCCATTTTCTGCTGAGGCATTCCTGTATTGACCTGGAACAAGCAAGTAGTCAAGCTTAAGTTTGATGCGTACAATAAATAATGGATAACTGTAAAATACACTGATATATGCCTCATAAGCAAGTCTTTATTTTCTCTGAGTGCTTTAAAAACTATTATCTTAGTCCTATTGCTAATGGCAGAGTTTATATATAGTAAGCTGTTTTTACATCAGTCTTTGCCAGATGTTCGTTCCTCACAGCCACTCTCTGTTTCAGACCATGTTAAGTTGTTAATCCCGTCCCAGTTTTGGATGGATGATTTTCTATGCACAAGACCTCAAGCAAGCAGAAGACATGAACTACAAGGACATCAAACCAGAGCATTGGGAGGCTGAACTAGTACACATTTCAACTCCATCACGTATGCAGGGGTCCTTCTCAAGCAAGAAATTTCTTAAGGAAAGTGGCTCATATTTCAGTGGGAAAAAAAATACTCTTTTTGGACATCACAGTCCACCCTCTCCTGCAATTATTGCATCAGTTATGCTGAGCAGAACTGCAAAGCCTCCCTGAAGAAACCAGAAGCAAACTGGGTTTTCGTCACCTCCTTAAACAACAGTCCATTCACTAACAAAACTTGCTCACACTTCACTGTTACGTAGCATTAAAAAACCCAGCAAAATAAAAGTAAAGCCCCTGGACTTGAGCAATTTCAATGGTTACGATCACAAGACAAACCACAGCAGGACTTGCTTAAGCTCTGAAATCAAGAAATGCTGAAGGCATTAATAATTTACACTGGTGTCACCTTTCGTTTGCTATCCCCATCCATATTTTACACATTCATCAACCCTGTTTTGCTTCAGTGGCAGCTGCAAGTTCATGAAAACACTGGGATGAGCTGATCCTGTGGTTCAAAGGCATTCTTTTTTACAGGTATTTTACTACCATTTGGGTGTTTCACATGCACTGCTGTGCTCTCCTCTTCAGTTTCATGAGGCTTGCAGTCCAAACACTTACTTTCACATCCACTCACCTCAGTCTTTCCCAGCTGCACTCTTTCCTTGACCATTTTACCAATAAGTCGTTCAAAAATGCTCAGAAGTTTCTTGCACTTGATGATCTGTGATATTTGAGAGACTACTGCTAGGTTGCTCCATGCTGCTGTAGCTATCACAGAGCAGCCTTCTGATGCCTAGCTCAGTGCAGAGTGGGAATTAAATCCAGATTATTTAGAAAAAGCATTTGATTTTCATTGCTAGTGCCACATCACAAGCATTCTAAATTCAGTTTTGTTGATTAATGCACAAGGAATCATAAAAGTATCACTACCTGGCACCTGTTTTTAGGCAAAAGATCTATTTTCCTCTGCCTGTCTTTAGCCTTTCTTCACACCATCACTGGTCCCTGCTGTGTAAAGCAGCACTCTTCAGCTCTCTGTATCCCAAGGGCTGTCAAAGAGATGTATTCTTGTCATTCTTTCTTCAGCTGAAAGTGAGATATGATCCCTGTATTAGCACACTGCCCTTGCAGTCAGGCAGCCTCCACCACTAAAGGTACTGATTTGTGCTCTGACGACACCTGCCAGAGGCAGTGCCATGTTATGGCAAGTTTCCAGTTAACTGCCCGTGGCCATTCCAGGGCCAGAATTTCCATGCTATCACACAAATTTGGTAACAGCCATAGCAGTCAGCATCTCATCTGCAGGGCTGTCTACTCAGTGCCTTTAAGTTATAATACAGCACTACCACTTTGATTTTTCTAGAGAAGGATGAACCTCCTGACTACATGCTCTCTTCTAAAAATTCACTCCCTCCTCCCAAGTGAATTTTGATTTTTTGGAAGTTCTCAGGGACATGTCTCACACCTGTTCTCACTTCCTTTCGTTCAGTGGAAAGTACCACCTAGTATTGCTTGTCTTATATACAGTGCCATGCAAGTGCACGTAACCCAGACTTTAATATCACAAGGCAAACAAGTGTAATTCTCAGATTCACATCTTCATTGTTTCCTATAGCAAACAGACACTATCCCCATTCCACAGATGAATTTGGCAAAAGATTTGAGCATGGCAGCACAGTAGATGTTGAGACGTCTCCTGCCATTCTGAAATCTAAAGTTTAAAACATAATCTAAAATTAACTATCCTGTTGTTCTCATCTGCAGTTTTGTTAAAGACTTTCTTGAATGTGACCGTAAACATTAAATGGAGTTCAGGCAGAACATTCATTTCTGATTTCATCTGTGGATTGTAACAACCAGATTTTCATACAGAAAGAACAGGGTTCACAGGCACGCATTTTATTTAAATTGCTACTTTATTCCTCACACCTGTATGCAGAACAGAAAGAGAAAATTGGAAGCTCGGTTTCTGAGTTTGGCACTGCAGGCCAAGAGGGATCTCAGGTGCAAAGAGAAATGAGAGCAAGCTCATAGTCTTTCTTCAAGGTTATGATTCTTGCTGTTTACAATAAGATCTGACAGAGGTATGATCCACTAATGATTTTCAGTTACATGCTGCTTCCTTTTTTTTTAATCAAGTAAATATTTAGCTTCAAGTAACTTGACTCAGAAATAAATTAAAAAACATTACAAAACATGCTGCCAACATTTTCTAACAGTGCAGTAAATAACATAATCAACATCTGACACATGCTTTTAATTTACTTCTCATCTTGTCGGTGCAAAGGGGTGCCCAGTTCAGACACAGGTTTTCTTGCTTTAGATAATAATAATACAATAGGTGCAGAATTCAATATTTATTCATAAGAAAAAGTGGTGCCAAAGACATGTGTCTCTATCTGGAGGTGAGAATGGTAAGACCGTGCATTCTCACTTCCTAAGAAAGATCAACCAGAACGATTTTCTCCCAAATTCTGTTTCATCCAGCTATGCTTCACCCATATTGCCAAACAATGTTACTCAACCAGTGACTAAGAAGACATTGGAAAATGGTCCAATAAGTGATCAAAAAAACCTTTTGGTTTTAATCAAAAATTTAAAAACACAGAATGTACATTCTCATTCATTACAAGTAAACAAATAGAAACAGGGAAACAAAAATAATGGAAAGCAACTTAAATAACCTTTTTTTGTTGTTGTTTAGTTGTAAATTTAAATAAATATGGCAACTAATACACTGTCCATCTGTTGTTTTCAAAAACGTTGGTGTGGCTCCTGGATTTGTTTGTGATAGGGCAAGTTATCTACTTTGATTTAAAAGGAGTGAGAAATTGCATCACAGTATGTGAAACAGTATGTTTGAGGCAGGTTCTTGCCCCAGGATGGAGCATCCCAAATGACTCCAGGGGATCACTGCAAGAGAAAATCACTGTAATTCTGAATTTGATTTCAAATTCTCAGCAAAGTCAATAGAAAGTACAGACAGTTTTAATTTGCACTTGGCATAGCTTGTACCATCGAAGAATCACATTGAAGTACTGTGTCCTATTTATTGATTTTCAAGAGTTCAGATTTTTGTTCTAGTCTGAATTGCAATGCTGAATTAGATATTGAATTGCTACAAACTAATCCAAAGAGGAATCACCTAATCAGATTACTTGCTAGCTATACATGCTTAATGAAAAGAACATGGGAAAAAACATGTTGGTTGGGGTTTTTTTTTGGTGATACAACAAGAAAGAGAAACTAACTCCTAAAGAGAATTTTCTTAATTAGATTTATTCTGCAGATTAATTTTTTTAAGATGAAGTGACACAAAAATGGGTAGTAAAAATTAAAATTGAAATTTTTAGATATGAATAATTTAGTATTAAGCTTAGGGCTGCCCAGCACCTATTTAAGCCCCTTCAATTCACAACTTGCCTGATTCAGTATCCTCAACTTTTTATTGATTAAAAGAGCCCAGAAAACTTCTCATTGCTTTGTCGTTCTTCTACAGTCTCCTACCGTGATTCTTAGCAGAGATGGTTCCCTGAACCCTGCAGGATGAAAAGTAACCAAAAGAAAAGCAAATTTTAAGGAATATTGCTTCCTGTCATAAATGGTGTGGTAGTAGGATCGTTCAGAAATTAAGAAGTTCTTATCATGGCTTGAACTGAAAGGAAAGAAAAGGATGGGTGTGTTTGATAAGTGCAGCAGAGGAGCTGCAAGTCCTCACTGGGTTCTTCTAGTGGTAGAATTGCCTGTCAGCTGAATGACATGTTATGTGTTCATTCAGTGGTGCCCACCAGGCTGCTGGTGCTGCACTAGGAAAGAGCTTTCGTTGTCCTTTTTCAAGCCCAGGCTCATGAACACCGTGCCAATCAGAGCATATAAATCACTGTCTTGAGTACAACTGACCCAATTCCACAATTCTTGTTCTCTGAAGTACTCTCATTGACCTCGTTATCACATTGAGACCTTAACTTTTCCATCATACACAAAAAAATGAAAACACTATGAATTTAGCTGAGATGAAAGGGGGAAAACCCTGTAAGATACAGTGGCTGGACTTATGACCAGCACAGGAATTTATTAATAAGCAACAAGCTGAATGCATGACTTCTATGTCTTTGAAAGATACATAAACACACACATACATATGAAATATAAGAGCCTTACTCTGTAATCTTAATTCAGTTTTCAGCCTATGACAATCTGTATTCCTGTACCTTATTTTTTGCAACATCTACAAGTGTAGACTCAAATATGAGAAAATAATACATTTTGAATACTTACATTCAGCAAGAAAGTCAGGAGTGACAATGCTCTCAGCAAGAAGGAGTCACAGTCATTACACTGTGAATGCATCTGTCATCCTGACATCTAGCTATGCTTAATTACTTATATCTTTATGGGACAGTCCAGAAATATCCCTTTTCTTCCAAGCTACTGACATTTTCTCAGAGTCAGCCCCTATTACTATTATATGAGAAATATAACAAAAGGACAGCCTGACAAGCATTGCTGTTATAGGATGTTACTTGTGGTATAGTTTCATTATATCTCATGGTCTGTTAATTCAAGTGACTCTTCATACATTTAAAAGCAAGAAGAGACTTACTCTGAAGCTATATCCAAATAGCTGTGTTTTGATTTGAAATGACCAGTAAGAGGAACTTCTGTTCAGCAACAACACCCAGTTTTGAATTAAAACCCAATCCCACACCATTTTTATTGAAAGAAGAGCTGCAATACCTGGCCTAAGAAACACCCAGGTATTGTCCAAACTTAGAGGCAAAGGTGCAAATGGCAATGATCAAGGAAAATAACATCATTAAAATACTTCGAGGTTTCAAACCTGCCCAGTCTGGAATGCATATGAAGTTTCATGAATATAGGCATGACAGGGTAGTCTAAACCATTTTAGCTGATTTATCCCTAATAGAAAAG
Source organism: Falcunculus frontatus (assembly GCA_013398115.1). NCBI lineage: Eukaryota > Metazoa > Chordata > Aves > Passeriformes > Falcunculus > Falcunculus frontatus. Next base: position 517,449 of record VZRV01004953.1, on the reverse strand, counting down.
TGAGACCTGGGGATTAGTACTTTCCGAATATGAAGTTAAAATGCCCCATAAACTTACACGGAGTGTGAGTTTCAAAGCTGAGTAAGAAATGTTTAACCTTATGTCTTTCCCAATAATATATTTACAGGCCGTTTTATCTTGCAAGCCCGAATGCATAGCTTACGAGAAGAAAAAAATTACAGGCAAATTATTCTATGTTTATTTCTTTTAGTTACATGAGACTAAACCAGACTTAACTCCTGGATTTTGATGGAATTATTTACACGGATTGTCTTACAAGCAGAATTTGATACTCCATTACTTTTAAGACTATTCCCAGAAGCAGATATATGAGAATGTTCATTAATACAAAATCCATTATCAGAAATATTAGACATAATTTTTCTAAGAGCAGAAGAAAACAGTGATATCTCAAGTACTAGGCACTTTAAATTAGATACATTAACATTTATTCAATTGCTTCAAAAATGTGAACATCAGTAAATACTTAGGAAGTGCTGTAGCCATATAGGCCAAACCATTTGAGCCAGGTGAGCAGTGGTGTTCCCTCAATAGTGCTGACCAGACAAGTCACTGCCTTAGAATAGTGATTCCCAAAGGGATTACAGTATTGATGATGACAGAAACCTCTGCAAGCAGCTATGCTTCAATGCCTTCAGAGTGTTATGATCTTTTATATGGATCCATGTTTGGGATTCCCACAGTGTAGCTGTGCAAAGCCTCCAGGCCTTGGAGAACCAGTCCAGCTTCCAGATGAGAGCCATGGTGAGACCTGCAATTGAGCCCTGCCGAGTGCTTCAGCCGGAGGGAGGCTCATCCCAGAGCTCAGCCTCCAATTAATTTATGGGTTAAGAGATTCACCAGGCAGTCCCTCCCAGGACGCTGTTCTTTCATTTTTCTCATTTACCATACACTACTGGAAGTCCCCAGGGCTCTGGTTTAAAACACCTCTTTAAACACACCCCCTATGTTTTTCTCTTTCCATTTTGCCCACTCTTCATTAGGTTACAATCAGATTTTAGCCCAAATCCTCAGAGGACACTCTTCATCAACCCACTCATTTACACCTTCCACTCAGCTGGGAACCACAAAATGTTTGCTCCTGCATGTAAGAAAACAGGAAACTTCTGAGGTTTACACAGCACCTCACAACCTCTGTGCAATGAATCCCAAGGGGAAAGCTGGGAGTGGTTTGCAAATTCCTCAGCACCAAAGACCCCACTGCTGGATCTTGCCATGCTCCTGGCATGAGAAGCCCCACAACAGTCTACAAATACCTCCTCTGTGATGAGAATTTCACCACACTTTCTGCCATACAACTTGGAGGAACTCCAGGAGGACACTTCTGTCAGCCCATTCCTCTGAATGGGAACAGCTTTAGTAAAATCGGGTAGCAAACCTCATGTTGGACTCTGCAAGTATCCATCAACATTAAGCTTTGCAGTCAGTGGCACAGTGCATTGGAGAGAAATACTGCTGAGAAGTAAGGGAGAGAAAGCAGGTGACATTTGCTTTATGTTTTCTCTAAAAATAATCATAAACCCTAGAGCTATTAAACTCCACAGAGAGATAAATAGCTTTATGAAGTATGAGCAACAGTTGAGTGTTTAAGGCAGGAAGGATGTTAAATGACCTCCTGGGTAATATTTCTGGCACTACTTTTGCTCATTCTAGAGGTCCAGTGAATTTCAAGAAAACCTTTATAGCTCCCTGATTTTCTTCCAGTCTTACACTGTCCCTTTTACTTTCATAAAGTTATCAGCTACCAGCATGCACAGCTTGAAGGAGGACTCTCAGGAGGCTGTCAACACAATCTTAATAACTATCCAGAAAATCAGTTATATGGGGTGTCACAGAGTGCTTCTGAAGAAACTGCAACTGGACTAGGAGTAAAGTATGCTAAAGACATTATTTGCCAATGATTATGCAATTATTTGTCTCAAAAATTAAGACTTTGGTTAACAAAAGGTAATTACCATAGATTAAATACAAGAACAGATGTTAAATTATCTGTGATTCATACCAAGATCCTACCGTTTTCTATTTAAAGCTATATTCTCCACTTTTAAGTCTGTCACCGTGGAATTCGCTTTGGCCTATTCAGCAAAAGGACTTTAGTGAAAACAGTAGCAGTTAATAACAGGGAACTGCCAAACGACTGGAAGCAAAGCCTGAAAGCCCATGCTTGCTAACTGTTAATCAAAGTCTGCTAGAGCACGCTCTGAAACTGAGCTGCCATCTGCCCTGCTTAAGGACAAGAGTCAGAAAGCAGAAGCTAACCTTTTTTCCAAATATTTCTGACCACAAGCACAGGTAGGAGAGACAGGAAGGAAATGAAATATGATGAAGTGCTGACACAACACAGACAAAGCCCTGGCCCTGTGATGAATGCCTTCATGCCTGCAGGACAACAGAACATGACCTTCCTGCTTTGTTTCCCATCCAGCTCTTTGAGGAAGCTACGGGGCAGAACACTTGTGTAGGGGGAGTGCAGTGTCTGCACAGCACCTCAGAGAATTCCTGATTCCCTGGTCCATAGATCTTCAGGAGTCCAGCACTGTAATATTGATTTCTCATTGCTGTTTTAATTCTGCTACTTGTCTTGTTTCTACTGAAACCTGAGAAATCCTAAGCATGTTTAACTGTGACTACTCCAAAGACCTTTGTGAGAGGGTGAAGGTAAATGATAAAGTCATTGAAAAGATCAGACATGAAAAATATCTCCTGCAAAACTAACTGACAGCTTAAGACAGCGAACATCATTTAAGAAAAAAAGATGCAGGATCAGATAGAGTATAATTTAAAAGTCTTTCTGTGACAACTGTTCTAATATTACAAGAATATGAAGAATAATGAAGATAATCCTGCCCAATGACACCTTTGAGAGAAAGGAATGACTAGACACATGAAGATAACTGTTATTTCCCTTCTGTATACCTCTTACTTCCTCTTTGCCTTTGTCTGGATCATAGATTGACACTGACCACTGAAGAATATCAGGGTATAAAATAGCTTAACTGCCAGAGCCTTTCTGATGATGCTACATATCCCACCCAAATCAACACTTGAGCCTGTCTGTTTTTTCAATTTTTTTATGTTTAAGAAAATAGTTACATGCTTCCTTTTTTTTCATTCTGTTTAGGTTTCTGGTTCTGCATATCTAAGATACAGATCAAATTATACCTTTCCTGCAAATAGGCTATAAAATGTAGGCATGCTTTCATTACTATCAGAATTGTGTAAAATTGCACTGGGGTGCTGTTACATGCGCAGGTAACACAATCATGTTATGGGTAAAATCATAAACATGTAGGGGCCATTTATGTGCAAGAGGGTATTGAAGAAAATGAAGCTATTAGAGGATATGGTTCTGTCAGACAGAAATAGGACTGTCTTCTACCTTCGCTTAAGTGCTAGCCTACTAAAATCATAGAAAAAAAAGATAAAACTAAAGCATAACACATCTTGCTAAATGCACTTCATATTGCACATTCATTTGTATATTTGACATAGATAAAGAACCATACTGCCAAAAGCCTGTCCATCTTTCTGACTTTATTAGTGATTTAATGGAAGATACTAACCCTGCTTGGACACCTTGCATTACTCATCTGTGCCACAAGTACACTGCTTACTTGCTTGAAAAAAACACAAAATGCTTAAGACCCAATGCAACAGCCACCTCAAATTTAAATATTTATATGTTTTGAATAGTTTCAAATATTTTGCTGCCTAGTTTCAGAGCTTGCTTCAGACTTGGGGACTAAAATAAGAATAGATAGAGATCATGAGCATATTCATCCACAGAGAAAGGCCACACACACCTGTGGTCAGAGCAGAAAACATCTCTCTTGTCCTGTCACTTCCCAGGCAGCACAAGGAGAAGAGCACCTGATGACAAGGAGTATTATGAAGTCCTGTTAACAGCTGAGCAGTTCAGAGAGATCAGAAGGACATGTAGAACTAATGAAGATAACTTTTACACCTAGCACTCTGTTTCGCTATCTAGCTTTGATCTAGTTGTGCTTTGCTTCAAAGATACCTGAGAGACAGTGAGCCTCAGGCTGCTGCCCAAATGGAAATCCACTGGAGGGACAGTCCCAGCTGATGAAGCGCTACACCACACACAGCACACGCTCCCTTTTGTCTCACAGAGGTGTCAGAAAGGAAATTTGAGTTAATGAGGGTGGAGAAGGGGTACAGAAGAGATATTAACAGTTAAATGCTTGCTTAACTGCTCCAAATGGGTCAGGTTCTGAGGCCCAGGGAAGTGGAGGTGAAGTAGGACCATGGCAGGACAGCTGCTTGAATCAGTAGCCTTTCCCTCTCTCTAGGTATGTATGGAGACACATGGCATCATCCAGCTGCCACTTCTTGTGTGAGCAACAAGCATCAGCATCTTTATTCTGCTTGTGTAATCTGTAAGCAGTTTTCAATCAAGTGAAAAACAGCATCAGTTTCAGGTATTAATGTGACAAAATTTATTTGAGAATCTCCAGTGATAGGAAGTGGTGAGGGATGAAGAAAAGGATGTGACACACCATCATTCTCACCCCTTCTATGTGCTTGCACTTCAGTACCTTTAAAATTAATTTAAAATTAAAAATTCCCAGTCATATCACAGGGGAGTTTCATCCACATACTGTGTCTGGGAAACTAAAATTAATAAAGACAGCAAGACCCATTCAAGTACGTGTCTCTTAATACAGCAAAGATATTTGAAGATGCTTTTATCACTTATTTGTTTTATTATTTATGAGGCCATCTGCAGCTATCCAGTTCACCTAAGCCTGGTCACAGCTAAGAGCCCCTTTTTCATTGTTGTTTGTGCTGCTTCTGACATGAAACCTGCCTCTTAAAAAAACATGATATGAAATGCACTACTCACTCACACCTTCTGCACCTTCTTTTCCCCAGTAGCTGTATGATTGTTTGATGTTAATGTGACCAAGGCCTGCAGGAGGTTGCTTGTTACCACCCTAATGAAACGCATCTCATGTACAGACAATTCATATTGATGGGTTGACAACAAAACTAGCGTACTTATGCTTATTTTTTTCAGTTGTTGCAATTTTTCTGGGCCTTTTATCACTTAAATATCTTTCAATAGCAGGAAGTCCTGCTGAATAAAATACCTGAGAAATGTATTTTAGAGACATACTAAAGTATACCAGAGCACATTTTTCTAAATCAAGATCTAAGTCAATCTTTTCCTGTTTAGTCTCACATCCCTCATATACACCCAGCAATTCATAGTCTCTGTGAAGTCTCTCGTTCCCCACACCTCATTTGGTCAGGCCCAAACATTCCATTTGTAGACAGAAAAGCTGCCATTCCCAAAAGGTGGAAGGATTTGTGAGTATCTTTTTCCATCTGCTTTGTGAGAAGTCACTCCTTGGATAACATGGAAAGAAGGGTAAGTATTGGACCATGATAGCCACCACAGGTAATGTTCTGAGGGAAACACGTCTCAGGTTACTGTCTCAAAGTTGCCTTTACAACACCCATCTCCAGCTGAGGATCTCATTTCCATCATCAGCTCCAATCAGGACAATAATTAGTAGCCAAACACAAGTTGTCTAATCACAAACCAGGAACTTTTAAATGTGACTCTGAAGCTCCAAAATGCAGCAAGGCCATATTTTCACACTTTCCCTTGCAATCATGAAGACTATCAAGTTTCTTCCATTGGCTTCTCACAAGAACTATAGATTTAAGGAAAAATTACAGCTACATGTCTTGCAGTAAAACCTCCCAGAATTAACAGCACCATTTAATCACTAAAAGTTTGGGTATGAGGGATGAACAAGTCATGCTGTGTGACTGTGGCCGTATGAATAGACAACATTGGGCAAAAAATTTATTCAGTGTTCTAAATGGTGCATCAGATATGCAGATATGGTGGATTGAAGAAAAAATAGCAGTAACCTCTTATCTGTATAAGTACCCAGCACTTCCAAGGCTATGGCCATTTTCTGAAGAGCCACAACATTTCCACAGTTTCTAGAGGAGATTTCACATCTGCTGGAGGCATTTCCCTGACTAGACACACCATTTTTTCAGGCTCAGTAAAGCCAAATGCTAGCTTAGGTAAGGCTTTCCATACAGATATTCCTTTTTATTATTGGTTGGTTTTCTTTTTTCTGACTGACTTCTTGAATACTCCAGCAAGTAGCATCCTGTTATCTTTGCCTAACATCTAAAAGTTGAGATTTCAGCCTGGACATGGACAAATTTAACTGTGATACTGTCTAAAACATTATTTTGTCCTAAGGAAAATTACACTGGGCAAGAGATCAAAACATATGGTGACATTTTCCCCCCCCCAGAATCTTCTAGATGCATCTACAAAATTTAAGGCTGAAGAACTAATGCAAAATGTCAGATCTAATTTAGAAAGTTCAATATCTAAAATGTTATTTTTACCATTTCTCAGATGTTCTGTAGCTCAAGTGCATTCAGAGAGAATGGTCTTTGCTAATGTTATCTCCTAACTGAAGTTACCATGTCAATCCAAATTATCATCATTTTACATTTAAACTATTAATCACAAATAACGAAGCAGGACCTTCTGCTTGATTTACTAGATCAGCAACTTCAGATATGTCCTTGCAATAAAGTATGAGCAGAAGAAGCTTGTCTTTCCAAAATGCATTCAGATACCTTGCTCTGTGTCAGCACTGGTAAAATAAGACATAAGAGCAAAGTATTTGTGCAACCTATCATCTATTCTCTCCAGATGAAGTTCACAGGTTCCTTTCCATGTCTCCTCTGGAATAAATGAACTTCTACCAATTCCATGTAAATTATTTCACAACGTATTGGTTTTTGAAGTTCCTGAGTTTCTTCCTGAGTTCCTTCCACCCACAACCCCAAACAACTATATTTTAAATCTGAAGCCATATTCTTCCAAATTTGCACCAAGCGAAAGCAGCAGATAAAATTCATGAATTTATTTTATCTCCTTGTATTCCTTTGTTGTTCTTACTTCAAAAATTGCCTTCAGGTGAATCAGCAATCATCTTGTGGGAAACTAAGATCTGCATCTCGTAAATAAAAGAAGAATCTGGTTCCATGCCTGGATCTATGCATCTTTCCTCCTTATATAATCCAAATATTAATATAAGGCATTATAGACAGGCAATAAGCATGTGGAGGTGCTAATACACTTGCATCTTTCTTGCTAAGCAAGGCACTGTGTACTCCACAGGAAAGGGGTTTTGGATGTTGTTGGTCAATCATAATATTCTGAGCTTGACAGAAATTAAAGTTTGAGGTTAGTAAATGAATATTCCTGAATAGTACAGTCAGCATATATAGTGGTTGCTCTTTATCATCTCCATATTATCTTTTTTATTTTTATCTCATACTTTGCTCTCGGCTAGAGCAACTGGTAGCCAAAAAAGTGAACAACTACCCTCCAGGAGCTGAAGACTCAACATACAAAAGGGATGAACTAAGTCAGTTGTAATTTCAGGTGTTTTGGTCTGTTATATACCAATGTATACATGAATATATGAGGCTTATACTTCACCCTGCTTTTTTTCCCAGTGGTCCCGCTGTCCCCTGAATAATATCTATTCTACAGTCAAGCAGGTTGCAGTACTTCCATACTGAATGAATTTTACTAGCCCCCTTCTTCAATTAACAGCTAGTGCTCTAGAATAAGCTAGTTTTTAAAAAATGTTTGGTGTTGTTATCTTGCAGCTCTCCTTTCTAAAAACACCTCTCCTCTGCAATTTCTACCTGCACCTGCAGGTGATAACTTTTCTTCATTACCAGACAAACAAATTTAGGCATTAATCCCACAGGAAGTACCATAAAATTGGTTTCAGGCTGCCTTTAAATTTCCTTGCTATTTACCTCAGCTAAATCCATGAAGCAATCTCCAGCTTTGCAGCTTTGCTTCCTCAACTCATGTATTAATGATATGTCAAAATCTAAAGCTCCCTGAAGAAAAGAGGTTGCCATGGGATACTGAGTGCTTAGGAACAAAGTGTAGAAAGATGTATCCTGCTAAGAAAGGCTCCAAAGACCTTGCTGTGTCCGGCAGTATTGCTTTTTATCTCTTTAGATGAAACAAAATCGCTGCTCTGGGAGGCCCAGGGCATCTGTCAACCCTGATTGCACCATCACACTGACCATTTCAACAGGACTATAGGAATCCATTAGTTGAATGGAAAGACCTTCAGTTCCTCAAAAGCTCTGACTTTGCTGCATGGTATTGGAGCTGCTCTCTGGCAACACAGACAAAGAATTTTTCCTCAACAGTACCTGTCTGTCATTACCCTTTTCCCTCTCAGCTTTTTAAACAACTCCAAATCCATATGCAAATACTTTGTGCGCTACAGATTAGTGATGCTCATGAGGGAGAAAAGGAGAATAAAGTGTGAATGCTTTGGGTGGGGCTAGCTAGCCAGGTGAATATCATTTATTCAGATGTAAAGATGACTTTTGAAAAAGACAAGAGAAAAGAGAAGACTAGAAGACTAGAATATGTGATTGCTGAAGCATAATTTTTAAGAGAGAGCATAGCTTCTGCAAGAAGTGTGTGCTTAGTGAGAAGAAGTCTGAGTTGTCTGAACGTCTAACAAGAGAGAGTGCATTTGTGACAAGTTCTCTGTGTGCATCAGAGATCTTGGTCACGAACGTACTTAGCACCACAGAATCATGGAGTTCTCAAGGTTGGAAGAAACCTTTAAGATCATCAAGTCCAGCTTTCACCCAGCACTATGAGTGTAAATCACTAAACCACATCACCCAGCACCGGATCCAAGCACCTCTTAAACACATCCAGGGATGGTGACTCTACCACATCCCTGGGGAGCCTATTCCAGTGCCTGACCCCCCTAATGGTGATTTTTTTTTTTTCTAATATATAATCTGAATCTCCCCTGTCTCAGCTAAAGGCCACTTCCTCTGGTCCTCTCACTGCAGTCACGGCAGAAGAGACAGAACCCACGTCACTACAGCCTCCTCTCAGGGAGTTGTGGAGAGCAGTGAGGTCCTCCCCGAACCTCTTCTTCCAAGACTAAACAAACTCAGATCCCTCAGCTGTTCCACATAAAACATCCTCTAGTCCCTTCATGAGCCTTGTGGCCCTCTGCTGGACATGCTCCAGATCCTCAATCTCCTTTTTAAAGTGAGGGACCTACAACTGAATCCAGTACTTAAGGTGTGGCCTCACCAGTGCTGAGTAGAGGGAAAAGGTCACTTCCCTGGTCCTGCTGACCACACTATTTTTGATACAGGCCAGGATGCCATTGGTCTTTTGGCCACCTGGGCACACTGCTGGCTTATATTGAGCTGAATGTCAACCATCATGCCCAGGTCCCTTTCTGCCAAACAGCTCTCAAGTCACTTTTTCCCCAGCCTGTAGAAGCATTTATATATTCCCATGGCAATGTAGTCACACTAAAATCTTTAAAATGTCACTTTTTCTGAACACAAATTTCTGCCACAGAGCCATAGTACATACCCAGAAGGGGCTTCTGACACAATCTTTAGTAACAAAAAAGTTGACAGAAGTGCAGCTCTGCCTGAAAATTATTCTCAGAAGAGAAGAAAGGCTGAATTGAAGTAAAAATTTGCACCCTTTTCTTTTCCATCTCTTGTAGCAAAGTTACTCTTTGTGAGGGTAGCTATAAAGATTTGATTGCAAATGTTGTGCATGGTGTGTTCATTATTTCAAAATGCTACCTAAGGAGACAATATTCAACCAGTAAAACCAATTGAGCATTTACATGTCTCTTGTTTCTAATTAATTTCTTTGAAGGAAAACGTAACAAAATTTTACCCCTGGATCATCAATGATACTCAGTTGACAAGCAGATGATATTGGAGATTTCCATGCACCACTACCTACAGAGTCTACAGCTATCTACATGCTCAGCCAACACACAGGCTCAGGTCTTCTTCTTCTGCAGTCATTTGTGCAGAGGGAAGTGAGGTAATATGATGCTCGGGGGACAGCAAGCTCTCTAAGAACAAGTGCAGTGTACCTGCTTCATCAGTCAGTGACTGGTGGAGGTAAGAGAAGTTTCCCTATCACAATGGTTCACAGCTGAAGACCATGCTGGATTCTGTCAGCAGGATCTGGTTTATTTCATGAGCATCCAATGCTAACAAGAAAAGCAACAAAACACTCATTTTAGTTCCACGCTACAGACAACATTTTACAGTAGAACAAGGAACACGGTGTTATTTACCTCCAACACAACAAAATTCCGATGAATATACAACTAAAACATGCTTCAGTGATGCCTCCTCCAGCCACCTAGAAACAAAGACTAGACAAGAGTAAGGGAATAAAGACAGGTATTTATTTGAAGGGCCTTCAAGGTACACCCTGGGGGAGCCAGAGGCTGCTTCCAAAAATTGGACCCCAAGATGGACGACAGGTCACGAGTTCTTCACACTTTTATAGGTTTGGACCATTTGCATATCAGGGTTAATTCTCCAATTAAAGCCCCAGTTTTAGCGATGTAACGCCCCTCAGCTTGCCCCCCTTAGAATCTTTAGTTTACACATTTTGGGCCTAAAAACAGCCTGGTTGTCCTTGAAGGCAAAGCCTGGAGAGGCTTTGTTATGTTTACCCAGTACGAGAGAGCAGGAATTACAGGCTACAAGGAACTTCAGAGTTACACTCTAAGCAGTACAGAATTTGAAAATATAAAAGTTAAAACCTAAGGCATCATCAGCTCCCTTGCAGAGTGTAGAGAGCAAAGAACAATGCAGCAGAGAGCTACCCAAATACAGATATCTTCAATGACTCAGCCCTTTCAGTTGGAGACCAGCCCTTGGAAATTCAAAACCCACCCTTTCAGCGTGCACTGAAAGAAACTGTCCTTTATTTTTACATAACCTCTGTCAAACACAGAAAGTTGGAGCAGCTGCAGTTTTAGTTCCTGCTATAGGGTTGCTGTCAGATTGCTAGTTTACAACATATTCAGGCTTGACTTCACATGGATGAGGGGAACCATTTCCATTTTGCATTTAAATAAATAACCCAGGGTGGCCATCAAAGCTTTAAACTATTACTGAGCCTCATCAAGGTTATCTTTGTACCTCAGATCAAGGATGACCTCAAACTGCCTACGAGAAAGCTAAAACTACCTTACTCTTGCCCCCACTGTCATAATAAAGCAACACCTCCGCCATCTAAATTTAACGCAGTGTAAAGACATGCCTTTTTTTCAGTGAAGACTCGGCCTGAGGCTGCTGCTTCTCCTTTCTCTGAGTGTGGGAGAATGGATGTCTTTTGAACTTCCTGAAGTCAGCAAGATCCCCATGGTATTATCATGTTTATTTTAGAAAAGGCCTATTGTTCTGGAGACTAAGACCATTTCTGAGGCTATTTTGAAACTGCTCTTTGAAACTGTTAATTGTTCTAACCTTCAATTTTAGGGACATCAGAGGAAAAGTGATTAAAGATCCATTTCCCCAAACAGAGCCACTATTTTTATTCATTTCTTATGCCCTATTTGGCTATTTATTGCCCTTATTGTTTCTTTTGATTGTTGCTAGGGAGAAGGAGATTAAAACTCAATGTGCAGCACAGCTCATTCTAGGGTATAATTTTTTCTGGTATTTAAAATAATATATGCTAGATAATAGATATAAATTACTGTGTTGAGCTTAAAAGAGGATATTATTGTGCCATATTTAGTTTTATTTTTTCCTAGTCTTCAAAAAAATGTTTCCTGAGGGATGCACAGGAAGAAGACAGATATGATAAATGCAAACAGATTTCCTCTGTGAATGCACGAGGAGAAACATAAGCCCCCAAACAACGGCCTGCTTTCCTCTACAGAACAAAGAAATTCCTCTCTAGACACTTTAATTATATTTTTTTTGTTACTGAAGTATGTGCTGTCATGCATTATTCGGATCATATGACATAATTCTCTGAATAAAAATAATTTCCTAATATAGCTATATTAGTGATTCACCTGTAAAGTACAGACAAATATCCCCTACTTGGTGGTCAAGTACATCGGGCACGGCAAAACCCAGAGTCTCTCTTGGAAAAAGCAGAAAGTTGATTAACCACTGTGTTTTGCTTTTGGTCTCTAGGTTTTTTTCTGAAGACATTGATTTCTTTGAGAAGGTTGGTTTTTCCAAACATGATCAGCAGGGAAGCAACAGATTCTGGGTAGACCACATGAGGCATCAGCTTCCCTGATAAAGGTCATTTCATGAAACTGAAGCAAGTGGTTGACGAGAAGGACTTCCATATGAGCACTGCTAATCTGGGGTCAGCGTCCTGAGAAGGAGGAACGATTTGCCCGTTTCCAAGACTGTCTGGACCAGATGTGTGGAAACTCTGGAGAGAGAACTGTTATGTGACTATCTGCACAGCTAGAGCCAGGGCTGTAGCAATGGCTGTGACACCCATAATGCACCACTTGGCTTGTGATATTTTTCAATTTAAGTGAAGGAAGAGGAAACAAGTTTTATCAAGCAGGAAGAAAAACTTTTTTCAAGGTGACTGACAGATTTTTAAAGCTCCTGAAACCTGGAAATGAGTAGAAACTTGTGAGTGAGTTTGGATGAAGTCTTTACATTCTCTTAGAAACCATATCTGAAACAAGGTAGTTGATTCCTGTTGCTGACATTTGTCCAGGAGAATTCAGACAGGAATTTCTCTGCTGTATTAAAAGAGAAAACATGCCTGTGGTCACAACCTCCTCTTACCTCCTCAGGCTCAGTTTCTACAGCTGACTGCCTTTGGGCACATGCCTATGTGCTGCTCACATAATTTTAACAGTGCCCCATGAGAAGGGGAACTTGGAAAGAGCAAGGTTTCATTCCCAGCACTACCAAAGGATTTCTTGTGAGCCCTGGAGCATCTCATTTCATCTGCACTGTTCACTTCATTCAAAAACAAAGACATAGCACTTACCTATTCTGCTGTAAACTATAAAAATATTTATGTACATGTATCATTCATATTTTGAACTAATAAGCATCACACAGAAGGATCCCTAAATATTCACTGTGAACAACAGATAGTAAAATCAAAGTGTTTGGCCATCTTACATGAACTTTGGATCTTTCTCTCACAGGTATTACAGTGTACCTCTATTGTATGACCAGAACTCGTAAAATTTGAACATTAGTTACCAGTGTCGCTGATTTGAGGAAAAAAACCAAAGCCTAACAAAAACAAACTTGAAAGAGCCTTGAAAGACTCCAGTCTGGACTTCACGACTTAGCCTGTGATAGTTCCAGTCTGTGACTGTTGCACTGGACGTCTTCTGGTTACCCAGAACTCTCAAGTTGTATTCAGAGTGGTCTGATTGGCAAACACTGGAAGTACCGGGAAAGCTCTTTTCACAACAGAACCTTAATACACCAATTTCTGTCAAGAATAATGACCTTAGGAATTACAGATATATTTTAAAAGAAGTTACAAGACCCAGTGGTAACGGATGCAAGACAGAGTTATGTAAAATGCTAACTCAGATGCTTTCCTCATGGATCCTTTAAAATCTCTGATCCCTGAAGTTAAGTATTTCTAGATACTATGAAGTATTTAACTTACTTGTGCAGTTTGTATTCTCTGTCAAACACAATATAAAATATTCCAAGAGTTCATAAACTTGTAAAATGCAAGACTTGGCATAGGTATACGTGGGTTTCTTCTGACTATCAGGTTCTTGAGAACTTTCATTTCCGAGAATGTTTTTTCCCCCAGCTTTCTATCTGCTCTTGTATGTAGGTTCATGCTACTCTGACTACTTTTGCTGATATGAAGCCCAAGATATAATATAATAGAGCAACAAGAAGTTCAACCTCAGTATGTATAACAGGGTGGAAGATACTTCCTTTGAAGTAACTTTAATTTTATAAACACAAACATTAGGAAGCTGAAAAATGTGGGGAACCAAGTGAAAATAATGATCCTGCAGAGGTCAAGTGATAGAAAGCTGAAAACATGACTGACTGCACAGCTCCAAAAGAAAAGCAACTCAGGACACAAAAAAAAAGAGGAAAAAGCTTGAGAGACAGTAGCTGCATGAGAGTCAAGATTTAAATTAAAACAAGACGTGTTGTAGGAGGCAGGTGAACTGAGCTGACATTTCAGGGAATTAAACAAAACCTTAAAAATGGAAATAGGGAATAAAAAGGTAAGGCAAAAATATTGTTTAAAAACAGTTTTGAAAGAAAAAGAAGAAAGCACATAAGGTGAACTTTTAGTAGATTTGAAGATCAGCTATCAAGGGAAAAATGAAAATATTAACATTTAAGGAGATGATGAGGGCTACAAAAAAAGACTGCCAAATAGTATGGACAATGTTAAAAGTCATTAGAAAAATGAAAAGGACTTTTCTGAAGATGTGAAATGAAAATATCACTATACTACAGTAGCACCTTAAGGAAACAAATGGTTAGGGTCAAGTGTAACAACTGCATCAGCTACACCATTTCACCATTTTCAGATGAACCATTTCCGTGTTCAGATATTACCCCAAATGGGGACAAAACCAAAGTGTGCAGAACTCTGACTAGTGTACATGTGTGTTACTGCCACTTCCCGGAAGGAAGACTTAGGGAAATATTCTCAACTAAAATGTCCCCAAATCACAGAATCATAGAATATGCTGAATTGGACGGGATCTGCAAGGAACATCAAAGTCCAACTCCCGACCTTGCACAGGACATCCCAAGAGTCACCCCATGTGCCTGAGAGCAGCGTCCAAGCACTCTGCCAGGCTTGGTGCTGTGACCACTTCCCTGGGGAGACTGTTCCAGTGCCCAGCCACCCTCTGGGGGAAGAACCTTTCTCTAATACCCAACCTAAACCTCCCCTGACACAGCTTCAGGCCATTCCCTCGGGTCCTATCACCGGTCACCACAGAGAAGAGATCAGTGTCTGCCTGTTCTCTTCACCTCACAAGGAAGTTTTAGACTGCAGTAGGGTCTCCCCTAAGTCTCCAGGGGTGAACAGACCAAGTGAACTCAGCTGCTCCTCATTCAGCTTCCCTTCAAGGCCTTTCACCATCCTTGTGGCTCTCCTTTGGATGCTCTCCAACAGCTTAATTTCTTTTTTATATTGTGGCACCCCAAACTGCCCTCAGCA